>JAYKKM010000313.1:1690000-2210000 GCA_035772405.1 Chrysogorgia sp. JL179-B06
CAAATACTGTATATATTATATTACATTGTCATTGTCATTGACATGCAAATGTTCGTTCATTTCGTTGAAGAAATTGCATAGCTGCATAACTACAGGAGTCGTGGAGAGCGATCAAACCACCAGACTCCACTATCATTCAACCCCAGTGTTTCGCCTTTCGATTTGACAAAAAAAACTAAGATACGTTTTAGGGTAAAAAAGTCTTACCTTGAGTACAGGGGTTAGATATTCAGCCACTCCAAGGGCAGTTCCCTTCATTCTGTTAATCACATCTTGCATCGCCATGGTGTACTGCTGGGTGACGCAATGAATCAACCCGTGATCAAATTAAGAATAAAAGCGTGTACCTGCTGCAGCCGCGATTGCAAAACTATTCTGTGACTCCACTGATATATGAACCACTTTTGGTTTAGTTAATTCGAAGCACAACACGATTGGGCAATTTAAATAAATACGAGGCTGTAGAAGACTTCGTTTAATTTCATTTTAAGTTCACTAAAAGCCTGGATCGGACAGCTTTCAAAAGCGCGCGAATTACCGCGAAAGTCGATCGAAACCATAAATGTACTAAAAGTCTTGTTGAAAGGCATTCGCATTTCGCAGTTATGGAAGCATTTCTGAAAGGTTCAACCTCTTCAGCATCTTCATCCAAATCGAAACCGCAAACATCGAAAGAGCCACGATCCGTTCCATGGGTAGAGAAATAGTAGGCAAATTTATTCATGTTTATTCTATTATAAAACTATTAAAGTCTATTTTTACTATATGGCTATTGAAATACGCTATTAAAATAATAAGATATTTCTCAAATAAGCTTAAACAGCCACTTAGTTCGTGTTTTTGGTGCCATTGTTTTCACTGTAGATATCTCTATTTTATTCCAAATTCCACCCCCCCCCCCCCCCCCCCCCCCCCCCCCTGAACTTAGGTTGATCTTGGGTTTGCACTTTGAACACCTTGCTAACAAAGTGATCCACAACATACGTCACAAAGCGGCCTTTCATTCAGTACTTTGGACACATTGCAGTTAAATAAATACGTAAAAATGTTCACCTCAAGCAGATCACATGAACGTATGGCTGTATTTTCCATGTAAGCATGTACACAATATTAGGTTTTGTTTTCCAGAATAGAACTCATATCTGTGGCCAAAAGGTCACAAAAATGTACGTCATCAATTAGTCATAGATTTCCAATATCAACGGAGTAATCGATATCTACAGTATTGATATCGATTGACACCAATTATCATTGGTTATATATTGATTTTCGTCGATTAATCATGCTGGGTATACCTTATACTGGGTATACCCTATACTGGGTATACCCCAGCCACTTTAATAATGACTCTGAGAATGTGTATTGCATATAACAACATATACAAGTCAGAGAAACACATTATTCGCACAACCCATGCACACATTCTGATTGGTCACTATTATAGTGTATAAGCATCAATAAAGTGGTAGTGTTAGTATTGTGTAGTTCCAGAAGAAATCCATAACCCTCCCCCCCACACGGAAGGCGGGGGTGTTGGGCCTCATTAATATTTTTGTGCCTGCAAGCAGAATTTAGAAGTTAGAAATGTGCCTGCAAAAATTTTGTGTGCTGTGCATGTGCGATCAGCCATGGGAAACAAGGGTTTGGAAAACTTCACTACGCTTGCGCTTCTGGCTTCCGAAAACAATTAGCTTTGTGTCAATTTCCCACGGCCAGCTGACAACGGTAGTATGACAAAATTTCAAAATCTGAATCAAAATGACTTTGAAATCCCAGAAAAGTTCTCCGTCTCGTATTTGAAATTTAACTTCCAAACATCACACATCAGAAAAATTCAAATTGAATTGGATGTAGTCGAGCCACCACGACTTGGAACTTAAAGTGCTGCTGAAACTGACATTCTGGTCATTGAATTACATGTACATGCAGTGTAGGTCTCAATAAGCGAGTAAAGCGAAGTGGGTAAAGTTGCCGCAAACGATATTATTTGTTCGTTGTCTATATAAGCGTACCTTAGTTTGCACGCGACGCGATCAATCATTTATTTTTATTTCCGTGACAGGTTTTTCAACGAAAAACTTGCATTGCATGCAATAAAACCTGAAAAATCTTACATCGCGACATGCTCCTGATAAAAAATATTATTTTGAAAACGTATACGTCATGTAAAAACAGCTAATGAGCGAACGTCATACTTTGTAAACACAGTTTTAATAATTAGCTAAAAAATCAGCAAAAAAATTGTGCCTGCACAAATTGAAAATGTGCCTGCGAGCGGCGCTGCAATTTTCCCTTTCGTAAACAGTCGTTACCATCCCAGCTCTCATAGAATGTTGGGTAAGCGGAGTGAAATTCCTCGTGGTCCCACGGTTCCCGCATGGTGACATGCATATTCGTCGTGAAATTCAAAATATGTAAATATTTAGTATTTGGTATACAGGAGAAGAGCGTTCATGCAGAAGAAATTATACATGGCAAACTCTCAATCCTGGACCAGTAAATTCGATTTTGTGATCGATAGTTACAACGTATATGTATAGATATTTTCCAAAAGGCAGTCGACGTTATTCGGGATTTCGAAATATATATATACAGGTATGACAAAATATATATGTCGACCGACAAAATATATTTCTCGACTGAAACTATTATATGCGCATTGCATATATGAACCACCGTAATATACTGTATAACCATAAATGTATAGTAGTTCAGCATTTCTGCATTTGCCATGCATAGAACATAGTTAATACTAGTCATATAGATGCTTTTCAGTAGCCATACATGTAGGTGATAAAACGTGTTGTGCGCGTATAGGCAGTGTAGAAATACAAATCAAAATGTATAAAAAGGTTGATGTACTGCCGAAATAGCGTGTAAGTTGTTTAACGTTTCGAGCGAAGGCCCTTCGTCAGAGAGTGAAACATAAAGTGAAATAATCACTCAGTTATTATTTCACTTTACGTTTCACTCTCTGACGAAGGGCCGCTCGAAACGTTAGACAACTTACACACTATTTCATAGACTTGCTCCAAATCTGCCTCTTGATTGTTTCGGGTTTGTTTAAATTTGTTTTTTTCAAAGAACTCGCCATATAGATAGCAATTCGCTTTTTAGATAGCAATATTATGAAAGAACACGAGGAGCCGCGAAATAAAGTATGCTTGAACCTTGGGACCACGAGGAATTTCACTCCGCTTTCCCATTCAACATTCTATGAGAGCTGGGATGGTAACGACCCTTTGGGATGGTAACGACCGTTTACGAAAGGGAAAATTGCAGCGGCGCTCGCGCACTTTAAGAAGCCTAGCTGTCCCATCGGAAACAGGGACTGCTCACCAAGGGACACTATTTTGTGCCATTTAGTGTCGTCTTTACAGGCACAGCCTTACATTTTATGAGATGAGTTATTCAAGAGCTATTGGAAATACTAGTGCGTTCGAGGTACTGTACTGTAAGTGACGCCCCATAATCTATGGCAGTGGAGGAAACTACAGTATGGAAAGGTCATGATAATGCTACCGCATCCGGGGAAACTAATGGTAACCAAGAAATCAAAGAAACTACGTAAAAAGCGAAAAGCAACTTCTTAACCTAGCGGCCTGGAATGTTTGCACAACTAATGATAGCGATACCACCATCAGACCAGAATGAGAATGAGCTACTGCAATCATCTGCAAAGAGCTCGAAAAGGCTGATAAGTAGACATTTGTGCGATGAGTGAAGTTAGACGTCCATGTTCGGGTAACATCAAGGAAAGATGTCGTACAGTACCATCTTTCGGAGTGGCGGCGAAGACAGGACGGCTGGTGTTGGCTTTGCCATCTCCAACAAACTTGCCCATATAAACCCAGTTCCTGTAAACAGCAGATTAATGAATGCTCGGGTTCCACTCAAGGATAACAAGGGCCGAATTAGCGCTTCGCAAATCGCAAATTGCGAAGCGATTTTGAAAATTTCGAAAATCTGCGAAGTGATTTTTCTGAGAATTGCGAAACTGATTTTAAGTCACCACGTTTGAAATCCAAATACATTTTTTCACCAAAAATACGCAGACGATATTGCCATACTCTGTAATTATACTACAGCACTACAATCTCTGTTATCCGCCTATGTAGTCTGTCGAAGAAGATGTGTCTTAGGATTAACAGCAAGAAAACAGAGACTATGAGTGTCAGTGAACAAGTTGATTTTTACATATAGATTAGAAGGTTAGAAGCTGCTTCGTGTGCTATGGGAAGGCTTAGAGATAGGGTTTTTGACTGTAGAGACCTGACAACTGAAACCAAACTTAAAGTATACAATATTGATTGTATAACACATTGGTGTTATCCCTCTACTAATGTATGGAAGCGAGACTTGGGCCCTATACAGCCATCACATCAAGCCCCTGCACGAGATCTATCCAGCAACGGCACCTTGGCACTTTAGATCCATTCTCAAAATCAAATGGGACCACTACATCATGAATGATGAAGTTTTGGATCGTGCTAAAACCACCGACATTGAGATGATCCTCATCAGAAACAGACTGCGGTGGATGGATGATGTTGCTCGCATGTCAGATAAACGACCAGTCAAAGCGATCTTCTATACGGTGAACTGGCAGAAGGTTCTATCTTCTCAGATTTAAAGATACTTTGAAAGATATCTTGAAACGTGGTGGTGTACTTCATTCGTGGAAAGAGACTGTTCTAGACACACCAGCGTGGCGGAAGTTTATCTCTGATGTTTGTGACAAGATAAACAACAGCAGGCAGAATGAGAACAAGGAAAAAAGAGCTAAACGTCATGACGTTAGAAGAGAAGGCTGAAGGAGAAGAGGAAATGAATTTTGAACTGAGTGATATTATTTATCAGGAATTATTTATTATTTATTTATTTATTTGTGCACCGTACAGTTCCGACAACTCATCTCGTATTTTGTGCTTTACCCGTATCAGGTCTCAAGCGTTGTAGTGAATGTGCGAGAGCTTGGAGTAAACAGACAATACAGGTACGTGGACGATCGTCAAGCTCATATCCTCAGAAAAATTATTCCACAAATGAGTCCCCAACTCTATCTGAGTATTGGTAGCTCAATGAAGACTCTAAAGTTTAATTGTGTGTGACAAATAATGTATTTCGATAATGTTCATTAATTATTCAAATGATTTTGGAACTAATTTTGGACATAAACCCCACAGAAGTCAAATTTCTCAATTAGCGATAACGATTGTGCAGATTTGTCAATAGAAATTATTTGACAAGAGTGCATGGAAATATCTTGTGTGCACTAAAATAGCCCTGATAGTGTACAGCACGCAGTTATACACATAATAATACACGAGAGTTAAATAATTAATCCACCACTCTCATTGTGTGGTATGGTGGCAGTGCAAAATATTTCAGTCTAGTAGATGCATGCATACATGTAGCTTCTAATTGTCAAGTTGCTTTTTTGTTGCCAGTTTTAAATGCCAAAGTGATGAGCAGGGTTAAAACAGATTCCAGATACATGTATATTAAATGTGACTTGCAGTTTGGTTATTTCAATATAGTAAATTGTTTGCTACTCAAGCTTTAATACAAACTCAGAAAAATGTTTATGAGCCCAGACGGGAATTGAACCCGCAACCTTCATGATCTCCGGTTGAACGCTGTAACCACTGAGCTACCAGAACTCAGATTGTAGAGCAAAGGCTACGTGGTGTACTAGTTGGTATGTGCGGCGTACATACTACTATATCAGCAGGCTCGATATGTCTGTATATCTTTTATCAAGTATACAGGTGTACATGTATTTAATGTGACTTGGAGCTGGTTATTTCAATGTGGTAAATTGTTTGCTACTCAAGCTGAATCGAACCCAGAGATGAAGACCTTAATGCAATTCTGGCAATGACCTATTGGAATGATGCAGAATGATGACTGAATCAGAAGGAGAGAACATACAAGAAAAGGGCTCAACAACTCTCATCCTCATTAGCTAATATTTTCTTGCACACTTGTGGGTCGTGCGATACATTACACCTTAGCTTACGTTGGCTGTACATCTGTATCTACACTACATGTACTGTACCTCCCTTGCAAATTATAGCTGTCCAGTGCTATCAATGAGCACTCCCCACACGCTACCAACGTCTATCAATAGCGCTTGCTGATAAGTAATTTGTCATAAATCGCGCTAGAAATGAGAAACATACACTGTACTGTAAGCGTTTTCGTACTTAATGTATCAGAATGGAATATCTCTTATTTATTTACTCTGTTTATGCCATGCACAATTATCAATGTTCCATCGCACGAGGAGCTTGACTATCTCAGTCGCCGTGTTGTTTTCATGTTTTTTCGACTGCCGTTTAACGTCAGCCATTGCACAGTCCTCTTTTCTAGAGGTGAGGGAAGGGTCTGTGCTGACATGTTTTGAACAAACAGAAACACATTTTTCTGCTCATAACATACTGTACAGTATTAACATTTTTCTTCATTCAATTTGCTCACACAAAAACATACACATTTTCTAGCTGTTCCTTGGGTATTCTCATGGACCCCCGTACCCACAACCATCGGAAACTCTAAAAAGCTGGTGTATTGCCAAAATAGTGTATTAGTGTGTAGGTCTTTGTTTGACTCTCGGATGGGGAAAAGGCTAATTTAAATGCACTTAATAACAATCCGGTGTGAAGGCACCGTACACCACAAGAACATGGTCTCCCCATGTAAAACGCCGCAACATGCTGAGGGAACCTTGTCGCACAGCAATCGCCTGCACTCACTGTTCAACACGTGCCGGGGGAACCGCATCCCCGGCTGTGGCCAACCCTGCGCGTACCCCACCAAGGGAACCTCCCTCCCCTGCATGGCAGAATACCGAGCCCTGCAATCTTCTCCTGAGGGAACCTCTTCCCAGTAGAAGCATCAACCTGCCACCACCAAGCGAGGGGAACCTAGTCGCCCTGAAGCTCCATCCAGCTATTGGCTGCCCGGGAGAGACATCCCATGCAGACGGCGCCCCTCACTGATGCGATAGTCAGCATTCAATCTATCAAGGGAAACTCCGTGTTCCCCAGCAGATGCAATAACCTGCCAGCAGCATGCGAGGGGAACCTTGTCGCCCTGCAGGTAGGTACTTCATGTAAGCCTGTCCCCAACATAACTATAATCCTTTCCAAAATTTTGTCCAAAACCATTTTGTGATCCTAACATGAAGTGGTAACCGCCCTGCATCCCGCTACTGGCTGCCCAGGGAAACTCATGCCATGCAGACGCAATAGCCTAATATAAGACGAGGAAACCGCGTCCCTCACCGATGCAATAGCCAGCAAGCAATCTACCGAGGGAGTCCCCTTCCCTCGGTAGATGCAATAACGTGCAACCATGTTACAGCTAATTTAAAAGCTGGACTCAACCTACCGAGGGAACCTCTTCCCCGGAAAACTGATAACATGATACACACAATAACAAGTAGTCACTCTGCGATAATCTGCCATCACAGAAATACACTAAGTGAATGGCAGAAGGAAATGTAACAACTCGCCGATAACAACTCGATACAGACTTGATACAGACTTGATACAGACACCCTACTTTGATACAGTAGCCCGACGACTGTGACCCCAGTAACCTCAAAAGTAACATGGGCGGGGGGAGGGAGAACTTCTGAGCAAACGAGGCGGTGAGACTGAGCCAAAACCCCCGAGGTTAGGGAGCGGCACCCTATTGCATCATACGGGTGGCTAGCTAATGATTGGTTGTTGGGAAACCAACCCCTGAGGCCCAGACCCCAAACGCGCTACACCGTCTGTTTTAATATTATAAATAAATATTAATTTCATAAATACAAATAATTAGTAATATCAAATTGGCAGACATTTAGGAATACGGTCTATGTACCCCTGCAGGGTTATATTCCCTTGCAGGGTTATATTCCCTTGCAGGGTTTTTTAAATCTTAATTACGTACAATACAATGTTGTAGCTCGAGCTAGCATACTGTACTGTATAATGTGCGAATTGTTTACATCTGATTTATCTTTTATTTCTTTTCAAGTCGTCCAAAATCTGTTGATGATGTTGCTTACCAAGATGAAGTTGTGAACGTTTTGAAGAAAACTCTTGCGTTAAACCAGGCTGCTGAACTTCCAAATCTTCTTTTTTACGGCCCACCAGGCACAGGGAAAACATCAACAATACTAGCAATAGCAAGACAGTTGTATGGGTAAGGATCAAAGGCTTATATTATAATTATCATAATTATACATTGTCATGTTCTCAATTCATTTTGTTCTTATTTCGATTGACTTCGAATGGAATTGAAAAATCGAATGGAATGATAATAGAATGATAATAGACTAATAACAGACTAATAATAAACTAATAATAAACTACAGTATAGAATAATAAAATGATAGAATGATAATAGAATGAAAATATAATTATAATAATAGACTAATAATAGACTAATTATAAATTAATAATAGAATAATAACAGACTAATAAAACCACTAATAACAGACTACATAATAACAGACTAATAATAATAGAATAATAATAATAGACTACGGTAATAATAGACTAATAATAGAAGAATAATAGAAGAATAATAGAATATATATTCCGGCGCCATTGTGGCTGCCACAAAAATTTTAGCTCTGGATTTTATCGTGGTAAATTTTGATATATGCATGTACAGGTAAGTAGCCATTTACAAGGCACTTTTTATTGTCATCTTAAAGTGTCTATGAAGTGAAAAATTCGCTAGCATTTTGCTCTAACGGACAAAGTAGCACGGCAGGAGCGTACACTGAAAATTTCAAGTGAATCTGCTGCATAGTCTTCGAGTTATCAACTCTCAAAGTTTGGCATGGCTAAATATTTTTGGTGAAATCTGAAACGCGCTGTTCATTGTCTTGTGTGCATAAAAACAATGGATTTGAACATTAATGATCCACCTGTATACAATGTATACGTCATATAGTACAACATATATTCAATCCCAGTCTTTCCCTATTTTGTAACGTTAAACTATGCCAATGGACAAACTTTGAGAGTTGATAGCTCGAAGAAGGATCCTGCCGTGCTACTTTGTTCGTTAGAGCAAAACAAATGCTAGCGATGTTTTCACTTCATAGACACTTTAAGACAAGCAGTTATTGAACCCATTTGAGCGAAGAAGGCACGGACAGCAGAAGTGGAGCGGATTGTTTATGGGTTTTCCACTTTCAGCCCGTACCAAAGACTCGTATCTCTCGCCTGCTTAGGTTACGTAAACCGATAGCAGCATGGGGGAAAGCATGGACATCACGGATTTTATGGCGACCAGAGAATATATGCTATGTATTGACATCACGGATTTTATGGACATAGAACGGAATCCAGGACCAATAACGAAAGAGCAAAGGTGCAGGAGAACAACTCGGCAAACGGAGAGACGAAATACAATCTTATGCAACAGAATGGCACGTCTAGCGTTGATGAAAGGTGCGATTGAGCCTGCTATTATTGTTATCCAAATCCTAAAGACTCTCTTTTCAAATATAGAGGATCTCGAGCTAACACCCTGGGTACAAGATTACTCGATCCAAGGCTTCCATCATAGCCAGGCCTAGTAATCTACTACGCGCGACTAAGTGGTGTAGTTGTGATGCCCTGTAGCCAAGAAACCTTCTCCCAAGGTGTCACCTACACAGCACACTGGAGCGAGAGCTTCGAGACACGCGAACCCTCCTCCATACAAAATTAGTGCCATCCAGTGAACGAGAGTTTAAGGTAACCACTGTGCGACCGATTCCAGCACGATTCCTGGGGATGTGTGGATGTAGCGTTGATAGATGTTGCTGGACCACCGACCTAACGTTTTGATCAGATGGTCCGGAACGCCTGCGGCCGCTGCTGAGGTAACGGCGCCAATGCGAAAGCCATGGCTGGAGTCTCCTTGCCCGCTGGCAGACATAATGGACCGGAGCCAGGAGAGGCTATAATGGTGCACCGGAGGCCGCGACGAATAAGGGACCACCAGTGGAACCGCGGCGTACAAGATAATTATGTAGCGCTCGACCGGGCAGAGCGGTTTTCCAGTAGAGCCGATATGGAGCGTGACCCCAGGCGAGGGGACGATGCCGGCCCTTTGGTGCCACGAACTAGACGCTGAAGGCGAGCAATATGGGCCAGGGGATCTGGCAAACCACGATCGTTGTGCAACGACCACACTGCTCCCAAATACGCCGATACCGATGCCGGCGATCAGCTGCGAACACACGTCAGCCAGGTGGCGAAAAGCATTATCCTCCACTCGTCCGCCGGAACTGGCGACAAGCCAGCCAACTCACAAAATTGACCAAAGAGGGTATTGTAGGTAGCCCTTGGGCTAGCAGCCCGTAGCATTGAGCGAAGAGGAAGTGGGGATCAGGTTGACGAGGAGTGATGAAGGTATAGGTGTTGGGTTGCTTTCCGCATGGGGTAACAGGCGGCGAAATTCGTTGATGCGAAAACAACAGCTGCGGCGTTAGCTCTGCCCGGAATATGGACAGCGGAGAAAGGAAAATTGTGGGTGCATCAAGTCGGGGCAACGAGCCGAGCCCGCATTGATGACCGCTTCATCAGATACGAACTGAACTTGCAGCCGAGACCAATCGGAACCCCACAAGTGAGCGGCGACCACCATAGGCACGAGCTCCAAAAACACGATGGAGGGCAACGAGTTCAGGAAAGACCAAGAGCCCGAAAACCACCTGGAATGTCAGATGGCCCCAAAACCGAGCTAGCAGCAGCATCGGATGCCACGTTGAGATCTGGAAGACGAACGATGCTCGGGGATATGAAAAAAACTGATGCCGTTCCAATCGCGAAAGAAAACAAGCTACCATTGAAGATCCCGGCGAAAGGACGCGTTGATGCGGACCGGATGTGCGCGGTTATGAAAACGAGCGAGGAGTTCAATCATGCGACGAAGGAAGGTCCGGCATGGGCGACCTTGTTAGCAAGATACTGATCGATGACTTCAGGGTGTTCCGCGGCCCACTTTATGGACAAAGCGAGACGAGGTGAGGAGAGAACCCGACCCTAAAGCATCCCGGATGCCCGTTAGCACATAGCATTTGCGAGGTTCATGATACAATACCTCTGCAGTTTCCGCTCAGATACGGTGAAGTTGAGGGGGCAGATGGATGCAATGGGAGCTGTAAATAACGAATTAGTGGGCCAACCGGGATCCGAGTGGAAACAAGTCTACTCTAATATGTGGGATGAGATGAGATGAGGTGGTGTATACGGAGGGGTTATGTGCGCGGAACCACTTGGGCCTTCCGAGCCATGGATAGTGTGGAAATTATAAAGTTCCAAATTGATATGGGATGTCAGGCCTCTGGCACCCGCGAGCTTACGGAAGGCTTCATCATAATTGCGCCACGCGACGCCGCCGAACTGCGAATACGTGCGCAAGATCAGTAGTTGGACTGTGACAGGTCCCGAGCACAGCGAGGGAAGGCTGTAGTCAATACCAGCATGAAAATCCCAAACGCCTGTAACCCCGGACGATCTCATTCAGCTGACGGAGCTTCCGAGCCGGTGGGGAGATGACCAATCTGCCATCGATGGATATAGTAGGACCAGCCGACTCCTCAGGAGGGTGTGCCAGCAGCAACTGCCCTACAGCAGCATGTAATGGGCACCCAAGCAGCATAACAACCCATACAGACCTGACAAGCGAGCTAGAAGAATATCACATGGCGGTAATCCAGGGAGTAGTTACAATAAAGCTAAAATTATAAAGCCACAGTGATGAAACCCTCTCCCCTAACGCGGCAACGGTACATGCTGTATAACAACACAGACAAATGACATTCATGTACGAGCTAGATTATTATCACCTGGCGGTAATCCAGTTAGCAGTTACGATAAAGCTAAATTTATTCTACAGCCACGGATAGTCGCGGCGAGACCGAAAGTAGGAAACGAAGTAATAACGGACAAAAGTAAAATATCGAATGCTTTCTGTGACTTTTTCAGCAACATACCTTCTCAAATGAAAACCACAACATGTAATTTCGTGAATTCTGCATGGCAGTATAACGATATGGATGGATTATCAAGAAAAGTAAACCCGAGTAACCATGAATTTTGCTTTACAGAAGTTCATTATCAGGAAGTGCTTAGAATCCTAGAATCCCTAAACCCATACAAACCAGCTGGTGTTGATAACATTCCACCTAAAGTTGTAAAGGATGCAGCCACAGAGATTGCGGAACCGTTAGTAACCTTGGCAAATCGTAGTCTCCAAAGTGGTCAGTTCCCCAGTGCCCAGAAGATTGCGAGAATAACCCCGGTTTATAAATCCGATGAGAAAACTCTGTTTGATAACTACCGACCCATTTCAACACTGCCAGTGTTTTCGAAGGTCTTAGAGAAACTCGTATATTATCGAGTATCACGGTACCTGGAAGAAAATGATCTTCTTAATAACTATCAATACGGCTTCAACGAAACATGCTATTACGATCTTGATAGACGATGTAAGAACTGGTATGGATCAAGGTCAATTGACTGGGTCAGTCTTTATGGATCTATGTAAAGCTTTTGACACGGTAAGCCATTGTCGTCTTTTAGACAAACTACCAGCTTATGGTATTAAAGATATAGAAATGAAATGGTTTATGAGTTACTTGTTTGCACGAGCCCAAGTTGTAAATTTTCAAGGAACGCTCTCGGATAAAAAATCTATTACCCGCGGAGTGCCGCAGGGCTCTATCCTTGGACCACTACTGTTTGACCTACTTATAAATGATCTACATACTGAAGTAACTAAATGTCAAATTCTACTTTATGCCGATGATACAGTGGTATATTTTAGTCATAAGAACGTTTCCCATTTGGAAACAATCCTAAATGAAGAAGTGAATAAGATAGCAAAATGGATGTCGGAAAATCATCTAACGCTAAATTTGAAAAAAGGAAAAACTGAATTTCTTTTGTTTGGGACTGCCAAAAGACTGAACAAAGAATCGTCTTCTCCTATCAACATCAAGGTTAGCGGTGAACATGTAAATCAAACCATGCAATACAAGTACTTGGGTGTACTATTTGACCACCATCTTACCTTTCATGAACAGGTTCGTATTGTTTACCACAAATGACTTCTACGAGACTAAAGCTACTTAAACGAGTAAGGCACAATTTAACCACCTATGCAGCTGAGCGAATCTACCTAAATATGATCCAACCAATCATTACATACTGTCCGACAGTATATCTTGGTCTGCCAACGTATTTGAAAGAAAAACTTCAATCAGTCCAAGATCGAGGAAAAAAAATTGTGCTTTCGAAACAGACTGATGTTCAGTGGAAACCGATCTCGGAAATAATTAATCAAAAAACTATTCTGGATGTTCATAAAGCGATTCAACGAGTTTCTCCTCCCGTGTTCCATGACTACTTTAAATTCCTCAATCATGGGAAGAACACTCGAGGGGATGGTTGCTCCCTTATTGTCCCACGAATCAAAACCGAAGCAGGAAGAAAGACGTTTAAGTTTCAAGGATGCAAACTATTTAATGAACTTCCCAAAGATATGAAAATTGAAAAATCCATCGTCAGATTCAAAGGAAAATTAAAATCTTTATAAACTGAATGCTTTTTAAGTACATTACTCTTAGTTAGTATTTTTATTTATCTTATTTTAAGATTTATGAACTTTTAACTTTTATTGACTTTTATAGTATAGTTTTGTTATTGGTTAATGTAGATAAGTACAGGTCCTTGTAGGATAACAGCATTTATTGTAATAGCTGAACGAGTTAACCTGTATAAAGATGATTAATAATAATAATAATAACCAGTCCTCCCCGCTAACCAGCCATTTCCGTAGGGGTGACGGCGGCGCTATTTTCCGTTTTGTAAATGGACGTTGCCAACCTTGACGGTGTTAACCTGGAACCGAGTAAGAATGCTTTTAGGTTTGTCGGGGTTTGTTTCATACTGTAGTGGGTTTTCTTCGGCGGTGACATTTTTTTTCTGGATATTCTTTTTCTTTCGGTGGCGGCACATGTAGCACAACAACATAGAAACAACAAACTTGATGTTTGTTGAACAACTTCCCATCAAACCAAGTTTACTTGTTTTTACAAGTTTACTTAATTTTAGAACTCTTCTTCTTTAGAACTCCGCACGACAGTAAGATATTGAACGTTTTCGCTTGCAACTATTGAAGGAATCTGAGTAGTACAAATTGCAAGACCTACAATATGTGTAGCAAAACAATTTTTCAAAGCCATCATTTTCAGTTGAGGAAAGAAATGTGTACAGTCCGGAAATGTTGATCTGCCCCTTACCTATATTTACATCATTTACCATTTTTAGAGTTGAATTAATGAAAGACAGAGTGTTGGAGTTGAATGCATCTGACGAAAGAGGGATAGAGGTATGTTGAAAATGCGATTGAACTTTCAAGACATATTTAGTCAATTTATAGGCTTGGTTACACTATTATGCTGTTGTGATACAGTAATCAAAATATTCCGTCAATTTTTTGACGTTTTTTTGACGTTTTCGACTTTGTTGTGTTTACACCGTTTCTGCTTAGTGTGGAGTAATTTACCATACGGTGATCACTACACTTGGCATTCCGGATGTAAATCACTATGCCATAGTTGTTATCAACGTACGTTTAATATAATCCTACACGACGACAGATAATGCCAGAGTGTAATAGATTTCAAGCTGTTTAAATGTTAGATTTCCAGATTTCCTGATTACCTGGAAGGGTCTTTTATGTCAATATATGTAAACGAGAAGGGTACTCTGGGAGCGTTATTGGACCATCCAAACCTTTCTAGCCGAACGCGGCAAAGGTCTGCTTGAATAATGTGGAGTTTTGCAATATAGGAGTAAAAAATGTGTCTGCGAACATGACAGGAGTTGGCAGTTGGATTTTCATCAGGAACCTTTCTGACTATATGAACTTGACAATCTTCCACCTCTCAAGGTCTTTAAATTTAGGGATTTTTTCCCCAAACCATTGTAAAGCCCGCCGCACACTGGAGCTATCAGCTTAGCAAAGTTTCACTCGTGACTGTTGGCGTAAGCAAGTTCCCCCAGTGTGCGGTGGCATTTTGAGCGCTATTGTTCACGCGTGCCATCGGCGCCGTATATTCAACATGTTGAATAATTTTGTGCACGAGTGAACATTTCCTCCAAGTGTGCGCGCGTGCAAAGCTATCAGCTTACAATAGGAGGAAAATACGCATGCGTGTTGACTCATATTTTCAAATCAAAATGGCGACTAGTAGTGTTGTTGCTGATGCTATGTGTGAGGACAAAATCGCTGATCTGTGGCCTGAATAAACGTCTTCGTCTGCGTCGCATTAACAGAAGAAGAAACAATATTTCTTCGTCTGATGAGGATGAGTCAAACTCTTCTTCGCAAACAACGGCGGCCATGTTTCACAAATTGATTTAAAAATATGAGTCAACACGCATGCGTATTTGCCTCCTATTGTATGCTGATAGCTTTGCACGCGCGCACACTTGGAGGAAATGTTCACTCGTGCACAAAATTATTCAACATGTTGAATATACGGCGCCGATGGCACGCGTGAACAATAGCGCTCAAAACGCCACCGCACACTGGGGGAACTTGCTTACGCCAACAGTCACGATTGAAACTTTACTAAGCTGATAGCTCTGGTGGACGCACGCATGCATGCATGTAAATTCTATACTGGAATTTGATTTTAAAAGACAAAACTATGTGCTGAAATTAATCTTTAACTCTCTCTAGCACATCATCTTGTTCATTATTGCACGAACTGGTTTTTGTTTTCCAGGTTGTTCGAAATAAAGTAAAGAAGTTTTCCCAAAGAGCAATTTCGTCAACAACTACAAGGTAGGCTCTCTGTTATCTGATTTCGTTTAATTATATGTTAATTATATTAATAACATTTTTATTAAATATAATAATCTTTAAGAAATAGAAAACATTTTCCGTGTTTCCATAGAGTTATAGAAACACGAGTGGAAGTTTGGGAGAACGAGAAATGGCAGTGGGAACACGAGCACGCAGGGCGAGTGTTTCTACGCTATTTCGAGTTTTCCCAAACTTTCACGAGTCTTTCTATAACGTATGGGAACACGGAAAGATGTTTTCTATTTCTTTTATAAAATAACACTGAGGAAATAAGTAATAAGACTCTTTTATTAAAATGATGAAACTATACATTCTCCTTACTCACGCTAGACAGCGTCGTCGGCTGCTCAAATGAACATAAACGCTCTTAACTTTGAAGAAAAGCATCCAATCTTCTCGTTTTTATTCTTGTTGGCTGTCACAGAACATATTTATCGACATTTTAGCTGTTTGTGAGCACAGGTTCGTCTTGCAGTCCATTTTATAAAAATGGCGGGAAAAATCCATGTTTTCCATCGAGTTATAGAAACACGGCTTTCATGCTTCAGCCAATCAGCGCGTGCGTTTTTAATTTGTTATTTATAAATAATAATAAGGGACCAGTCATTATTTATGGGAGGGGTGGGTGCCGAAGAGAAATAGATTTGGTGCTGGGAAAAAATTTCACCTAGCCAAATTAATATCAGAAATTTAACCGTCCCAACCACTGTGGATAACCTGATTTTAACACTGTTTTGTTTTAGCGGGAAGAAATGTCCGCCATTTAAAATTGTGATATTGGACGAGGCCGATTCAATGACGAGAAACGCACAGGTACAGCGTTATGCTTTTTCGCGAAAAAAATATAAATTTAATCCTCTGCTGTTAGATGTGAGGGTAGATACATTCAGTGGACGGTGCTATACGTAGAAAATAAAAAATCTCGCACCTGATTGGTCAGTTCATTTCCACCCTAGCAACGGGTAGCAACCGGGAAAGACCGAGAATCCGAGATATTTATAATAAATGAACAGAACAATCTCCATCAAAAGAATCTACTTGTTTTCCTACAAGTTTCCACGGGATTTGGTATCCAGAGCGATATAGGTGTTTTGAATAAACATGAAAAACGTTGTTCTCTACGTCTTTATGTACAAAACGGTATCTTACATGCAGAAGTGTTATTTAATAATAACGGACTGTGATAAGTGGCAACTTGGCGTGCGACTTAGTAAACCTAGCTCTACCCAAATCGATTGGAAAGCCCTCGACTTCAAAAGAAAATGATCGAATAAAGTCGATCGCGCGATAAAAAGCACTGAATGGAAATCGGCCTTTATGCCCTCATAATTCCCGTGCAGCAAAATTCGATAGTTACTTATAGTACGTATTCTATATAAGGTCATATCGGACGGGACTGGAAAGAGCAAATACGTTGCCCTAACGAGCATATACGTTGCCCTGACGAGCAAATACATTGCCCTCGTATACCAGCCTCCTAGTTAATTGGATTGTAACCGACCCCAAAACAACAAAGGTCCTAACCCTCCCCAAAAACTATAGAATATATTAAAGGAAAGTTAAATGATCTATTTACAACATACGTACAGCTTATCCTGGTAGCTAACTTAGTTCTCCTTAAAAGCGGATAATCGAACATGCCCAAAAATATAATTTTCATATTTCGACGAACGTTTTCTTGAGAAATAATCAACTCCCAAAGCAACAATATATATTAAAACAAAGATAAATTATATGTTTACAATATGCGTAGGACAAACGTATTTTTCTTAATAAGAGCGGATAATCGAACATATCGTAACGTGTTAACAACCCACACCCTGCACATTACTGACAACATTTTATATTGAAAATATTTTTTACAACATTTTAGGATGATATATATCTTCAATTATTCTTATTCTCTTTGCTTAAGGCTGCGTTGCGAAGAACGATGGAAAAACAGAACAAAACAACCAGGTTTTGTCTTATTTGTAATTACGTCAGCCGGTAAGTCAAAACTAAAATTGTGTAAGTTTCTGCATTACTATTTCCATTATTTTTTATCTCAATCGATTGAGTGTTAAATACAGACAATCATTATTCCGACAAGTAAAATAAAAATAATGATGCGTACTGAAGTCTGATTCTGAAAAATATATATATATATATAGATTACGATACTTATATATATATATATATAGATTACAATCAAAATCGCGTACATGCTCTTCACATGTGAAAATATAACCAATGGAAAACAAAAGAATAAAGCCAATCAGATGACTCTTGCGAAAAGGCGCGCAAAAATATTTTTTTTCTTTCCCAATTTTTCGTAAATAGTTTATTGCACAATACAACCGGGAAGGTCGTGCTGTGTGCTTTTTTTATTATATGACAATGGCGTTATTTTTCCTAATAAGTCTAAGAGAACTGGTGAAATCCAGGAGCGGAATACACTCTAATTTCCGCACACTTCTATACCAGTTTAAAGTGTCTATATGAAGTGAAACGTTTGCTAGCATTTTTTTGCTTAAACGGACAAAGTAGCACGGCAGGAGCGTAGTCTTCGAGCTATCAACTCTCAAAGTTTGGCATGGCTAAATATTTTTGGTGAAATCTGAAACACGCGGTTCATTGTCTTGTGACGTATGCAGATGTACTTACTATGCATAAGAACAATGGATTTGAACATTAATGATCCACCTGCATACGTCATATACCACATATATTCAATCCCAGTCTTTCCCTATTTTGTAACGTGAAACTATGCCAATGGACAAACGTTGAGAGTTGATAGCTCGAATACTCTGCAGCAGATTCACTTGAAATGTTCAGTCAACGATCCTGCCGTGCTACTTTGTTCGTTAGAGCAAAAAAAATGCTAGCGATTTTTTCACTTCATAGACACTTTAACCGATGTAAAATATACCTTGTATGGAAAATTCAAAGTAAAATGTCACATGCGAACTGTCTATTGCCTTTGAACAGTCATGTAATAAATATCCCATTGAATGATTTTACCGATAATATGGTCGGGCATTCTATTCGTTTCTCGCACTTTTCCTCACCCTTTCAGGGCTCGGAAAAATACATCCGAAACTCGTAAAATACCCGACCGTATTATCGGTAAAAGCATTTAATAAGATATAATATTCACATGTTGTTTGCGTCTTAAACTCGCTCACTCGCTGTATACAATACGGCTGAGCTTGTTGACAACAGGTTGAGAGAACTTCAAGATTACTTTATTAAAACAGGATTTAGGAAAATAAATATTGATTCCCAGCTTGTTAGCCAAGGAATAAAGTAGGGAAATCCTGATTTACCAAAAACTCCTTTAATATTGATCCGGTATTATCGGATGTGGGTAAAACAGTTGATTCTCTTTATCGCATTCTCCTGGAATTACCCCAAACTGGAATGTCCAATCATTAAAGCTCCGAGGACCTACGATTTATCATCGTTATACGAGAAGACGCGAAAGTCATGTTATTGTAAGGACAGTACTGTCTTCTCAATTATTTTAAGACCCAAAGTTGGGGTCCGACCCAGGATCGAACCTGGATTTTTCTGCTGATAGGCAAGTGTAGAAACCACTACATACTAAAAAGAAAAGTAGGAACGTTTAGTGGCTCAAAACTTCAGTTATTTGTTACTCGTTTGGTGGTCTATACCACCTGCACTATATTTTCTATTTATTATTCCTTAGGATTATTGAACCACTGACATCTAGATGTTCCAAGTTTCGATTCAAACCTCTTCTTGACGAAATTCTTGTGAAGAAACTCAAGGAAATTGGTGTCAAAGAAGGAGTCGTTTACGAAAACGGAGTAAGACACGTATTGTTTTACCTTTTTTACTATAAAGCAAATTTTGCATGAGTTCTGTGCCATCGAATGCCCAAAAAGCATATATAAAAAATATGAATATAAAAAATATAAATATAAAAAAAAAAAATATATAAAAATATGAATATAAAAAATATGAATATAAAAAATATGAATTAAAAAATATGATTATAAAAATTATGTATATAAAAATAGGAATAGAAAAAATAGGAATAGAAAAAATGAATAGAAAAAAATATGTATATAAAAAAATATGATAAAAAATATGTATATAAAAAAATATGAATATAAAAAATATGAATATAAAAAACTATGAATTTAAAAAAAAATATGTATATAAAAAAATATGAATATAAATAATATGAATATAAAAAATATGAATATAAAACATGAATATAAAAAATATTAATATAAACAATATGAATATAAAAAATATGAATATAAAAAAATATGAATATAAAAAATATGAATATAAAAAATATGTATATAAAAAATATGTATATAAAAATATGAATATTAAAAATATGAATATAAAAAATATGAATATAAAAAATATGAATATAAAAAAATATGAATATAAAGAATATGAATATAAAAAATATGAATATAAAAAATATGTATATAAAAAATATGAATATAAAAAATATGAATATAAAAAATATGAATATAAAAAATATGATTATAAAAATATGAATATTAAAAATATGAATATAAAAGAGTATAAAAAGCTGAATTAAAAAAAAATGTATATAAAAAAATATGAATATAAAAAATATGAATGAATATAAAAAATATGAATATAAAAAATATGAATATAAAAAATATGAATATAAAAAATATGTATATAAAAAATATGAATATAAAAAAATATGAATATAAAAATATGAATATAAAAAATATGAATATAAAAAATATATATAAAAAATATGAATATAAAAAATATGAATATAAAAAAATATGAATATAAAAAATATGAATATAAAAAATATGAATATAAAAAATATGAATATAAAAAATATGAATATAAAAAATATGTATATAAAAAATATGAATATAAAAAAATATGAATATAAAAATATGAATATAAAAAATATGAATATAAAAAATATGAATATAAAAAATATGAATATAAAAAATATGAATATAAAAAAATATGAATATAAAAAATATGTATATAAAAAATATGAATATAAAAAAATATGAATATAAAAAATATGAATATAAAAAATATGAATATAAAAAATATGAATATAAAAAAATATGAATATAAAGAATATAAATATAAAAAATATGAATATAAAAAATATGTATATAAAAAATATGAATATAAAAAATATGTATATAAAAAAATATGAATATAAAAAAATATGAATATAAAAAATATGTATATTATAAAAAAATATGAATATAAAAAATATGAATATAAAAAATATGAATATAAAAAAATATGAATATAAAGAATATAAATATAAAAAATATGAATATAAAAAATATGTATATAAAAAATATGAATATAAAAAATATGAATATAAAAAATATGAATATAAAAAATATGAATATAAAAAATATGAATATAAAAAATATGTATATAAAAAATATGAATATAAAAAAATATGAATATAAAAAATATGAATATAAAAAATATGAATATAAAAGAATATGAATATAAAAAATATGTATATAACAAATTATGAATATAAAAAATATGAATATAAAAAATATGAATATAAAAAATGATTATAAAGAAATATGTATATAAAAAATATGAAAACATATTGCTATATTTCTTCCGTTTTCCGAAGGATGAAGTCCGGGGAAGATGGCAAATAATGTTTTTATTCGTCATCTTAGATAGTAAAAACTGTCGGCAGCTTGCCAGTATGGTGAATATCAGAGATGCGCGAGGCGACAAGCGTGGTGACATAAACATCACAGGTGCCGAGTCGGTATCGTAAAATGCGCTATGGTGTTCACGTGTTAGACAGGCACTAAAAGACGCATGACAGATGAATATAATTCAGACGAATTTTTTCATATATAATTCGACACAATTTCGACGTACTGTATAACTCGATTAAATTCGAAAGTCTCAATTATATTCGTCTCACTCGCATTATTCGTCTGACGCAGACGAATAATGCGACGGAAATGCGTCTCCGAGTTAAACGAAGTTAAACGATCTTTAACCGACGAATAAATTTAAAACGCATAAATTATGATAATGTAAACGTCAGAATTACAATTGTGTCCTCTCATAATTCCAACTGTCGACAATGGAGGACATGCGAGCTTCAATTCGACGTATAATTCGTCGCATTGCACACGAAGTTAATGACAATTAAATTCGTTTGAATTGAATTCATATGTTATGCGTCGCTTAGCACCTGCCTATCACGTCAAAGGTAACAAAACTTGAACATAACCTACATCTCAATTCTTGATTGATTCTGTCGGAGCGATGTCCTGATAATCATCATTATAAGTCATAGATGGGCCGAAAAACAGTCAGCTAGAAATAGGACCCATGGTAATATGAGCATGTAACTCATATATGAACTTCACTGACTGCCTGTTGAACAACGTTACAGATAGTTTTTTAAATCCTTCCGCTAGTTTTTAAAGCCGTAAATGGTTTAGAACCACAATATCTTCGATATATTGTTGAATTGTATACACCTGCAAGACTTTTACGATCATCTTCAGAGTCACTGCTACGAGTATCCACGAGTAATTCAAAATCGTATGGTCACAGTGCATTTTCTGTGGAAGATACTAGATATCATCGACCTAAAGGTCGGGTGACACGTGCGATTTTTTTCTCGCGCCGGCAACGCAACGGGTCAAATTTCATTGCGTTGCCGGCGCGAGTGATGAAATTGCACGTGTCGCATATCTGGCGCGGTAATGCAATTGTAACCCGATGCGTTCGGCAATCGTTGCGGAAAGTTGAAATGTTTGAACTTTCGGCAACGATTGCCGAAAATATCAAATTACCCAGGCATTGTTTCAACAGGAAACGCAATGATTATTTTAAGCCAGCCAATGAAATTCGCTTTTGTATGGCCCGTGTGCTGTAGCGCAGGCTCGTTTCCTTCTGTTTCTATACATGGACGATTATTTCTGCTGGCTTGATTGATTCACGCATTACTATGTCTTTCTTATAAAGCGTTTCAGATAGGTTATCAACTATCTTTTTGAAATGTTCAAAATCTATTCGCATAAATTTCTCAAATCCTGGTGTGTCGTGGGCAGCTAAATCAGGAAGAAGCTGACTGAAATAACCTTTGTTGTTTCTCTCTAGAAGCCAGGGTCGGCTCCAAATACGTTTTTCTTCTTTTATATCCTCTTCGTCATCCTCTTCCAACAAAATCATTGCTATGACCACGAGTTCTTTCTTCGACGCCATGTTGGAGTGATGTTAGCAAAACACTATAGTTCCCTGTTTTTTCATGTTAATAGTTTTTTCATGTTAATAATTCCGACGCGGCTAGGCTATCATTGCTCGTGTAACCACTTCGCTAGCGCGGGCAACGCAATGAAATTTGACCCGTTGCGTTGCCGGCGCGAGAAAAAAATCGCACGTGTCACCCGACCTTTAAACCAGCCGGTGCGCCAACAATCAGTCATCCAGGTGTTAGCGGTATAATAAATTTCCAGTCGTTTTCAACGTTGGGTCATGTTTAAGACATCGTTTCTTTCTTTTTCCTAACCAAAATGCGGTTAATACGTCAAAATACAGCCGTGGGTTAGGGTTAGGAAGACACTTAAGGCGCGGGGTTAGGGTTAGAAAACTCATTAGGCGGGGGGGTTAGGGTTAGGATCTAAGTTATTTTGGGATTAGCAGTTCTATGATGAGGCGGTGCTAATCCCAAAACAACTTAGATCCTAACCTAGTTTTCCTATTTGTAAATAGCTTAACTTATTGAATTGAATAAAAGTTTTTATTATTATCTACAAAGTGATGGATAATGGAATTGCCTGATCGATTTCATGATTGATGGATGGATGATGTCCCTTTTAGGTTATTGAAGAACTTGTGAAGGCATCGGAAGGCGACATGCGAAAGGTACTGTCTTTATACTTCTAACCACAGTTTATTTTTTAAATCAAATGCTCTAAAATGTTGGTGTACTGCCGAAATCGTGTGCAGGAGGTCAAAAGTTTCCAGCCAGAGCCCTTCGTTACAAAGTGAACTAAAAAAGACACACAGAGACACACAGAGACACACAGAGATCAAACTTTTTATACGCAAAATAATCATGTGACACAAATAAGCCAATCAGATACGATGTGACGTCTTTCTTTGTTTTTTACGGCGATCGTTACCCCTGGAAATGGATCAGATGGCACAAATGTTCATGTCCGAAATGGTATGGTTTGTGAAGTACTACAGGACCCCACTCAAAAACACTTCGGTGACGTGGGATGGTTGGCACTATTAAACTGGAGAATGGGTGAAGGTTTTGACATTTAAAAATTATCGAACTGTAGTCCTGTATAGGCACACGCGCCATGATTTTACTCCGAACAATCCACGTTTTCCTTTTTGTTTGTTTGGTTCTTCGCGGGGTTCATCATACTGAGGAGAAGTGTGCTTGTCACATATCGCAACGGATCTTTTCTTTTTTTTAAATTGATAGTTTTTTGTTCATAGTGGTAATATATATAGTAGGCTTTATCTTATAATGAAACTGTAATTAGTTTTATAAGTAAAATTAAGAATATATTGTTGTAAGAGCATTGAGACTATTGTACAATGCTCCTAATACGTCTTTTATTATTATTATTATTAAAATATAGAGCTATACAGGTTTGTCAACTTCATTGTTCCTTATATGGAGTGCTGATGTTCAGCAAACCTGCCATAAGACGCGTTTCATCTCCGCAGACACAGGCAAACAATGGTTATAGCAACTTTTACGGACAAAATAGAGATTACGCTAATACAGTAGATGGTTTTCAGTCACGTGACAAAATCCCAAAAGACAAATGAATGGCGGCGATGTTGGTGCACCTATAACAAAAAAGCTAATTAAAATTCTATTGTTGAAGCACACCCACAACGACCTACTGTATATTGTGAAATTTGTTTTCCTTACTTTTTGATTGGGTATACATGAACAGCCCTGTATCACATTCACATATAATATCAAAAAGTTAATTGTTTACTTCGCAGATGGAAATCCTGGTCTCGGAAGCATTTTCTGAGAATTTGATGAACGTCCTCATATTGTCTGTCATAACGCCAATCTCGCATCACGCACATCAAAACGTTATCATCATCTTGCGGCCTTGGCCAAGATGCTTCGTACAACGTTACGCCAACACTCTTTCTCTACAGCCATAGCAGTTTCTAGATCCGAAGTGTCGATATCAGTATATACCTAGAGATCACGTCTGTGTGTGTATTTTTGACGGTTTCCTAAATGCTTGCCAACATCGACGGCATTAAGTACACCTCTCGCTCACTGGCGTTGAGTAACATTTGCTTGCCACTATTAACGAACTAATGATAGACGGCATGAATACTAGTTAAAAAGGGGAAATAAATCGAAGCGACCTAAAGGGGAGAGTTTAATATGTTCCAGTAGTGAAGCCTTTTCCTTGTTTTTCACTAATTCATCATGTATAAGTAACTAGCTAGGTTAGCGAGGTTTGCACTGTCTTTTCTTCTGTTATTAATCACTAACCATGTTAAAACTCGGGGCCCCAGAAAAATTAGTACGGCCCCTGTTTCCGACGCCCCCGAAAACATTTGCCGATGCACGTTTTGTCGTTTGACTGAAGAAGACATCTCTTCTAATGTTCTTCAATTTTAGGCAATCACTTTCCTCCAGAGTGCTTTCAGATTGAAGGGAGAAGATGAAATCACAAAGCAAGATATTCTAGAAATTTCTGGGGTAAATATCGAGCCGGAAGGCCATGATGTTTTATTTTTCGCAACTGGTCCCAGTGATATTCTAACACTCGAAATTTTCCTTCACCATAAATGCTTAGGATATAAAAAGTAGTTATTTTTTGTTGCCAATGTCTTTAAGCATAATCTATCACCTAGTTCAACTTCAGATTTGAACAGAGCGTTTCCAGTGCTCTGGTTGATCTAGAGACAGCGGCTGGCATAATAGTTGCCGCAAAGTGCGATGACCTTTGGCACTGCTGTTTGAGAGAAACTTTCAAAATGGCAGCGTACAACATTTTTGCCCAAATTCCGGACGAAGACATTAAATCAAATGAAAGATTCGACAAAATATGCAGGAATTAGACATTTTACAGATAAGCAACCTTTCAGTGAAATATATGTTCTGTGAAAGAAAGTAAAAGTTTCAAAACGGAAATTGTTTTTTCTCTAATGTCCAACTCTTAAATTATGCTAAAACAATTATGCTAAAACCATTAGTCACCTCAGTCTCGGAGATTATCGGTGAATATTTACCTCGACTTAGTCACTAATATTCATCGATAATCACCTCGACTTTAGTGACTAATTGTTTATTATAAACAAGACGCCCTCTAGGCGTTAACTCGGGCTACTTTAACCTGCGCAGAGGACTATGATGCAATAATTGTAAAATCGAAACACCAAAAATAACATGGAAACAGCAACGCTGCCGAAACCTAGACACGGTTACCACAGTAGCCCGAGTAATAACCGGAGGCAAATGAGCGACAACACGTGCTCTGATTGGCTACTGTGCAAAACGAGCGTGCTTTTATACCTCGATAATGATAACTCGACAATTAATGGCACGGCTGACGTATACTTCCGACTAGATTTTGTCGTTTTGACGAATTTTAAGTAGTTTTAATTACAAAATTAATTCAGTCAAAATTAAGTCAATTAATTCAATCTCATGTATTTAAAGTGCCCCTGTGATCAAATTTTTGCCATCCCGAATTTTTACATATTTGTAAAGAGCATGGTGTTCTCACTTAACTTGCCAACTTTCAAGCAATTGCGAGCATGGGAAGTCGCCTTTTCAGACTGTTTTTATACGAGATTATACGGCCGCCATTACTCGAACACGTTCCGGACGCTTAGGTTGCGATTAGAGGAAGTGACGTCAAAGACTCAACACGTGGCTAGTTATATATGAATATAAAGCTACTTGGGGAAAACTTTCTATTGTAACTTGTCGTATAATTCGTATAATTTCCATAAAGCTTTGTTACGTGTTGAGTCTTTGACGTCATAATCACCTACTCTGCTGTGGAATCGCGGGCTCGTCTGGAACAAGGTTTGAGCAATGGCGGACAAAATTTGTGCGACTTTGGAGGTTAAATTTCTTGTGATCGAATGTTTGTTCAATTTTTTTGGCAAATGCGAACATTTATTAACCTAAAAGGATGTTCTGTAACAAAAAATGCCAGGAAACGTAATGTGATATTTCGTCGCAAGGGCACTTTAACCATTATCAACCGCTCAATAACCAATCATATTGCAGAAAAGCTGCGTCAACACCGCCAACGAGCCAAGCCAAATAATAATTCTTAGAAACGGAACATCAGCGAGTAACCGGTTTCTTGTGGAGGTTTATCTACATTGCGTCTGTAGTTATTACCTCTGTAGTTATTACCTCTACACGAATTATCTGCACGAAATAATATTTTACGTTAGTCATTGCTTACGTTTCTATAATTTACCCTAGATTGTGCCTGATGACGTGGTAGACTCTCTTCTAGAAGTTTCACATTCTAATTCTTATGCAAAATTAGATACAGCTGTAAAGGTAATTATAAAATAAGTCGTGTCTTACGCACGCAGCTGTGATTGGTCAGTTACCGTGTTACCTGCTCGACCCCTGATCTTCTACAATTTCGTCCACGAAAATGTAGAACACTAACTTTCCAGCGATCATTCTTCACACGAACATGCAGGACGTGGAATGTCCTCCCGAACGAAATTCGGTTAAAGGAACTTACGTTTTCAAACTTTAATGCAACCTGCAATATTACATCAGGGCATTGGAGTATTATTACCCAGAAGATCCGCGAACATGGAAAACGATTCGCAGTCTTATTTTATAAAAGAAATAGAAAATGGTCGCCCTGTGTTTATATAACCTGATGCAAACACTCGAGAGAGTTTGGTCGAATTTGAAAATACTTATGTAAACTCTCGCTCGTGACTCGGGTTCACATAAACTTTCAAATTCTCCCAATCTCTCTCTCGTGTTTGTATCAGGCTATATAAACACGGGCGGCCATTTTCTATTTCTGAAATGTCGTCTTTGCTTACAATGGTTGCTATGCAACCCATAGTATTATGGCATTACATCAAATACCGGCTAATAAAAACCTTCCACCTATAGGAACCTCAGACTGGAATTTGAACGTGAAAAGTTCGACGTTTGAACAGTATTAAACGATCCAAAATCGTAACGACCAACTTTTTTATCACGATTTGGGACGCTTTATTCGAGCAGCTTGCAGTAATTAACTTGTAGACCCGTTTCAAGTGCCTCGAACTTTTCATATGTCGAATCTAATGCAAATGAGCTTGGACAAATGATTTTACAGTAGATTCCGAACGTGAAAAGCGTGGCGTTTCTAGTAGGCCTAATTATCATTGTATATTAATTTTGTAGAATATAATTTTGGAAGGTTATCCTGGTACTCAGATCATCAGTCAGGTAATTGTGCAGTATGCGTTTTTTTATTTTAAACTAAATAAACGAACCACGATGAAAGGTAATGTAAGCAGCAACATGCTTCAACGATAAACTGAGTTCTAAGTCGTATACAGTACTAAGTCCTTCCTTTCGATATACAGAATCTGGTAACTAAACAGACATTACCTTGAATAATCGTTTCTTTGAAATTGAATGTTATTCTGATTGGCATGATTACATTATGATTAGAATAATTACATTATGATTAAGCCTGGTTTCCATTTGGTCGCCACGATCGCAATGGTCTCATAGTGGTCGATGTAATAGAGTGTCGATCTACTATCTTATGTTTTGTCTGCTGTGTGTAGAGCAGTCTTTACTAATTGCAGAGATAGATACACACTCTATTACATCAACCACTATGACACCGTTGCGATCGTAGCAAACTAGGCTTTAGAATGAAACTAGGCTTTAGAATGAAAAAGGAGCAATTCTCCAGAATAACGTATGTTTACGTTGCAGAAGATATGAATTGGGTAGCAACAGATTTAGCTGATTCTCTCTATTGCACATATATAATATTATTATTCAATAATTAGTTTATTTTTCTCTCAATTTTGGTTGGATCTGAAGTCGCTGCGTCAGCTGCAAATATTGCCTTTCCCACTATTTGAGCGATCAGATAGAACATTGAAAAAAGGGCACTATAAGAATCATGTTTCCAGGAAAAGGATATATTTATTCCTTAACGAATACCAAGTTGCTCTTGCTCTTTATCAACATCGGATCGACCTATGTAAATGCTTCTTTTCCAACATAATAATATACATAATGCAGATCTGAGCTTTATTTTGGTCCATTGCATAGCTCTAGCGGTGGTCTTGATTGTTGAAACGTTTCACACTTGCAGCATTTGTATATCTAGATAAATTTTGTTTATGGTAAGTGGCAGAGTTTATGCAAATTAGTTTTCTGCATTTATTGGAAACACGAGTTCTCCACTCAGGTAAACTTTGAGGATACAAAACGTTTCAGTAAACAATAGCTATGCAATGAACCACGATGAAGCTCCGATCTGCATTACAAACATTTTATGTGAAAAAATGCAATTTCTCATGATTTAGACCACCTTAAATTGGCGGCCATTTATGAAAAGAGCGTTTTCACGTGACGTCATGACCGCCATATTGGTGTAGCTCTTTTGCATAACGACGCTCTTCATGTTTATATCTATTAAAACATGTTTTTTCTCGCACAGATTCATGACCGTGTCGTTGAAATGGACACTATTACTGATAAACAAAAGTCCGTTATCGCTGAAAGGATAGGGGTAGGTTATTTCTATGTCTTGTCTGATTGGCGATTATATATTATTCCACCATATAGTATCTGTCCGTCTATATATCCATCCATGCCACCATCCATCCATCCAGCTGTCACTCCATCCACCCGTCCGTCCGCCCTTCCGTCCGCCCTTCCGTCCGCCCTTCCTTCCTTCCTTCCCTCCTTCCATGCATCCATCTCTCCTATCTCTCTTTACTTTCTTCTTTCCACCATTTCATATTAGTCATTCGTTTTCGTTCATATAGATTGTGGATAAATGCTTATCGGATGGAGCTGACGAATATCTGCAGATTCTGGACTTGTGTTCCGTGATGATGACCCAATTTTGCAAGTCAGAATCGAACTAGAGATATAATTGAACGGAAAACTATTTATGTTACAAAATGCTGCCTGGGCATGTTTTTGTTCTGGGTTTTTTTCATAAAAAATGGATTTTAATTTATCATGTGATGTAGCCTTTCTATATAGTGCCATTAAAACTGAGGCAATCGACATGTCATCTATATTGGTTGGAACGCATTAGCTCTCCTTTAACCCTTCAATATTTTCTTGGTATTATTAATAATGCGCCCAGATATAGTGAAAGCCTGGTTTGAACAAGTTAACATGCTAACGATAAGCGAGTACAGGGGATGCGTTAGCATAACAATATTTTACGGTCACTTTCTATAGAACGTCTAATATTAATACTAACCCTAACCAACCCTGAACCCAATGATAGAAAAATATGGATTTAAAAATATCCAGCGGAAAAAAACATTACAAAGGTTCGATCCAGCAAGTTTCGCACCAACGGTGACAATAATATCACTCGGCCACGACTGATATTATACTGATATTGAAAAACTGTGCAGGGGTGACGTATCTTGACGAATTCCCATTACCAAACTTGGGGGCACCATTAAAATTGAAGCAGGTTTTTTACAGATATCAGATATCTTGTAAATGAACTAAATATTCCCTCAACATATATCAAATAACATGGATATAATAATAATAATAACTTTATTTAATGAGGCTACACATAACAGCTGAGAAGCTGACAAACCAGTGGGCCTCCTAACTATAGTATAATATATATTACAGTATAATATTACAGTATTAAGGTTATAAGGTGAGAAAAATTTCACACCATCTATAATTAATAATAAAATAAGATATGGGTAGAATAAAACAGAATAAATTACCTCGTAAAAATGAATATGTATACAACATCAAGTAAAATATTACGATAAAAAGATCAGTATATAAACATCATTATAATAGTGCTTCAAAGTTGTCAATATTCTTATAAGAGTCCATAAAAAATCTCTTCAAAGCTGTCTTAAGCGAATGTACAGTATTAATCTTTTTAATGTTAACTGGTAGATTGTTCCACAGTTTTATTGATGATACAGTAAACGATCTCCCTCTAAGTTTATGGATCCAAATCTGGTTGATCTATTATGCAGTGAATTGTTAGTTAAGAATAGCTCTTCTATATACGATGGGGCATTTCCAGACAATCTTTTGTGAATAAGTACACATTTGTTAATTTTGATGTCATCATAATAAGGAATCCAATTTAGTTTGTTGAAATTCTCTACCGTCCTTGTTTTGCCATCTAATCCAAGAATGACCCTAGCAGCTCTCTTTTGCAATCTAAAAACGCGCAGGAGATCCCCTCTTTTGCACATGTACTCCATACCGGGCTTCCATACATTATGACTGGTTTTATCACTGCATTATAGTAGATTTTTCTTTCTCTTATGGGTAGGTAGCTCCGGATTTTTTTCAGAAGACCAATTATTTGAGAAAGTTTATTACAAAGTTTATCTATATGTTCAGGGAATGAGAGGTTTTGATCGATGATAATTCCTAGTAGTTTATGGGACACTACTTGTTCGAGTTCGGTCTGGTTAACAGAAACTGCAATATCTGGATTTGGTGTACGGGACCCTAATCTCTTGCCAACAATGAGCATAGACTTGGTTTTCGCAGCATTTAGAATCATGTGGTTGTTTTCCGACCAACTATAAAGTGTGTCCATATCATCTTGCAGATCTGATTGGATTTGGAAAGTATTTGACTGATAATGAGATGATGAGGTGAATGTTGTGTCATCAGCATAGGCATCCACCACTGAGTTTACGATCACTGAAGGAAGGTCGTTTACGGACAAGAGGAACAAAAGAGGTCCCAATTCACTTCCCTGAGGAACGCCGTAGTCAACAGGTAGAGGCGCTGATTTAAACCCATCGATATTGACGAACTGTGAGCGACCATTTAGGTAGTTCCGTAATAGTTCAAGGCCGTTTTCATGTATACCGTATGCTTTTAGTTTGATAAGGAGAATCGAGTGATCTATAAGGTCAAATGCTTTGCTATAGTCAACAAAAATTAAGCCACTGACATTGTCATTGTCAAGGTTGAATAGAATATGATCAATAAGATGTATCAGTGCTGTGTCTGTCGAATGTTGTTTGCGAAAGCCGGATTGCAGATGGTACACTAGGTTATTTTCTTTGAGGTAGGTAGATGGAGCATCATGGATATGTCTCTCATATATTTTAGAAAGGATGGGAAGAACTGAAATAGGTCTATAATTGTCTTTGATTTCCTTACTGCCTTGACCTTTGTAGAGGGGGTTGATTTTGGCCGATTTCCACTTGGTTTTGGCCGTTTTCCACTTGATTTCAACAACTACAAATAGTACTTGGAGAGGGATGTATGTTCAACGAGTAGCCGGATCAGGTAAAACTCGGATTCTATGAGAAATGTTGCAGGCAAGAGCATAGCCTGCGAACCGGCTTTCCGCGGGTTGGGGGAGGGCGGACTGGGGAGGGCGGGTTGGAGCGGGCGGCTTGCGGGGGAGGCGCGAGAAGGAGAGCCTGCAACAATCATAGGGGTAAATCGATACTCGAGGCCAGAGACGGCCGCGAATTTCTATTGGTGGAAATTATAATTTATGTGTCTAGCTGATAAATAGCAATGACGTATTGTGCGGTCTGGAAGAGAACATTAGATCGTTAGAAATTCAATTGAAGGACGAACAACGTGAAGCAATTAAACAACTTCTTAGTAACAGGATTCGGTAAAAGTAGAATCTACCAAGCGTTTACAACATTGAAGAATATAGAGACAGATGACTTGGGTGTCTCTGCTTGGCTAACACTGAATTTCGTTTTGACGCACAGAATACCAAAGACTCAAATATTATTCGCTGCCGTAGCCCAATTTTTCGACGCAATATTTCTAAACAAATTCTGTGTTGTTTGGTCAAACGATTGCTTGACAGTTACGAAGCAATTATAGAATACCCGTCCACTTTTGAAACAGAATTTAAAGGCAGAAATACAAACCAGGATGGTCTAAAATGTCTTTAAATTTAATGTCGAAGGTTTATATTGTGTGTAGTTGTTGATTTGAATTAAATGGAGTTTTAAAATAGAACGAAGCAATTGTATATGATGAACTTTCCGTAATTTGACCCTTAGTTACACATTTGTTAGGATACGATATAATAACAGGCTACAGGTAATTCCTGATTTGCCAAATTTCTATTCATTAAATTATTTAGTTCGTCTTCAAAAGAAAGAGCTCAGTTCACCCCTTTCATGTTCGTCATAAAATAGATGCTTTCGACGACAAGGTTCTTTTATTTTTGCGGTGGACGCACGTCTAGTCTTTCTGGTGTTATTGTTGTTGGCAATTGTCTTTTCTCTCTTGATGTCGCTTTCTCTGCGTTTTCTGAACTGCACCCGTGACTGCACACAGCTGAGTGTTCGATTGACGGTTTTCCAAGTGTGTCTTTCCAAGTACGGCAAACTCTATCTTAAAGGTAATCAGATTTAGATACATCGAAAATCGTTTGCAAGAATTGGTCCTTTTTTAATTTGGCTTCCTTGCTTTCCGACTGTTTAAACAGGTTCTCCGTCGAACACTCGCATTTGATTTTGAAATTAATGTAATTACATACACGACAAAAATCGTCTTTACAAACTGCTTTTGGTTTTGGTCCTTTCTTATTCAGAGATTTTTTTGAGTTTCTTTACTAGCCATGTAAGATGGCTTTATTTACATTGGGTTTTTCACCAAGAATTTTGGACGAATATGATTGATCTGACTGGTAATATATGTGAAAATTAATGAAGTGAGCATAATTGATTGCTCAGATATGTCGGCTCGATTTCCATATAAATATCCCCAAATTTAAAACATAGTGGCAAACCTTACCCTAACCCTAACCCTCCACCTAATATATACTAACGCTAACTCTTACGATAATGTTTTATTTTAGAAATAACAGCTGATTTTAATTTCGACTTTTACTACCGATAGTCTATGTGACGTCATTTCGGGATTTTATATGGAAATTCATCAGATATGTGTCAATACTAATTAAGTGGGCGTAATCGAATAACACCCATGATTGTTGCAGGCTCTCCTTCTTCTCGCGCTTCCCCCGCAAGCCGCCCGCTCCAACCCGCGGAGAGCCGGCTCGCAGGCTAGCAAGAGCAGAAAACCCATTGGTGTTATCATTCACAAACAAGGCAATCGAAAACGTAAAAGGATACTTTCAAAATATAACACATTTGAAGAGGAGTAGGTGATATACATGTATGTTTCACTTTTGACGGCTACTTTTATGAATGGAAAAATTGCGACACAAACAGTAGGTATTTTACTATTAGTGAACATGAAATAGATTTAAATATTTTTAACCAATCATTTATACTATCATTAGATGTGTGAAGTTGATCGTCCAGGTTGTAGTCGTGAGAAAGACTATTGTTGGTGACTGCGCATGCGCAGCAAAAAATCGAACTGCGCATGCGCAGAATAAAATCGATCTGCGCATGCGCAGATTTTTTTCTGCGCATGCGCAGATCGATTTTTTTCGATTTTTTCAAAAAAATATTAATTTTTTAAAAAAATCTTAAAAAATCGATCTGCGCATGCGCAGAATAAAATCGATCTGCGCATTCATAAAATCGATCTGCGATTTTTTCTGCGCATGCGCAGATCGATTTTTTCAGATCGATTTTTTTCAGAAAAAAATTTAAAAAAAATTTTTTCAGAAAAAATCGAGCATTTACAAGGATTTAACAGAACCTATATATGTTCATACTGATACATGTATCAAGGCTTCGTGTATATTAGGGCGGTCTGCGCATGCGCATAACAAATTGATCTGCGCATGCGCAGAATAAAATCGAACTGCGCATGCGCAGAAAAAATCGATCTGCGCATACGCAGCAAAAAATCGAACTGCGCATGCGCAGAATAAAATCGATCTGCGCATGCGCAGATTTTTTCTGCGCATGCGCAGATCGATTTTTTCTGCGCAGAAAAGAATCGATCTGCGAAAAATAAAATAAAATCGAAAAATGTTTTTTTTAATAAAAACCATTAATAATAGTCTACCACCACTGACCCCCTCCCCCCCGTAGAGAACAATGAATTCGATCATGAATCTGCTGAAGAAATTGCTCTGAAATATTGGATTTCTCCTGAAGAAGTCTACATACAGTTATCTAACTTAAAGCGCGGAAAGGCGTCGGGGCCAGATAATTTACCCACATGGATTTTAAAGGACTTTGCAATGGAACTTTCGTCACCAGTTCCAAAAATAAATCCAGTAAAAGACTTGGAAAAGGACTTACGGCCCATATCATTAACAGCAGTTCTCTCAAAAACAATGGAGCGCTTTGTTGCTAAATGGGTCCGTCATGTTACAAATTAGACAACTGATTGACCCTAACCAGTTCGGATCATTACCTGGACTGTCAACAACACATGGTCTCCTATAGTGCACCACCTATACAAGGTCACTGATCTGCGCGACCAGTGTGTTCGTGTTTTACTCTTAGACTTCAGCAAGGCCTTCGATCGAATAAACCATAACATTCTGTTAAGAAAGATGAAGGATATGGCCATCGACCCTACCTTGATAGAGTGGGTAAGAAGTTTCCTGACCGACAGAAGGCAGCGTGTGAAGGTTGGAAATTCTACCTCCAGCTACCAACAAGTAAACGGTGGCGTCCCTCAGGGAACTGTTCTGGGCCCTATATTGTTTATGATAATGATCAATGACCTGTTAAAGGACTGGGAAAGCCGGTGGAAATATGTAGATGACACCACTTTTTCGGAGACGGTTGCTGTAAACGATCAATCAGTCTATTGGGCCTAATGCTTAGCAGTGACCTCAAGTGGAATGAACACGTCGTATATATCTTAAAAAAATCTTCGAGACGTCTCTATATGTTACGTCTTTTAAAAAGAGCGAAGGCTGATACGAAAACGTTAATTTCAGTGTATACAACGTGTATAAGACCAATATTGGAATACTGTAACCAAATTTGGCATTTCAACCTCCCAGAATATCTATCAAAAGATATTGAAAGGATCCAGCGCAGAGCCTTAAAAATTATCCATCCATCATTATCTTACTTCGACGCACTAGTGGTCTGTAACATCCCAGCTTTGCATTCGAGACGTGAACAACTGTGCTCGGCATTCTTCAAAAATAAAGTTGTCCCAGAGTCTAGTCCGCTGGTCTGGTGGAGATTGCTGCAAACCCTAAATATGACCTACGTGCTCCAAAGAAACTTGCACCAATCAAATGCACTACAAATCGTTTTAAAAACTCATTTATTCCGTCGTCTGTTGAACGATTTAATACTCTCAGTACCTAGGTTTTTATATCTTTTTATAGATTTGAGAATTTTTGATATTTCTACTATAATAACTTGTATTTTACATGAAATAGCTAAGCAAGAAACTATGTTTATGGATGTATTTCAACCGCTAAAGGTTGCAAAATCCAATTTGATATTAAATCTTATTAAATCTTATTATTAATTTCTAACCAGAGACGGATTAAGGCGGAGAAGCTCCAGGTCCTGGAGAAAAATAGGCCGTTTTGTCACATAACGTCTTGTATCGAAAAATAGGCCACTATGTCATAAACGTCTTGTATAGATTGCAATTTTCGATAGAGGTTTACAACACTGATATGAAACATAAAGACAGCTTTATATATATTATAACGATCGAAAACGATCTATATAGGCCCTAATGTCTCCGCTAGCTCCAGGCCCAACATACCCTTAATCGGGCTCTGTACAGATGTGTTTGTCCTGCTTCTATATAACGAACGTCTTACTTCTCCAATGTTTATGAGCTCACCAATTCAGCAAAGATGCAAAGATGTCTTATCGACATCAAGGCCACTGTGCAAGCACATCATACTATCATACTGAGTACGAGGCAGCTATCATACCTAATTTACCAGGATCCCATGCTCTATCCGGCTGCAATACTGTTCCTTGCGTGGGAGAGCGAAAAAACGCGCAAGGGGACTGGGGAGGGGAATGAGAGCCTGCAGGAAGACCATTGTTTTATCGTATTTACTCGTTGGAAATGACAGATATCCTAATTATTCATTATTGCGCGTCATGTGTTTACGAAGAGTAGATTGAGACGGGTTAAGTTTGTTTCAAGACAGGTTTATGTTTTGGTTTCAACAATAAATTGTTGTATGCGGGAGAGCGAGCGGGGGAGAGTCTGCATACAACAATTTATTGTTGAAACCAAAACATAAACCAGTCTTGAAACAAACTTAACCCGTCTCAAATAAACCCGTCTCGAAACAAACCCGTCTTGAAACACCAAGAGGCAGACTTGGAGCAAGTCTACGAAGAGAGGTGTATTAAAATCGCTGTGATGCTCTCAAGATTTGGGAAGAGTTTGATATTTCAGTCGCTGGCATTCTTCACACTGCATATGTTCTGGTCATCGTTATTTTAAAAAGTATCATTGCCGACGAGATATCAGAGCTCAAGTCAATGGGAATAACAGCGTGCTCTATTGGCGACTACTCGGGCGACTATATTGTCAACTGAGTATGGACGATATTTTCGGGCCTATTCAGGGGCGTGGCGACTGGGGGGGTGTGGGGGGGTGCGACACCCCCCCAATAATTCTAAATAGCAAAAAGTTGGTCACACAAGGGATTGCTGCTGGCCAAAATAAAAATGGTGAGACAGAATTGCGAAAAAAAAGCTAAAATTTGTTTTTTTTATCAATTGTCGGTCAACAGTTGGTCAATAAAATTTGTTTTTTTTATCAATTGTCGGTCAACAGTTGGTCAATAGCGCTCAAACATCCCCAGCAAAAATTGTATTTAAGTGAGTACAGTTAATGTATTCCGTAGTGAAGTATTTCCGATCTGGAGACGGGAGACCGCAGACCATTGAAATCCGAGGCTCAATTGTTTGAAGGACACAAGCTCGCATGTCATTTGGCTAATTTACAAACCAAAAAAACCAAAAAAGTCAGTTGTGCAATTTAATGTTGTGATGCATGTTAATATTAGTCTAATTTCATCATTTTAGAAGCGGCCAGCTCAAATTATTCACATACTGACATACGCTTGTCAACGCATTTATTAAACTCGTTTGAACATAAACCCTTGCCAAACCCAACTAAAAACTTCTTAAAAAAGGTCATATTTTTATCCTTTCTAAATTTCTCACTCCCCCCCCCCCCCCCGGGCGTTCGACGGGCATTCGACGACTCACCTGTTCCCAGGGTCGGGCATTTGCCTCTACAGGGGGAATTTGTCAAAGTATCTTGAAAAGCAGAGGAGACAGCTGTCACGTGCATATCTCGACCAATGAAATTGCTCTATTTTCTCATCGTTTGCGCGAAGTTGATCGGCTGAAAAATTTGCATTGGACGCAGAAATACCGAATATTTTACAATTGTTATTCAAATTTTCCTTTTAAAAGGCAGCGATACTGTTTAAACTATTATTGGGCTATCTATATCTGCAGGATTTTGTGGGGTAAATGTCTTTTTTCTACCTTGTTTTGATCATTTATGTAGGTCGTGTCGTCGCCACGTGATGACCCGAGTCCGTGTTTGTCAACAATATTCAAAGTAAAAAATCTCGAATTCCCATGGTTCGATTTCTCTAATTTTTGCATAATGAGTTAAACAAATGTCTAATCTTGGATTCTATATAGAATCGCAACAATAGAGGTATATCACGCTCTCTTCAGCAAAAATTTCAGCCTGACATCCTTGAGTATCAAAAGCGTCCATCTTCGGGAGTTGTTACCTTCGAAACAGTCCAAGCACAAATGACAACCGCGCGGAAAAACAAGCCCGCTAACCGTGATCCTTTGCGCGTTGCTGTCCAACCTCCTCTGCTTGAAAAGTAGCCCCGTTCAAAGAAAGCAGATGCGTATCCCGTAAATCTATACTGAATTTCGAACACCGCACATTTCATATGGTCCTTTGCTCTTTAATTTAGCTTTACTCGTCGACTTTTTAATAATATATAAAACGTAAACAAGCGCCAAAAAAGTCGCTTGTTTTTAATAATGATTGCGATCGTCAACCTTTTCCCCAGGGCCTTCGCGGTACGAGCCACATCGCACCCGCGAAGCTTTGGGGAGGAGGTTGACGATCGTTTGCATAAACATTGCTTTGGAAGATTTTGAGGGGAAAGGTGTGCCGTTTGTGGCTTACTGGCTCAATGCTTAATACTTTTATTATAAAAAACGTTTATTATAATCCCATGGGTGGGGCATTTGCTGGTTTGCATCAATTTTACGACTCCTCTGTGGGGATTTTGCATGATTATGTTGACCCAACGGTGGGGCATTTGCAATGCTCTAATGCATAAATGCATAAATGTCAAATGCCCGTCAAACGCCCGGGGGGGGGATGGTCACGCTTGGAATTGATCGAGACATTACTCTGTTTGCTAGTTCGGCAGCCATTTTGAATAAAGGTTTCATAAGGATGGAAGTGCGATACTTCATGTAATTCTTTTTGAACTTATTTTATATTTTGGAGACATTTTGGATACTTTTACGCGAACCGCTTTCGCAAAAAGTTGGTCACTATCATATGACACCCCCCCAATCGTGATTCCTTCGCCACGTCCCTGGGCCTATTGTATATGGATCTGTAGAGTATGTTACGGACGCGAGGTTTATCGAGGAGTTGAAAAACCTTATATTTTCAGTGAAAACTTGGCAGCGTGTGCAGATTATCCGTCAATTTTTAAACGTTTGACTAGTATGTTCATCGACAAATAGAACTTTCTTCCTTGATGTTTTTGCGCCAGGAGAGCATTGCCGTGGAAATTTCCGAATAGAATTTGCTCTCTCTGGAGCGACGGCTTCAGCTACCTCTTCACTGCACAATGCATGAGATTTCGGGGTTTACATCGGGTTTGATCGCTATCGATAACGGTTTGTACGTCTCCACAAGATTTCTTAGTTTTCTTGCGCACGGACTCCAAGCTACTTGACAAGATAATGAAGATGGATCTATAAAAACTTCTTGCACAAGCGGCAACATTCGTTTTGATATGTTTCAGATTTTTTCGTGGATTTATATTTTCATAATATTTTCTTTAGACGTATTGCAAATGTAAACAAACACTGCTATTGGTTAATTTTGACAGCTATTGAAAATGTGATTACCGTGGGCGGATACGACAGAACAGTAGACCTCCTGCAGGCTCTCCTTTTTCGCTCTTCTCCCTCCCCCCTCCCTCCCCCCCCCCCTCGAGAGCCGCTAAGGAACTGTCTTGAAGAATCTCGTTGCTGCTCCTAACTTATTGTCGCAGTACCTTGATGCGCCGCTATCTGATGGCATTGACTAGGCAGCAAAGTTTATCGGTGCTTGCTACAGCAACAGAGTAGACGAGAAGATGATGCATGTCCGATATCAGATACAAATCTGGACGACAAAGTTTGAAAATACTGCAACTTTAGCCCCTAAGATCCAAGCACTGCCGCTTACTACGAAAGATTCTGTAGAGAACGTGAAGAGATCCCACCATCACTAGATTCAGTTTCTATTTATCCAGTTGAATATGGCTATGTCAGACATGAGCCTTCGATGTCATTTCTTCCAACAACAGTGCCAGACGGTGTTACATTAGCACCAGATGAAATCATGCTTAGATCTGATCAAGTGCAAATGTGAAGGCGCCAACCAATGCAGAAATATGAGGTACAGCTGGTGCCACAGCAAATTGCCGTGCACGCAAAGCCGGCTTACCAAGATGGTGACTACACCACGGGAAGTCGCCGATTAATTGTACAGTCTTAACATATGACGTCATCAAATACTCACTCATCACAGTATAACGTCAGAATCAAGATACGATACTGCAGTTCATGACTTGAAAGTAAAATATTGTATTTTTTACATTTGAAAACGTATGAGGTCATCACGAATCTACAAACTACGTCATCACGTGATGTGACGTCATCAAGAAGCCTCGCAGCCTACTGCATTCCACAAACTCTTAACTTGTTATCAATTTAGTTCGTAGAAACAATGACTTATGCATTTGAATCGTGTGAGAACTAAAACAGGTAATAGTATAGGAAATTGAATATTTTGATTACATGTTACTCCTATGACGTCACCAAATATGCCTCCCCTGTAATTCCTGATGCCCAACAGTGACAGACTATCATCACTCAGATTATTGCTGACTGGCATGTTTTTGATAAAAATTCACAAAAAAAACATTGTATGTAATATATAAAATACGAGCGGCAGATCTGTATGGGTATTTACAAGCCATTGTAAATCCCATACAGATCTGACGCGAGTATTTTATATAACTTGTGAAATGAACCAATGAACGATGCTATAGGCTTAATTAGTATTCATAACTTTGTTAAAGATCGTCCTAATCAGTATTAATCTTTATTGAGCTTTACAAAGCTATACATGTGACCAAAATACCACGCTGTGATTGTGGCTTAGCCTCGTTAATTATTCATGAATTTCACAAGCGAAGTAAATGCAAGGTATGTCACACTGGCTGCCGGACTAATAATTATACGTTCCGCGGGAGTGGTGAGATGGTATAAAAATGTTTGCCACGGGGGTCACGAAAATGTTGAAAAAACGGACAAAAATGCTACTTTTCGTGAATGTTGTATTTTGGGGGGTCAAGAATGGTGTGTTTGTGTTTTTTTGAGCGGTGAGTGTGAGTTTTTGGAATCATCCCATATGTATAGCATGACGGGCCGCAATTGGACTTGAAGACCGACAAAGCTAACCTATACGTCGTTGCTCTTTCGACTGATCATTGATAAGCATCAGGGTGACAAGAGTTCAAGCGTGGAAAACAAACGCGCACTACTTCATGTCATGTCAATAAACCAGCAAACAAAAGCGTGTACACGCGGAGAACGGACTCAATACTGAGATTTTGAAATTTCAAAATGTATCTGTGGAAGTCGCTACATGACCTACTAAATGATTCACTGAATATCTTTACTAAAACATTGGCTGTGTGAAGATAAACTAAACCTTTTAAGGATAACGGGACAAACAAGTGAGATATGAAAAAATCTGGGGTATTTTGAAAGTCTATACTATAGCAAAGTGAAAAGGTGGTGAACTGCCAAGATGTATAGTGACGAAATACTGACGTTTCGAGCGGAGCCCTTCGTCAGAGTAAGATACAGTAAAAACCCGCGTATAAGAACCTAGATTTTAAGAACCTGTTAGGCTAAGATTTTCCATTTAGACCCCCTTTACATAAGAACCTGTTTTAGGCTAAAATTTGAAAACAGGTTCTTATTTTATCAAATAGAGTCAAAACTAAAATAAACTCTACAAAGTAATGAAAATGAGCCAGAACCAGACAAATAGTGTATATATGTCTACAGTTGTATACGTTATTTTGTTCCATTGAATTTACACACAGTAAGCTGTAAATTACATACAGTGTAGCTTTAAAGTGCATATAGGGTTTGTATTTGCTTAGATTACAGTCATTTGGAGAACATTTATGCATAATTTATATAAATAATAGACCACACTTACAAAAACCAAGTCGCTTTTTTCTGAAGAAAATAAGAACCTGCTTGCAGTAAACACCATTTATATAAGAACCTTTTTAGGCTAACTTGAAAAAAATGTAGGTTCTTATACGCGGGTTTTTACTGTATATCTAAAACACTGTCTACGCAGCACTCTACTCCACTCGAAACGTCAGTATTTCGTCACTAAAAATCTTGGCAGTTTACCACCTTTTCACTTTGATATATACCCAAAACACCGTCTACGCAGCACTCTACTTTTTTACTATTGTAAGTCTAGTCGCCCGCTTTCGACATTGCTCCTTGGTCCTTGGTTTTTAAACCTATCAACCAACTCTTTTTCAAAGCACAATTTGGGTTTACGGTTAAATGCTACACAAGAAAAGTTGTCGACGCATCGCAATGTTTGTTCGGTGGTTCGCCATGCAGGACCATAGATTTGACCATAGATTTGACCCAGAGGGAAAGTTCTTCAGAGTTAACTCTCAGAGTATATGTACTTTCAAGGACTGTCACTTGATGTGGAAGATGAGGAGGTACTCATTTGTTCCAGTTCGTCACGTACTCCCTCCAAACCATTCGAAATATCAATGTGTGTGTCAAGGCCAAGGAAACCCGGTTGCAACGTTGGATTCTGCTATGAATTAAAGAAACAAACAGTAAACGTAATTATTATCACAGAAAATATAAACTTGGTTTTCATTGGTCAATATCCTCCGGCTAATTTTCAATGTCTGTTAGCCCTGAAGTCATTGCCGTCGAATATCGAAGATAGTTATTTTATTTAATTATTTTTTCTCGAGTTAACTTTCGCCTGATAATTGTTTTAGTATAGAAACTAACTTATGTTCGTTATTTCTTAAAAATTATTACGAAAACCGTGACATAAGCATTAATGCTTTGCGAAAAATTCGACCCTATATCGCGTCACTCGATATTTATAAGTCATTAGTAAATTAGATGTGTGAAGTTGATCGTCCAGGTTGTTGTAGACTTGTAGTCTTGAGAAAGACTATTGTTGGTGACTGACGTTTCGACGGCCTCAGCGCGGTGGCCATCTTCAGAGTCACTGAAGATGACCACCGCTGAGGCCGTCGAAACGTCAGTCACCAACAATAGTCTTTCTCAAGACTACAAGTCTACAACAACCTGGACGATTAACTTCACACTTCTATACTACTACTAGTAGGCTTTTAGCCAGGATTTCAAAGCTGGCCGTCCAAAAAATTTTGGAGGGCATGGCCACGAAATTTTGGAGGGCATGGTGGACGTGGCCGTGAGCAAATCAAACGTATTGAATAGCGGTTTTATTAAACAACGTTTTTGTTACTTCATGTTAGAGCATATACATATACGTTACGCTCTCGCAATCAATCGTCATGTCCATGCATGTTCTTGACAAAAATTAGTAACGAAACCTACAAAATAGCTAAAACAAACAGCACCTAACCGAAATCAAGAAACATTAGAAAGGTGGAAACCTGTAAGTTGTTGTTTGAGGAAAATATTTTGCTTAGGCCGTCCATGTCCGTCCATACCAAAAGTGGTCGTCCAAAAATATGATTTTTCAAAAGTAGCCGTCCATAGGACGGCTGGACGGCCGCATGGCTAAAAGCCTGACTACTAGGTTCAAACCATTTACTTCATTAGTAAATATCGAGCATAGCCTATCGCCAATCTGCAATTCTTATTGGTTAATCGAATCATTATTTATCCGCCGTTAGTTAAGGGTTGGAAATAGCGATCGGTCAAACGTCAACAATGGTGTCTTCACGTTTGCCGCGATGGAAAATTTAAGCATTTTTTTGTCCTAGAGAGAGAAAAAACAGGAAACAAATTAATGAGATGAAAATGTTTAATGGTAAGATGTCTATATCATTTAAACGAAATAACTGCAGACAAAACGCATTTCGAAATCTCGCTCGCGTGAATCTAAGCCTAAAATACTAGAAATACGTGCACGCAACAACTTCTCACCCATTTACTCTTCAGTATTTTCTGTAATCTTCTCTAGTATTTTAATGTAAACTATAACTTTTCGTTACTAAACCTGTAACATCATCAGAGAGTTAAGTTTTACAAGTTGTCTCGGTTTAAATATCTCAGTTACACAAATATAAATGAAACTAGAAATACGTGTTCGCAACAACCCCTCTCCCATTTACTGTTTGAGGATTTTACCCTTGCCGTTTATCGTTTGAAGCTGAGTTATTTTACTTCAGTATAGACAATAGCTCATTCATTTGCCAATATGAATAGTCTAGTGGACACTATCTCTGAGAGCCTTCAAACAACGAAGTTGTTTTGTCTGAATTTCTTTATTTCATAAGACTTCAAACTAAATAGCTAAATAGGCAAAACTGTTTAATTTTTGGGTGCAGTATCTGCATTGTATAGAACAGGGGGTTTCTACAATCATTCACTTTTCTCACAGACAGATGGGCTAGAACCAATTGTGTAACTCTAAATGATCTATTGTGATCTATTATGTAACTCTTAATGATTGAAATTAATAAGTAATTCAATTTTAATGTCAGCTGTGATTTGTATAATTATATAAATTATCGACACATATATTTAATAGTGCTTATGTATAATTTAACTCAATGTATGAGCTAGACTGCATAACCTATGAATGACTAACAACTCTCACTGTCGTCATTCTGAAATTAAACGAAAGGTACCCTTTGGCGTATCTACTGCTTGACGATACCTTGACCTTGTTATTAGAAACCGTTATAAAATAGTTGTTTTAAAAAAATAACTGTTATAAAATGTCCACAAAATACCGACGGTTTATTTCGCTGTCAGTAGTAAATTTAAAATTTCTTAATCGCACAAGTCAAGCAATCAGTTTTTGTTGCAGCTCGTTACCAGGCCCTGCTTCAAACAGTATGCGGGCAATGGTTGTTGCGTACACGTATTTCTAGTCAGACGTTAAGGAATTTTTTAACATGAACGAATGCTATCGTTCTCTTCCGGTTTTTTAGACAACGATTTTCCTGTCTACATAAAACCTGTTTACGTTTCTCGTTCCAACCAATGAAAACCGAATGCCAACCATAACGTATTTCCGGTCAACATTTCCGCGTACCGCGGCCGACCTGGTAACTAAAATCTAGAGATATGAGCTCCTGAAAAAATGCTGATTAAGCTCAGCTATAACTGTACCATACCTCCAATAACAAAATAGTTTCAACTACCTGCGGTAGTTAAATACAATAAAACCTGCAGTATCCGCGGTAGTTAATTACAATAAAACACACATCGTGCATACTCTAACACAAGTCAGTATAATAATAATAATAATAATAATAATAATAATAATAATAATAATAATAATAATAATAAAAGACGTATTAGGAGCATTATACAATAGTCTCAATGCTCTTACAACAATATATTCTTAAAGTTACTTATAAAACTAATTATAGTTTCATTATAAGATAAAGCCTATACTACATATATTACCACCATGAACAAAAAACTAATAATTAACTATTAATTTAATTTTAGTATACCACCGTATGGTTATAGATCTTAAATGAATAATTTCTGAATAAAATTTATACCTCAACATTATGAGCGGAATTCAATGCTGATCGCCATATCGATGTGCTAATGTTTGAACTCCCCGACTCTGCCGGGAAATAAGAATAAGAATAAAAAATCACGAGGGCAAAGAAATGCTTTTCCAAAAGATAAGGAAAGGAATTTATAGTAGAAAGGGGGAACGGGATGACTACAAAACGCATTGTAGGAACAAGTGCTTTTGCTAATAAAAATGAGACCTGAAACCGCGGAGTGTCCATTCTGGACAACTGCATTTGCATTGCCAAACACATTATCTTGTTCTGAGGTAATGGTTTGGTTTGTGGCATCGTTTTGATCAATATCAAGGGTTGCTGCGAATTGTTTCTCTTGTATTTGCCCCAACCAGCCAGATCGCATTTCAATATCTTGGGGATAAGGACGGCGTGGATCACCTACAAAAAATAAAAAAACCTGACATAAAGCAGATCAAGCAAATTTGAATTATTACATACATTATTATATACATTATTGAAGAACTACAGCCGAACTCCCTTAAGCTGTACAATTCACTCAAATTACTAACACTAACTGTATAGTTACTCCAACAGTCTCTAACAGTCGAACCCTCTTAAGCGAACACCTTTGAAACCTCGCTTGATTAATACCATATAGCTTTATTTGTATTCATATTTGGGATTAATACACTTTGGGATTAATACACCAGTGTGTTTTCAATTTGAGCTCTTTTGAAAAACATGAGTGTGAATTTTTCCCAAATTACACGAGAAAATGGTATTACCAGGAAGTAACGTTCAGGAGTCAAATGACAAAGTAATTTATTCAATCACAGGGTTCCCACCGTTCAATGAATATGACATTTAATTACTGTTCCAGGAATTCCAAAGACGTTTTTCGGAAAATTCAAGGACTTCATACCTAAAATTATTACAGATCTTCCCTCCCACCCCTTTTCAATGTCGAATGGTGAAAGTATCGCTTGCTACACCACACACACACTATCTTCCTAACGACATGGTCTTGTAGTACACATTGGAAAGGTGGGATTATATTTATCTGATTTTCTAGAAAATAAATGATTTTTTAAGGCATCCGAAGAGGTTTTGTCACTGATTGTAGCTAGGCATGACATCGTGAATATAGGTTATATGTGGTGATATAATTTAGATACTGTAGTAGACAATGTCGTACTTTTTTGGATAAGGCTTTTGTGTTAGTTACCATCGAAAAACGGTCTGTGTTAATAAATATCATGAAACCAAAAGAGGTCTTCCAGCATGATAAAAGGTTTATCAAATTTATTTGTAGTCTGACAACACTTTGGGATTGGAAAAAGTTTAGACATTGAATCTTTTTGTACCTGTTTATACAAACTACGGGTTGATTATTTCATGAATCATCAAGAGTAATACACAATTGTTTTCGAACTCTGTATAGCTGTGCGACAAGTTATTTCTTTCTTAGAAACCGATATTAGAAACAACAGTAGACTTCACTATTCTGTTCAGTGCAGGTACTCCACCCAAAAATTAAACACTTTGAGCTATTTAGTTGTTTAGTTTGATGTCTTATGAAACGATGAAATTCATACAACACAAGGCTCTCCGAGATATTGTCCACTGGAAGATTGGCAAATGAATGGGTTATAACCTAATTCAAGTAAAATAACTAAGCTTTACGCTATAAAAGCTTCAAACAGTAATAAGGGGCGATAATGACCTTAAATCGCAGGATGAAGGAAAACCGAATAAATTGGGCTTCAATTGGGCTTCTAGCCTGTTGGGGTATTCCGTTCACCTAAAAGAGTGATAAATAAACTAAACTATGGGTTGTTGCGTATACGTAATTCTAGTTTGATCTATATATTCTCAACTTCTTTTAGATTTGATATTTGTAAAATCCATTGTATTTTTAATTTTTAAGATGGATTGAAATAAATTATTATTATAATATAGCGATTGCATGCTTTTGAAAGTACGTAGTGGAACACGTACAACAAATAATATAAAGTTTATATCCTACCTGGCATCCAGTTTGGAGGGGCTTCCACAGCGCAACTGCTACTTATCCGATGAGCGTACTTGATTAATTCTTCTGAGGTAATTTTATCTGACGAATGAAAGGCGTAGCATTATAATAATAATAATAATAATAATAATAATAATAATAATAATAATAATAATAATAATAATAATAATAATAATAACAACAACAAACATGGAGTAGGGCATAGTAGGCCGTAGTAGGCTGAAGCCCGTGCACTACCCGCCTTCCAGAGTCTGGGGTAACAACTTTGGCAAGTGTTATAGTAACCCCTAAGCCACCCATGTTAAGGTTACAACGAAAGGGTAGATGGGACTCTTCATCCTTGATTGGCAACTGATCCGGGTTAAATGGCGTAACTCAAGCCTCAAGGTGTTAATCGTGTTTATGAGTGGATGGCAGCGGCGTTACGTGGTCGCTATCGATACCTGACAAGTGTTGGTACCTTGTCAAGTCTTAACTAGCCTTGTTGTTCGAGCTGGGAAACTTAGGATTGACTTCTCCCCGTGTGTATTGATGGCAATTTTATGGAGAATCTTGATCATAATTATCATGTACTTGTAGATAGAATAACCAAAATCATATGGGGACTGGACTCTGAATCAAACTGGAGCTACATTACAACGAGCTGGTTCAATGGAATTACCCGAAAATAAGACAACAATGGCGATGTTTCTAGTGGATTACCATGAAGTGGTAGGGAAGCTTGAGTACCTCAATGATCATTAGAGCTATACTGGCTTGAGCTTAAGCACCTGGTACGGACGCCCTTGCCAGGCAGGTCAAACTAGGCTGGAGGTCAGACTAAAATTAGTCCTGTTCTAACGGGGAAAATGGCCTCGTCAGCATTGTTTTGCAGCCTTTCTAGAGTTGGTGTCTTGATAAAAAATACTAGTTGACAGTAACGTTAAAATGCATCTCATACTTTGTATGATGTAATATAATGTCTGTAGATAATAATAGAGATAACGACGTAAATGAGACCAGATCCAGCAACGTAGAAAGTCTCACGTTCGGTAAGTGTCGTTGGCAGAGCAGCGCAGTCCCGGTCGTTATCCTACTACTGCTACTAAAGTATAATGGCATAAAGAACAAGATAGTAATTGAATGTTATTTAAGAAGTGAGCGAAACAGGAGAGGTTTCCGAAAAAAGAATGCTAAATATTTGGAGAGAAAGTGGATTGTTTGAAGTGATTGAGCTGCAGCTAGCAGGACAGGAGTTGTATAAAAACAGTGGTTGGCTCTCGGAGTTCGGAGAAATTGAATTAGAAATACGCAGAAAAATCAATGAAAGAGGTAACGAAAATGAAAATAATTCTCAAAAACCAGATGAAGTAATTGATACTAATGTTGAAGTAGACGAACAAAATTAACATAGAAAAACAGCAGGAGGGAGTCAAGATCAAGAGATAGACAATTCTAACTTGAATAAAAAACAGTGTGAAATATTGACAATGCTACAAAGGAAATTAGAATATATCCGTCGTTAGATGGATAGATAAAGCGTTTATTAAAAAAATACATCGTAGCCGTAGACTGAATTACGTCCTTCTAATTATAATTTACAATTATGTACAATATAAAAACCAAGATAAGTCAGAAAGATAAATTAAGTGATAAATAGAAATTTTTTAAAAGTCTGCAGCATAATTCATAATAAAGGATTCCTTAAATATTTTCGTTTTTATAGTCGGAAGCTAGTATTTCCGACTAGACCTAATATTATATTGACTAGAATGGAGCACATGCAATAGCTTAGAAAGTATATGCTGATCGATTCTTTCAATCGACGAAAGCTTTCTACTGAGCATATCCCTCCTATATAAGATTGATTGTTCCTCTATAATCCAGATCCGGGTAAATAATCTTCAGTGCCCGCTTCTGTATTCGTTCATCTTTTCTGCAAGATAACCTCGGAGGTCAGTGTGGAATAGCTGCATATATCTAGGACCGATCTAATGCACGAACAATAAAACTGCACTATATAGTGAGTTGGAATCCACAAATGCACGTTTCAGTTGTTTTAAAAGGTATAGACGTTTGGCAGCTTTTAACTGAAATATTTTATACGTGGTCATTCCACTTGACATCGTGACTAATGGTGACTCCACGAATTTTTATCGTCTAGACAACTTCCAAAGCTTTCCCATTTACGGTCACTGCATGGTTCCATGTTAAACGGTTGTTTACTGAAATTTACTCGAAGTTCTTTGCATGTGATAGGGTTAAGCTGGAAATTATTTTCTGTGGACCAATCAGTTATTTGGGTCACTATAGCGTGCTACACTATATTCGTTCGGAATAATTTCCGCCACGGTACATACTTAAATATGCGCCTGTATGGTAAGATCGTTAATCATAACGAGAAAGAGCCAGAGACCAATCCTGGTACCTTACGGAATTCCAGCAGGAACCGGTATAAAGTGGAATGGCACTCCGAATTGAGTTTGACTTTTTGAGATCTACCACGCAATAAGTCGATAGTCCAATTCACTGCAGTAGGCTTAATATAAAGGCTGTAGAGTTTAGCGATTAGCAGGTTACGTGATGATCAACTAAATGAAAAGCTTTGCTATAGTCCAAAAAGGCGATCCTAGCGGTGGCACCAGTCCCATCAATTGCTTCGAGCCAGCTATGTAGCATCGAAATGAGCGAAAGTTGTGCAGGAATCAAGAATAAAACCAAACTGTCGTGGGTCAATTGACTTTAGCACTTCTTCAGCTGCCTTTCATAAGGTGGAGGTCAAGGAAATGGGCATTAGATCTTTGTTAAAGTCTGTGATCGAAGAGACTTTAGGCACCACTGGTACATCTGTATATCTTCCATACTCGCGGCACTTTGCACTCATGAGCAGATGCATTGAGAACATCGGCAATAGCAGGAGGAAGGATATAAGAATATTCTCTGAGTACCCAATTTGGCAGATCGTCAGGGCCACCTGCTTTTGCCGTACTGATTTGGCGCAACTTTCTCGTAACTTCCTCCACAGTGATCATGATACATGATAGGATTGTCATCGCCCACTGATACACATACATTGTTGGCTAGTGGTGTATTATCTCGTGTCACGCCAATGAAGGCTTCATTAGTTTTATTAGCCAGTTCTTCGTCACTGCAGCATGCATCATCAGTTCGTAAAATAGATCGAATATCAGATCTCGCGATTTTGGCCGTGCTACACAGTTGTTTCGCCTCCCGCCACCATGAGTCACGCGATTTCGTAAACTTTAGATCTCGTACTTTATTCTTATAATAGACTTTTCGGCACCGCGTTTTCTTTCACGATTCACTTTAATTGTTCCTGAGCATTTTAAACAAGAAATTGTCCCCAGCAGCAAAAGCTTTTTGTCTCCGATTAATGAGATGTTTTAGGTGGTTATTCATCCATGGCCGTCATTCTGGTGAATTCTAATACTTCGTTCTGGCATGACGGTATTTAGTCCATAATTTATGATTTCGGTAAGCATAATTAGCTTATCATCACTGGTCTGGCTTAATAATAACAGATGTTCCCATGGTACTTCCAACAGAAAGCGACCCAAGCTGGCGACATTACTAGGTCTTTTATCGCGCACTTTTACGGTGTTCTTTCGCGATTAAAATGTTTGTCGTGATGCCAGGGAAAGAGATTTATGGTTATTATGATCAGATAGGCCAAACGGGGGACCACCAATAGGAGAGTTGTAGAATTCTTGCAGGTTGGTGTTAATTTTATCGAGAGTGTTTGCATCTCTAGTCTAGTAGGAAAAACAACAACTGGTTTAAGCTTGAAATATATCACAGTCGACTTGAGATTTAACTTATTAAAGTCACCAGCTACTGCACTGTTCTGGTACTCTGATTCAATAAATTGAAAGCACGATTTAAGATATTCCTGCATAGATTTATTATCTGCATCTGAAGGGTGGTAGAGTTCACCAATAACGATATTTGAAAAACCACGGGGGAAGGCGCTTGGGTCGTATAGCACAGACCATAACACTTCATGATCATCACTATGGAGATCATGCGGTATTTTACACCGAAAGGAATGTTTCACATATAAACATACGCCACCATGAGCCCATAAACCGTAAGACTAATCCAGCGATGGTAATGGGATCATTCGGGATAGACTCGTGTAGCCATGTTTCACTAAGAAACGCAATATCGATGTTATCCTTGCTGAGAGCGAATGCAACTTCGTCAATTTTTGAAACCAACGACATCGTATTCGAAAGGAGTCTCGAAGTAATGTCGATATACAATCGACGGTTGAGGAAGCTTTACAATTTTACAACACTCCAAAACACAACGCCAAATGTTTTCGCAATCAATCTCTTTCAAGGCTTCATCGATCATCTTCATCAAATATCTCACAATGCTCTCTCATCTTTGTCCAAAGATCGTCATCCGTTTCTACTTTGACAGTAGATTGATTTTTCTCAATCTGTTGCATTTATATATGCACAAACTCCGTAAAGATAAGGTCAATGACTTGGTCGTGAGTTATTCTCTCAAAATCGACTTCGTCGCAATATATCGTTTCAAACAGATGTGCCAATGCCATGGTTCTCTTTACGTTTCCTCAACCAACTATCCACAAGCACACTTACTAAGTAAATAACCGTGAACATCGTGCAAAACCTGTTTTATTTATGACGTTAGACTAGTTAAACATGTGGGCAGGAACTAACATGCCTAACTGACATCATATCATATTGCATTAGGCATGCGCAGGGACATTAGTTTCAATGTTTTATAGATCATCCTCGTGCGTGTTCGTAATAGATTCGTAATGGTTCTTAAGATACTCCTTGAGTTCAATAAAATCACATGAATAAAGTCTTCGAAGCGATAATTTCGTGTCTTGATAAGTACGCAAAAGTTCAAGATAATTAACAGATGTTTTCATGTCTTGCAATCTACGAATAAACGCTCTAACAATGTTCTCTTCACATGCTCTTTCCAAGGCACGATCAAAGTGAAACCATACTTTATTTCTATCTGACATCCCAGGGCAAACGTGTCACATTCGACCAAAGCTGTCCAGGGCTATGCAGCCGTTACAACTCTCCAATACCAAAGTGTTGATATTCTATACGTAGCATTTCAAACGTGTATACTGAATCTTTCTCTCGCGTTAACTCAGCCAGGTCTGTATCCTTTTGAAACTACTACAAGTTTAACGATATATTTTTCTATACTATACCTTTAACGTTTTCTCAATCAATATGTTAAACAATATTAATCATTTCGTGTCAAACCTGTATTTTCATTCAAAATGTATTTCTGGTCAACATGCGTGCGCGCCTGCGGCCGACCTGATAGCTAAAATCTAGTGATAAGAGCTCCTGAGAAAATGCTGACTAAGTGTTCTATACCTGTGGGTACTCTACTCTTGAGTACCTTTAACGAGGAAGCCCGTCATTTCGTGGTAATGACTGCCACGATAATGCAACAAAATGTTGAAAATAGTTCTTAAAAATACTTACTTTTTGTCGCTTGCTCGATCGCTGCATGTTTCGTCTTCGCTTGAAATAGAGCGTTGGACTAAACAAAATTAAGAATATGAATGTTTGTATTATTTTAAAGCCGGTTTTTCGTATTTAGATTTGTAGACATTCATCCTTTGCTTGGAAAAGTTAAAATGGTCAAAGAATTTGATATCTTGTCATAATTATAGATTCGTACAGTATCTATCCTTCGAAACCACACATAGATAAGTTATGTTAAGAAGATGTCTTCTAGGATTGCTATAATGTAGCGTATTCTACCTATTCTATGCTACCAGTAGGCTTGCTTTCAATGCAACTATTCTACCACTATTCGACTCATGTGACGTAATATGGTATATATGCAATGTATCATCAAGAACAAAAAGATTACAAAACTGAGGAGACCGGATGATTATTGATGCAGACAACACAACACCATCAGAAAGACTTTATCTGTCCATGCTAAACCTCATCAACTAAAGTTGGTTTCCACGAGGGGCGTGTGATTTAACTAACTAAATGACATTAAAAGATAAAATCCATGATATACAGTAAACTAACTAATTACATTAAAATTGTTATGCAAGAACATATAAATATAATCTATACAAGAGGAAAATATATACAGGCAGTGACTCACATTCTCTCATTTCAGTAGGTAAATAGTTCCAGATAATTGCTCCACCTGAAGCTCTTTTTTAGATTATTTGTACGAGGCTGTGGTAACTGAAGTGAAGAACTGCTTTCCCTTAAATCGTAGCTAGTTATATCAATTATTTGTTAGCCATGCTAGTTTGAATCTGGTGGCCTATACACTGAAGCGCCAATGAAAGGGAGACTATTTGACTTATGAATTTCTAGGCACACAGCTTCTAACCCAAATCTGTTGCACGAGATCAGTTCGATTATGGTAGTTAATAGTGCTTCTGATGTAAATGCACACACCACCCCCTCTTCGTGATCTATCTTTTCTAACAATGTCACAGCCATCAAGGTTTACCTGATCATTAGTTATAGTTTGATCTCAAATTCATGAATAATTCATGAGTTAATTAACCAATCGGAGTAGGCGAATTAATCAGGTGATTGCGGTTGGATACCCCGGTGAACCATGCCAACACAATACGCGTGACCTGGATATTAGATGAACAACGTTCTTCATCTAATATCTTAATTACGCATGCAAATAATCTTCAAAATTGTAAACTGCAATTTAAATTATAACTAATTACTATTGTGTTCAATTGAGATGCTATATGAACAACTCGAGCTCGTGTCCCACCGGGATATCCAAACACTCGAAAACAATTAACAAAAACACTCGCGCTTCGCGCTCGTGTTTTCATACATTGTTTTCTCGTGTTTGGATATCCTGGTGAAACACTCGCTCTTGTTGTTCATATATAACATCAAGCCTAGTTTCATTAAAGGCCATTAAATCAATCAATTGACCAGACATTCAAATTCTAACTTCGTCATAATATTTAGGTATGCTAACAATATTTAGCAGAGTCATTTCAAAGCCTGTCACATGAGGAATAGAATCAAAATTACCTGAAATATTGCTGCTCACTCTCTCCACATTTATAATGGAGTTACTCTTGTGGCGTTCGTGGATTCCATATTGCATGTTGCATTGACGTAGTAATGATAATGAGATTAGGCGGTAGAAACTTCGTTCCTTCCTGCATTTGTTTAGTTGTTGTCATCGCAAATTATGTAATTGACGTAGTTCCTTTTTGGGTGTGATTCCCACGCAATGTTACGCTATATAAGATTGCACTTTGTTCTAATAAATTGTTCTCCGCTCCAACTCTGTTGGCGTATGTTGTTGTCTGTGTTCTGCCTCTCGTCGGACTCTGCGTTTAGTGAGTCGTAGCTCGGCACGTTACAAATCTGGTGGCAGCGGTAAAATGGATATATAGTCGAAACGGGAGTCAACGATAAGAAGATCGAAACTGGAGAATCGTGATCGAGCGGCAGTATGGCGAATGGAAACGACTGGTGATATACATTGAATCCGCAATGGTGAGATGAAGTTAATAGTCTGAAGTAAAGACAGAGTTGGAAAAGAGATCCATTTCGTCGACGTGGTCATCCGGCGATCTTATAAAGACGGAATGTTTTGGACCGGAATGGTGGTCAAAGAAATAAGAGAGAGAAAAAAGGACTGGATTGGAAGAACTGGATACCATCGTAAAGAACAAGCGGAAAATCGTGAATCGTATCAAACTGTCAGTGCGTGCGTTGCGTTTTGTCTTATAACTGATGTGCTTTTTATTTCGAGTTTGGAAGTAACGAATTGTGATACGGATCGCCAGAAGTAAATCGTCTATCCAGAGTCACCTGTTAAGACAACCCGTCCTACCAGCTGTGAAGTCCTGCCGTTTTCTGCGTTGGTTCGTCCGTAAAAGAAGACGGATCGCCAGAAGTAAATCGTCTATCCAGAGTCACCTGTTAAGACAACCCGTCCTACCAGCTGTGAAGTCCTGCCGTTTTCTGCGTTGGTTCGTCCGTAAAAGAAGTCATGACTTTCATGTTTGCTGCTACTATGTTAATTTATGTACTCTTTCTTTTGAACTGTACAAGTCAAATTATTTTACAGAAAATCGTGACATTATTTTACCAGTCTGATACTGCATGTTTATATTTTTTAGTCATACCATAGTGTTAACTGTTAATTTGTTTTTGTTAGGCGCGCGAGTATGGTAAAGCCTCGGAATTCGATAGTGTAGTTAAAGCGGTGCAAAAAAAAAAGGGGGTCGTACAAAAAGGTAGTTATGTTGGTAGAAGCAGAGTAAGTCCGGTAGTAACGGCAGACCAACGAGGTAACTAAGTTTAGTTGAGTATTGTGAGATTTTGTAAGTTGAGCACAAGGCACACAAGGTGTCAGATTGTGAGAGCATGCGATGATTGAAGTAGATAGCCCTTTAAGAGATAGGGACGAGGAAAAGCATGCAGAAATAGAATAATTAATGTATAATTAATGGCTGGGAGATATCCAGTTGTACAGTAAATCGTAACGGAAGGGCAATAGTACACATTTATGGCGCTCTGGTTATGTAGTACGTAAATTAACAAAAAATGATTTAAGTTGAGAAAATGCCCGCGCGAGATGTACGTAGAGTTACCAAGGTGTGATAAGACCTAAGGCGTGATTTAGTTTATTATCTTTTAGTATTTTGATGTGCATGTGTATTATTATTCTTCTACTACGTTTGAACGTATCTGTATTTTGATATTCAGTTTTCGGGACGAAAACTAAAGGGGGAGGATAGTGTGGCGTTCGTGGATTCCATATTGCATGTTGCATTGACGTAGTAATGATAATGAGATTAGGCGGTAGAAACTTCGTTCCTTCCTGCATTTGTTTAGTTGTTGTCATCGCAAATTATGTAATTGACGTAGTTCCTTTTTGGGTGTGATTCCCACGCAATGTTACGCTATATAAGATTGCACTTTGTTCTAATAAATTGTTCTCCGCTCCAACTCTGTTGGCGTATGTTGTTGTCTGTGTTCTGCCTCTCGTCGGACTCTGCGTTTAGTGAGTCGTAGCTCGGCACGTTACACTCTTGTCACATGGCGAACGCATTCGAGGTATCTGCTCCACTCTATGGCACGGGTTTGTTTCATATGTATACGGGAGTATGATTCGTGAATCTCCCTCGAAAAATTGACTCATCAATATGCGAATTAACTATAGCCCATTATTGTATAAGCCCATATAGACATAACCTATAGCCCATATAGACATAACGTGTCGCTCATTATTGGCTATCGCTCCTCGTTTCGTCCGCCCGGGTAGCTCGCAGGCTTGAATGCCCCTTGTCTTCACCGGGCCTTCATACAGTACTACTTTCGTCATTTGTCAGCGTGCGCTTCCGCTTTGCTCGACGTTTTTGGATCACATCGCAGGCCCGCAGGCTGTTACGATCGTCTCTTGCAGTCGTATCGTGGACACGACGTTCGTGATCTGGCTTCGAATGTGCCAACACGCCACAACAACGAGTTTATCTCGCTTCGCGTTCTCGCTTACACATCGCCAGCCACCGTGTCCTTACCGGGATTTTGTTGTGTTTGTACACCGATTTTTCGTCCCTATCCGGACTTAACCCCTCAGCTCCGTGGGTTTTCCAATCCACTGCGTGTCCGCGGATGCAGCTGTGCCGCCTTGGAGCCCCAAAATACTGTCTGTATACAGTTATTCTATACATAAATGATCTGCTTATACTTTAAATATAGTCAAATACATATATGGAAAAAGTGACTGCCCCAATCGGGGTTCGATTCCCGGTTGGGGCAGTCACTTTTTCCATATATGTATTTGACTATATTAAATCCTCTCTAATATTAATTATTATTCTTAAAGCCCTCTGTATACAAGAAGTTGTGTATCGCTTCGCTACTTTGGGAAGTGCGCTCGAGAGGCCTTTCTCCACATTATGGTTAGATGCGATGTCTGCCTGTTGGTGTCGAGTGAAAGCGGCGAATTTGATACGTATATGGAAAAATCACTGACTGTTCTGACCGTGTCACAATATCTCAAAGGTTAGAGCGCCGAAACGTTGATTCGCAGACCAGGGTTCGATTCCCGGTTGGGGCAGTAACTTTTTCCATAATTATATGTATTTGACTATATTACTAAATCCTCTCTAATATTAATTACTTTAAATATAGTTCAAATCGGAAAGCCATTAGCGACTAGACCAACCTGAGCAGCCAGTTGTCTATAGCTGGGGAATCATAGGAGCAACTTCTACAGTATATACCTACCAACAGTTGTTCAGTTTCATTCAGCAGAGAATGTAATTGCAAAATTTCCTGGTTTTTCTTGGTTAATTCTTCTTTTGTTTTAACGATTTCTGAATGTCGGCTCCGTTGTTCTTGAGCTTCGAAAAGAAAAGGTTCGGTATATGTAAGTTGGTATATATTGGAGACAGAAGAAAGGTTTTTACATCGTTTTATAACATGGCTCTGTCTTTCAGTGATTAATTTCCACGTACTACTCAAGCTTTGAATGGTGGACATCGAACACGCGACGTTCTGATCATAAGATCACTTGCTCCGATTCTCGAAGTTTGAGTTGCACGTTGAAACAAAATGTCAGAAAAACCAGGCTACAATTTCTCTTGAATACTACGCACATGTTTATCTAATCAGCTTTCTAACCACTCCTCTCGCTCTTTTTGTTTTTGGTCTTGATTTTTTGTCCAAAGAATCAATCTCTTCGGAGCCTTCTCTATATGGGCCTAATGACCTAATGGTTAAATGGGTCCTCTCACTGTTTATGATTTTATGGTTTATCTCCTCACTTTCTTTTTGTTCTAATAATTAGTGGTCAAATGGGTTCTCATATGATTTTTCCGCCCTATGTTTTAGCGGTGTTTGCTAAAGTTGGTCCGAAGAGCAATGTTATTCTTCCAGTGTTTTGTGGTTCTATGAATGGGACCATAAATGGTCAAATGTTTGATCTGCAAAATGGCAGAGTATGTGGTCGCATTTTAACCTGTGATTGCTCCCATTGCCCCTAAAAATATAGCATATATCCTGTGTGTCACAACAGGTATTATGATTACATAAATACGTCAGATGGCGAGCTTCTTTTTCCCGAGTCAAATAGCTTCTAAGGCTGTTTTGGCCGAGACAGGGAAATGAACAAGAGCATGGGAAGAGGGAAATTAAATGCGCCAGGGGAGGGTCTTCGTCAATCAATTTTATTTATTTAATTTTCGCACATATAATTTATTTATTTATGTACATTAATTTGTTAGGGCTAGGGGCCTAATAGAAACCATAACTGGCTTTTTATTAAGACCCCTAGTTTACATTAGATTATAATTATTAATTTATTTAATTAAAGTCAGTTCAAAGTTTTTGAATATAAAGAAGAATAAGCTATAAAAATGATAAAAAAATTAAGATATGAAAGATATTTTATGGATATTATATATACAGTATGAAAGCCTATATGTGGTTTGGATAACAGTGTATTTTGTACTACAGTACATGACACAAATAAAATTTAGCAGTGTACCATATACATACATGCAAGTACACACATACATATATATATATCGTACACATGCATAGATATACATATACAACAACACAATACAATCATAAATACACTGCAATCATACAAAAAAATAATTGTAATATACATATTTCACTAGTTTTCTTGAGTTTGTACTTTTTTACTTTTTTTTATTAATCCCTTCACAATCCCTATACTTCCTTACAATTGCAGCCAAAATATTGCTCGCACAGCCTTGGAAGCGATTTGACTACGAAATGAAGCCACAGTGTTGCCTGCGGAGAAGCTTAACGATAGTTATCTTCAATTATGGGGAGACGTGATAGCCTTTTGTGTCCATACGGTTGTGACGTACCTATATTAGCGTCGCGAGATTCGTAGATGACGTAAAGAGGCAGATGGATTATACGGAACAATTAAAGGCTTTAATTTTAAATTTAAATTTTTTAACCCAAACTTATAGTTTTTTTCACCCTGATTCTGATGCGAAAAACAGATTTGAAAAATTCCACATAGTTTTCTTTTTATGGCGTGTCGAAGTTGTGAAATTTTACACTTTGGCTGCAAAATCGATACTCTATTCTGTGACGTCGCAATGATGAGTAGCTGATAAGTTCTCGGGAATTCAGAAATGGCGAGTACCGCATCTAAGAAGGTCGACTTTACAGTATGACAGATCGTGCGTCGCTGGAATTTATGGGGACACCAGTTGTACCAACACGCAGTTTACAAAGGACGTCTCCTTAATTCCATTATTTCCCTGACAAAACGAAAGATTCATCAACAGTGAGCGAGTGCGTTGTTCAACCTGGATAACATTGTGATATTGACACAGTCTAATATATTCGACACCAGAACACTAAACAGTTGTACACAGCGTTGTGTAGGACCACGAAGTTAGAAAACATCCACGTCGACCCAATAGATCTTCGAGATAAGTACACCTACCAAGTTAACAACATCCACCAGGTACTTAACACAAAATACAGCAATGCGAAGATATACAGAATTTATTTCAATAACGGGAAGATATATATATATATATATATTATATATATATATATATATATAATATATATATATATATATATATATATATATATATATATATATATATATATATATATATATATATATATATATATATATATATATATATATATATATATATATATATATATATATATATATATATATATATATATAGATATATATATATATGTGTAGGTTTTGGTCTAGGAAATGCAAAGAGTGCTCAACAACATATAGTTAGAGCAAATAATAGATTTTCGCTTACCTCAAAACTGGTCTGCTACAACTTGTTTCATCTGTAAAAGAATCTGAAGATTCTTTTACAGATGAAACAAGTTGTAGCAGACCAGTTTTGAGGTAAGCGAAAATCGATATATATATATATATATATATATATATATATATATATATATATATATATATATATATATATATATATATATATATATATATATATAGATATATAGATATATTATATATATATATATATATATATATATATATATATATATATATATATATATATATATATATATATATATATATATATATATATATATATATATATATATATATATATATATATATATATATGCACATTGTATACTTTCATGTATATATTACGCTCACTGCTCATGCGGTTTGAGCACTCTTATGGATTGGGTGGAGAGTCTCTCTCAATGAGACGTTTACTGTTTGCATTATGCATTGCTCACTGCTCGCAGTTTGAGCACTTTGGTGACTCCACAATGCAATCCTACAATGTGTAGCCGTACATAGTGGGTCCCAAGTCCACAGTTACCATAAAGCCATTATGGTGATAGCCGGTAGGGCACATTGTATACTTTCATGTATATATTACGCTCACTGCTCATGCGGTTTGAGCACTCTTATGGATTGGGTGGAGAGTCTCTCTCAATGAGACGTTTACTGTTTGCATTATGCATTGCTCACTGCTCGCAGTTTGAGCACTTTGGTGACTCCACAATGCAATCCTACAATGTGTAGCCGTACATAGTGGGTCCCAAGTCCACAGTTACCATAAAGCCATTATGGTGATAGCCGGTAGGGCACATTGTATACTTTCATGTATATATTACGCTCACTGCTCATGCGGTTTGAGCACTCTTATGGATTGGGTGGAGAGTCTCTCTCAATGAGACGTTTACTGTTTGCATTATGCATTGCTCACTGCTCGCAGTTTGAGCACTTTGGTGACTCCACAATGCAATCCTACAATGTGTAGCCGTACATAGTGGGTCCCAAGTCCACAGTTACCATAAAGCCATTATGGTGATAGCCGGTAGGGCACATTGTATACTTTCATGTATATATTACGCTCACTGCTCATGCGGTTTGAGCACTCTTATGGATTGGGTGGAGAGTCTCTCTCAATGAGACGTTTACTGTTTGCATTATGCATTGCTCACTGCTCGCAGTTTGAGCACTTTGGTGACTCCACAATGCAATCCTACAATGTGTAGCCGTACATAGTGGGTCCCAAGTCCACAGTTACCATAAAGCCATTATGGTGATAGCCGGTAGGGCACATTGTATACTTTCATGTATATATTACGCTCACTGCTCATGCGGTTTGAGCACTCTTATGGATTGGGTGGAGAGTCTCTCTCAATGAGACGTTTACTGTTTGCATTATGCATTGCTCACTGCTCGCAGTTTGAGCACTTTGGTGACTCCACAATGCAATCCTACAATGTGTAGCCGTACATAGTGGGTCCCAAGTCCACAGTTACCATAAAGCCATTATGGTGATAGCCGGTAGGGCACATTGTATACTTTCATGTATATATTACGCTCACTGCTCATGCGGTTTGAGCACTCTTATGGATTGGGTGGAGAGTCTCTCTCAATGAGACGTTTACTGTTTGCATTATGCATTGCTCACTGCTCGCAGTTTGAGCACTTTGGTGACTCCACAATGCAATCCTACAATGTGTAGCCGTACATAGTGGGTCCCAAGTCCACAGTTACCATAAAGCCATTATGGTGATAGCCGGTAGGGCACATTGTATACTTTCATGTATATATATATATATATATATATATATAGTAGAAAAGTAGAGAAGTAGAGTGCTGCGTAGACAGTGTTTTGAATATATAGCAAAGTGAAAAGGTGGTAAACTGCCAAGAATTTAGTGACGAGATACTGACGTTTCGAGCGGAGCCCTTCATCAGAGTAAGACGAGATGAAAAGAAATAAATAGGGCTTATATATATGCCAAAAGGGTGTCACAAGTAGAAAGTAGCCAATCAAATGCACGGGAGATGAACAAACTAATAATTAATGAGATGGGAAACGTAAGATCATTTGCTATTTTTAACAGTCGATCAGCAAGCAGACTGAGGGGGCGGGAGAAATGACAGGTCCAATATTCAAGAGGATTAGGCGATAATATTAGCATAAGAAACAAAAAATTTGAAAAGGAATGAAAATGCATACGCGAATAATAAAAAATTAATAATAATAAAGGTTCCAAGCAAACTAAAATAACCAAAAACTTGTAGGAAATTAAATAAAAGAAAAACGTTCGTTAAGACCAAGAGGATGTGTGGTGCCAAGTTTAAAAATGAGACGCTTCTCTTGACGCTTGCGGTTATCGTTGCCACCGGAGATGGGAAGGATGGCACAGACTTTCATGTCTGAAACCAAATGGTTGGAGCTGTTGAAATGGCGGGCTACAGGTTTGTCACCATCATTGATCCTCACGGAACGAAGATGTTCAGCAAACCTGTCTGAAAGACGTCGCCCAGTTTCACCGATGTAGATTTTAGGGCATTTATCGCATGAAATGCAATAAATTATGTTGGTGGACGTGCATGAAAAAGCATGACGGATTGTGTGGTCGAATTTGGGGGCAGTAATAACTGTAGTGGGATTGAGAAAAGCGCATGTGTTACAGCGGGAACGGCCGCAAGAAAATGTTCCCGCTGGTGCCGAGGTATTTTGTTTAAGGGCACTATGTACTAAGGAGTCACGAATGTTTTTATTACGGCGAAAAGATACCAAAGGGTTGTCGGTGAAAATGGCTGACGTCTCAGGATCATTTTGTAAAATGTGAAAATTCCGATTAATAATATTTTTAACTTTAAAATTGAAAGGATGAAATGTTAGAACTAAAGGAATTTTATTGTTTGAAACTCGTTCCAAAGATGGTTCAAGGGCGTCTAAACGGGGGACGAGAAAAGCTTTCTGAACGGCGAGGTCTAAAAGGTTGGTAGGGTAACCACGTTGGACAAAAAAAGATCTCATTTCCATTGATTTGACTTGAAAATCTTGGTCGTCGCTACATAAGCGGCGAAGACGCAAGAATTGAGAGTAAGGGATGGATTGCTTAGTGTGGTTGGGATGAGAGGATGAAAATAGAAGATAACTATGGGAGTCAGTAGGCTTGTACGAGACCGACGTTTTCAGCGAATCACCATTAATCGAAATTAAAATATCAAGGAACGACACAGAGGTCTCGCTGATTTCCCACGTGAACTTCAGAGCAGGATGAAAATCATCAACAAAGTTGATGAACTGCTCTAAAAGGACACGTGAACACGACGCTGTTCCTAAACAGTCATCGATAAATCTTCCGAAAAAATCAGGCAAGGGACCCTGAACATCCTGGACAGGTTTGCTGAACATCTTCGTTCCGTGAGGATCAATGATGGTGACAAACCTGTAGCCCGCCATTTCAACAGCTCCAACCATTTGGTTTCAGACATGAAAGTCTGTGCCATCCTTCCCATCTCCGGTGGCAACGATAACCGCAAGCGTCAAGAGAAGCGTCTCATTTTTAAACTTGGCACCACACATCCTCTTGGTCTTAACGAACGTTTTTCTTTTATTTAATTTCCTACAAGTTTTTGGTTATTTTAGTTTGCTTGGAACCTTTATTATTATTAATTTTTTATTATTCGCGTATGCATTTTCATTCCTTTTCAAATTTTTTGTTTCTTATGCTAATATTATCGCCTAATCCTCTTGAATATTGGACCTGTCATTTCTCCCGCCCCCTCAGTCTGCTTGCTGATCGACTGTTAAAAATAGCAAATGATCTTACGTTTCCCATCTCATTAATTATTAGTTTGTTCATCTCCCGTGCATTTGATTGGCTACTTTCTACTTGTGACACCCTTTTGGCATATATATAAGCCCTATTTATTTCTTTTCATCTCGTCTTACTCTGATGAAGGGCTCCGCTCGAAACGTCAGTATCTCGTCACTAAATTCTTGGCAGTTTACCACCTTTTCACTTTGCTATATATATATATATATATATATATATATATATATATATATATACATATATATATACATATATATATATATATATACATATATATATAATATATATTTAACAAATAGATTCCATTTTGCCGTTGTCTGTTCAGTTATAGATGCACAGATGATGTCAGAACGTGGTAAGAACAAAAAAGTGGCCCACGATCGAGACGATAGTCGAGTGGGTCACTGATGTTCTTACCACGTTCTGACGTCCTCTGTGCATCTATAACTGAACAGACAACGGCAAAATGGAATCTATTTGTTTTATACAATAAAAATTGAAAACAAACCATTCAAAAAGCTTATTAGCTCTTTGGCAATTTCTGGGGCATGAAAAAAGATAAAAGCAGTCGGCTGACGTGATCTGGCGTGATATAGCGTGAGCTGACGTGATCCGTGCATCTGTCCTCTAATAGATCATGGGCAACAACCAATGAGAATGCGCGTAGTAAACAGGTTATTGTATAAATATACATATACATAATATATATATATATATATATATATATATATATATATATATATATATATATATATATATATATATATATATATATATATATATATATGTATGTATATATATATATATATGTATGTGTGTATGCGTGTGTGCGTGTGTGCATGTATGCATGTATGCATGTATGTATGTATGTATATGTATATATATATATATATATGTATGTATATATATATATATATATATATATATATATATATATATATATATATATATATATATATATATATATATATATATATATATATATATATATATATATATATATATATATATATATATATATATATATATATATATATATATATAGTGCCTATACTGCCTATACTGCTTCACACTCTCTGGATGTGCGCATGACCGCTGATTGTCCCACAAGCGGTTGTCACCGGCAATCGCTTGTGTATAATGAGTTCTCATGCCCATATATAGATGTACTAAGCGAAACACGTGTCTGTAGATATTGTACTATATATATATATATATATATATATATATATATATATATATATATATATATATATATATATATATATATATATATATATATATATATATATATATATATATATATATATATATATATATATATATATATATATATATATATATAATATACACTGGAAAAGAGGCTGAGTGAGCATTTGAAAGACAAGAGATCCACCATGCGCAAATATAGACATAAGAACCTCAAGATATCACTGGTGTGTGACTGACTACCCTTGCAAAAATGAGAGTAAACTCGTGCACATGGAGAAGAGACATATAAACAGGTTTGCTAAAGTAAAGTCAAGTATTTTTTTCAAAATCAAGAGCGACAACGAATTATTGAAAAGGATCGAAAAAATGGTAGCTGACCAAGATGAACGAGAAAGTTTGAGGAAAAATACACAATCGAAGGTTGGAATATATGCGCGAGGTGCTATTCAGAGAACCATTCCATAAAACTATTTTACCATTTAATGCCCCATTCAAAAATCCCATTCGAAAAACCCATTCGAAAATCCCATTTTGCTATCCCATCACATTTGATCATTTTAACGTTCCACTCCATCCCAAAATACAAAAGAATAACATTGCTTTTCAGATCAACTCATATGAGATAAATAAAAATACTTTATCTTCATAAAAAATACAAAAAAACAGAGAGCACACGAAAAAGTGCTGATTAGATAAAATTCATTTTTTGGGGACAAAAACAAGAGTTCCGATGCGTAGTTTTAATCATAACATAGTTTATCATTTGGTCATTTACCAATCTGCGCCATAGCCTGGATCTGGTTGTGTTTTTCAATCAGCACGTGCAAGGTCTAAAAATAAAAGATGTGAATTTCAGGAATTGTTAAACCGACTTCGTTTTGATGAGTCCAAATAACGCAACAGCCACTGCGATATTCGGACAGTACAGCGCCGGATTTAGTGTTAGTTGTGCTATAATTGTACTGGGGACAATCACCTTGTATCATCGTGCCGATCAAGACCATGTAGATGGTATATACAAAATCACCACAAGTATATATGCGAGGACATGTCTACCCTTTTGGAACCAGGCGATCAAGCATCGAAACCAGAGAAGAAGACGAGTGCCTCCAATCGGACAACCTCTACCTTACATGCCACAGTTCGAGAAAAAGTCAATGGACAAGATGCGAGAATTATGATCGACACAGGATCAGCGAGTTCTTACATATACTCAGACTTGGTAACGAAGTTACAATCATCACCTGTGCATCGAGATCAGCATCGAACAGACGTGACGGAACATTGACCAAGAGAGTTGAGCTGCACTCAGTAAATATCCAATCCACAGCAACAGAAGGCTTCAATCTGGATATCCAATGCATCAATGCAGAAAAGAATATTTTGACATTCTTGCCAAATCCAAGAATCAAAGAAGTTACTGTAAGAGAAGATACCCTATAGATTACGGAAGTTGCCTCTGAGTGACGAGGAAACGTCGAGGGATAACATACCAGTGCACATAATCCTGGGAGCTGCAGATTATCAACGAATCCGGTAAACTGAGAAACCGATCCTTGGAAAGAATCCTGATATTGATCCGGGAGCAGAGCTCACCTGCATGCTATAGGGTGGATTCTACATTGACGCCTTATATCGGACAGTCATTCTGTGGAGAAGGGATTCTTCTTGAATTCAAGTCAAAGTGAGTTTGAGCGTCTATGTTCCTTAGACGTGCTGGGTTTGGTTGATTCACCTACTCCTAACTCTTCGTTTTACAAAGACTTTACAGAGCATCTCCAATTTACACCTAATGGCTATTATGAAACGCGGTTGCCATGGAAGTATGATCATGGAGTTATTCCAAGCAATAAAGAGCTAGCCATGACACGACTGCGAGGAACCACCATGTGCCTAGAGAAACAGGGACATTACTCCAGTACGACGCAATAATGAAGGAACAAGTTCAGAAGGGTATCCTCTAGCCTATTCCCCAGCAGCCAACTATACACTACATCCCTCACCATTCAGTCATCCGCGAAGAAGCAGAGTCAATAAAAATACGTATAGTTTATGACTGCTCTGCCAAGTCAAAGTCAGATGAGCCTTCACTTATAACGATTGCCTGCCTGCCGACCGGCCCAGCGCTGCAACCTCTGTTATTCGACATACTAATGCGAAATCGTATGGAGAAATTCTGTGTGATGGGGGACATTGAGAAAGCCTTCCACCAAATCAGAATGCGAGAAGAAGATCGTGACGCACAAAGGGTGTTGTGGTAGCTACAACAATTTAGAAGAGAAGGTACATTTTTGGTTCGACTCTGCACTAACATCTGTCGAAATACCTTGATACGGGGTAAACCATCAACACTGCTCGAAGAGAACTTTGAGACTTTACACGACACAAGTGAAGTGACAAAAAGATGGCGCTACTTGAAGAAATGCGGACAGCAGTTGCGCAAACGTTGGATTCAGAGTATCTTCACGCCTTGGAGGAAAGAAGACCACCGCAACAAAGATGCCCAGTAAATGATCTGCGGTATTGGTCAACGACTACATTAAGAACCACGGGAAGTGGAAACTCGGATGAGTAGTAAGCCAGATATATGGGAAGGATAACGTGCTGCGTGACTTCAAAATACAAATGGGAAGCGGACACGTGATCGAACGTCCAACGCAGCTAATTGAGGATTTGCAGATCGGAGAAACCTCACGGGGGTCGCGGCTAATTATAGTATGTTTATTTTGTTTTGATAAGAGTGATGACAGTTGTAGGTATGAGAACGTGTAGATGCGTAATATTATACTAGAAATACGTGTATGCAATAATTCCTCGCCCGCTTACTGTTCGATGCTTTTATAATGTAGAAAATAACCCTTTGATTTACCAATCCGAACATATTTTTCAGTGGACCTAACTCAGCTGAGAGCCTTTAAACTATAAAGCTTGCGTTGGCTGGTTTTTGTCGTTTCATAGACATCAAATAGATACCTAATTGCAAGGTTCCAGCTAAAGTATTTCAAACTTTTGCAAAATATTTTTGATGAATGCAATTATATTTTTGATGAAAACTAAGCCTAGAGATATCATCAGAAATGTTAAAACGTGAAAACCTGAATAAAAAAGTGAAAACTTTATTTTCCATTTTTGGAATAGAAATTGAAGTTGTTTTTTAAAATTGTAGACATGTTTCCCTTCAGCCAGGAGACTGAAATGTACACACAAAATTTCATTTTTCAAGAGCTTTAATTCTATACATTGTGCAATGTTCAAGCTAAAGTATTTCAAAATATTGCCAAAAATTCATAAATTAATTTAATTATAAATTAAAAACATTTTCCTTTATAAAATACACTGTTTGTATACATTATATTAAAGCTCATACCAAGTGCTTTTATATATTACACCTTTTCAGAGCTCTTATTTAAAAAGTTATGGGCAGAAACAATATCAAAACAAACAGACGCCATCTTGGTTTCTGGCCGCCATTTTCGATTTGCGAAATTCATACACAAAAAAATATAATATATTCAATTAAATTTCGTGCCAATCCCTTTTTTATATATCGTACATCTTTGTAAGACGACTATTTAAAACGTTATTAGTGAAACAAATGTTGGATTTTCGACGCCATCTTGGAATTCCGACGCCATCTTGAATTTTCGAACATGGGAAAAATATAAAATCTTCCGACCAAGATATATTTTGAAGAACCAAATCTAAGAACTCATTTTACATAAGTAGTATAGTCACAGCTATAGAACACTTATTCAGCATTTTTTAAATTGCTTTCAGCTACATTAGAACACTTGGTCAGCGTTTTTTCAAGAGATCTTACCTCTATATTTTAGATTCCAGGTTGGCCGTAAGACACTGTGCGCGCATGTTGACCGGAAAAAAACGTTATGCGTGAAAACAGGTTTGACAATGTTTCTGACGGCTTTTTCTTTAACGTCAGATAAGTCGAGGGCGATCATTGTTATTTATTATGGCTTTCCGAAGAGGTTTGTCTAAACTGTCTGTACCTACTGACATTGGTGAAGGAAAAAATTCTAAGTCACCGTCAAAAGTTGATTGAAGACCAACTATTAAAATGTTATGCCAAAGAAGTTTCAATTATCATTTCTACTTTGGTGTTGGAAAATTGTGAAGGCTGTCGTATTGAACATCCATCTCAAAGACAACACGATTGTCTTGAAGACGACCAGAAAATGTGGTTGTATTTTGACAGTGCCTTGGAGAAAGTGTTGGAGGCAAAGATTGTCGAGGCTTTCGTGAACAGTTTACGAGACGTCAAGCCAACTGTGAACGATCTTGAACTATTGAAGTATACATGTCAAGACAGGAGAATGCTGTTTTGTACAAAGAATAACGGACTTCTTAAACGTCAGACACTTGCGATCATGTAATAATAATTAACATTTCCAATCATGTAATAGTAATTAACAATGTTATTTGAAATAAAATGTTTGAAATAATTAACAAGTTTTTGTTTTGACTGAACAGTGTATGGCACACCCCATGCCATGAGTAAAGCAATGCAAGACATGAACATTTGTTTTGACTCTTTATTAAGACGAATAAGAAATCATTTTATAAACGTGCATACACACACATACAAACACACGATAACAAATACATGAATAATCTGAAAGAGACAAAAGGAAATTGGACATGTAATAAGTATGCGTTATAATGTAGAATTTGCCAGGTATTTGTCTGCGGGTTTACTTACTTTGGAAACGGGTATCCGTTTAATCGGTGTACCCGAAAGTCTAAAGGAATATGTTAAGAAAAAATATGTACAAGATTACTTATGATTGTCAGACACTGTTATATGGACACTTTTTAAAATGTGTATACGAAAGACTCATATGTTTTAACTGTCACAACAGACACTTACGTGTAGCGCTCTTTCTTTAAGTTCACCCAAAAGGGTTTTGAATTTAGATAGTCGTCAATGACGGCAAGAGATGGATGCAGATGACAAGTGTGACTTTTTTCAATGTGGTGATGAGATGAAGAAGAGCAAAATGGGGAAGAAGAAACGAGTGTTGAAAAGGGTACAATTGCATTTATAAGTGCTAAATATTTTATCAATAAATATTTTTAATACTTCCTTTGTTGTGTGGTGTAGTGACAAACGTGTACTGACACGTGCACTCAGACAAGCCTATAAAAAACCTGCAAGGATTTTGTATCTCTATTCTGAGTCATGCATAGCTTTGGTTGTTAGATCTGTTCTGTTTGAGAGTTTTACAATGAAACCCGAACAAAGAATTACGACGAAAATGGAACGCTTGCGGCTCAGGGCCGTAAGAAAGGGTAAGAAAGGATCAGAAAGCTGGTCGTATATTGCAAAAAAATAGAAAAGGAAATGGGCAAAAGACGTCCTGACATGAACAAAGTTTTGGCTCTGCAAACGAAGTCTGCAAAACTTGTAGGCCAGGGATTGCGCTACTTGGACCAATGAAAAGCATTGAAACGTTTGGAGACCATTCCTGAACCTGTGGAGGTCGAGCAAACGGTCAACTTTAATTTGGAAAAGGTTACCGAACGCTACGTGAAGAAATTTGGTACCACTTCATGTGTGTATCATAACAAGAAAGAGGGAAGGAGTTTCGAAGTCAAAGATATTTTGACTGAACTCTCTTCTCTTTTCTTTTCACCAAAGTCATTAACACCGTGAAAGACCGGTGCAACCTAAAGACACCATTGGAAAACAGGATCCACGTGATGGTCAGATCCAATGCATTAAAGACCCCCATCAGTACGAGACTTTTACCGTCCATCCAGATAACCTCGGCCAAAGTTCTTGCCAAGGTGTCAAAAGTTCTCCAGAGCAACGAGTATATACCTTGCCAAGTCCTTTATCACTGATGTGGTGGCCGTCAGACAGCCGACTGGGTCTGGTAAATCTCTTGAAGTTTTAGATTATACTAAAGACTCATTAATTAATAAATCTATTATTATTACTATTAGGCATGGAGATAATTTGTGTTGTGGGAGGGCTTTAGCCGTGGGTCAGGGCATAGCGGATAGCCACCCGAAATTAAAACAAATTAAATTAAATGACGTAGACCCATCAAAAAAAGTCAGCTTTAGAGTTATATAGGTCCTTGCAGTCTTCGGGAGGTATCTTAACGCTTTTATGAGGGCCCCAGGAAAGATAGGAAAATCGTTATATATAAGAACGGTGATCACTATGATGCTATTAACCGAAAAAAAACGCCCCGCTTTCCACAGCCAACGTTTTTATTGTGAAAAATGTAACTCCTTTTATTCTAATTATCGTTCACATACTTGTTATGATCCATGTCACACGTGCTTGCACAGGAAATGTCTTTGGCTTTCATCTGAGAAACGTACAGTACGTGTCCCGATTGCTTTACGTTTTATCGCTCGTCTGCATGTTTTGAACATCACAAAAGGTCTCGTAGGACTAAGGGGGTTGACTTTCCATCAAAATGCGACGCGTCGTTTATATGCCAAGCGTGTTCTGCTCAACTTCTGCCGTTATTGAACGAAAACGTGAAGACGATCATCGTTGTGGTGAACGTGTGTGTCACATTTGTAAAGAGTACGTGTTGTCTGACCATTTGTGTTACATAAATCTAAACAAACGCCTTTGAAAAATTAGAGAGGGGCATCTGAAGCCATTTTAAAGAGACAATAAGACGAATTCTGTAATCTTTTAAAAGGTGTATAATGTTTTGGCCTGAATGTATAATGTGCATATCAGCAGTGGGTCGATTTTCAATCAACCATCTCTGAATCAAAACCGCGTCAAAACCTTTCGCATTATGGGCAATGGCTGAAAAATCCTTATAAACCATTGAAAATAAAAACGAACAAAATTTATTCAAAGCATCGTACCCTTTCAAAACAAATTCAGTGCCGTTTCGTAGGTCTGTTTCAAAGTCATAAAAATAAATTTGTTTAATTCAGGTTGCGTCAACGGGTGATTTATCAAAGGGTGATTTTTCTTTTAAAAAATATTTTCAAAAAATATTTTCCAGGAAAAGTTGTATTTTTAACAAAAATCAGTGACAAAGTAAACCTTTCACTGATGGATACCGATGTTTAGAGAAATGGTAATGAAAAAAAAACAAGCAAAAATGATTTTGTAGCATCTTGTAGTATTGTTTTCTCAGAATGCATTTTGTAGCAATCTCGCCATCTTCCAAACACTATTTCTCTCTTATTTCTCCATATATTTTAATGAAATCTTCACCACAGACTCTTCGCATGAATATTGAATTATCTGACATTATTAATATTGCGAAAATTGAAAAACATGAAAAAAGCATGTCAGAAAATAGCTGACCACTTAATCTTGGAAGTGTTACCATCAGAATATGCCTAAACATACAAATTATAAACTCTGCAACTTCCAGGACCCTATCGCTGAAAATGCCTGAGTAATCTTGCTTGAAGTATATCTGAGTTTTGACCATATCGGCGGCCATTTTGTCAGCTAATTAGCATACTTTATGCAAACTTTTTTTGTGGAAATATATTTTTTGATATGTTCTTTCAAATGGTTGCTACAGTTAATTATTATATTGTAGGGTATTAAAAATTGATAATGTGGGATCTTGCTACCTTAAGTTTAATACCGTTGAAAACCACATGAAAACCAATATTACATAGGGCCGTTACCAGGAATTGAGAATTACAACTCGGACACAAAATCTGAAGACCCAGAATTATCTCATGACCTGGCATATCAATTTAACGAAAAGTAATTATATTTTTGACTTTCAGAAGGATTTCCTTTGCTGTGCTCAGGATGTTACTATTTTACATTTAAGTTGCATGCAATTTCTAGATTTATTATTAGTGAGACAAAAGTCGATCATTTCTCTTACACCACTATTGCTGCTTATGTGATGGGTTTTTATCGTATTGTACCTCCGAACATGTACCATGGCGGGAAAAAATCCTACTCAAACTGTTCCATTGAATGGTTGGAATTTGTTGTGATCGAGACAAATTCAGTGATTAGACATGCTGTCAACGGTGGAGAGAAGGAGATTGTTGACAGTGAGATGGATGACGTATCATGTTGATGGGTTTTGCGAGAAGACGAACACGGTGTACGAGTTTTACGGTTGTGTGTTTCACGGATGTCCATTGTGCTTTGACGGAAAAACAATCATCCGTTCCATTGTGAACGGAAGATGGGGGATGTTTATGAGACTATACAACGGGATAAACGATTACAGTTTTCGTCTTGAGAGTGGAAGTACCCAAGCATACGTGGAAAATACCACACAAGCAAATATCGATATTCTTCGTTATATTTCTTTAACGACTATGCATATCCTCCAAATCCATTTTCCATTGTTCATCGATACCACTAACCAAAACACGGTTTCGTTTAAAGTTTCGTCGTACAGGTTTGTGTAAAGTATACGTATCTTGTTTACGCATCTTGTTTTTATTAACAATTCAATGATTTGTTCATCAAATCATTGAATTGTTAATAAAGACTTAGTTCGTACTTCCCTTCTTCCTTTACATCTCGGTATCTCGGTATAAACGGTCTACACCGCCGAAACCACCAGAACCTTTTGGGAATAAATAAACACTTGACACTCATCAATTCTGCCCATACTATGCTGTCTTGGTGCTTTGTGTGCTTTGCTTCATAATGAGGCAACCAAAAAATTTCTTTTCATTATGAGAGATCGGTATCAATTTATATTTCCGACTCTGGAGTGACAGCTTCCAACTGTTGTCGCGCTGTCATTTCAGAAGGCACAGTGCCAGTCGTATATAATACCCCTTTTCAAAACATTGGTCCTATTTTCAATACACGTATAGTTTTTAATAGTCTTACTATTATACCCCATCTGTAGATGATCTTTCAAATTTAAATCATTACGGCCAAATCTAATACCAATCCTAAACATTTTTTGTCTGTTATGATTTTTGTTTCTTTTGACTTTAACATTTTGCAATTTACTATAACATGCCCCCATTTCGAAATTCTCTCAATCCGAATAACATTGTCGCTGCAAGCAACAACGTAGACTGAAGAAAGCGAACCAATGCAATAGACTTTTCAAACGATTTATTGATTAAAAATATACACATAACATAGTCCATAAAATTGTTAATACTCATAGTTCTTTCAGTTTCAGAATGCATCTTGGACCACACAAATCAAGCGAAATAAAAAAGGGTTTCAAAATATTGTCATACATGTCTCCGAAGGTTCAGGGTACTTCAAAATCCTACAAGCTTCCACTATCCCTCGCCAAATATCCTCACGATCGATCATTGAAATAGCTTGGTCTGCATAGATCAACCAGCGTTCATCCTCATCTGAGATCTCGCAATGTTTTCTCATCGCTGTCCATACTCAAGTTCTTCCAACTGCTGAATTTGTCTGTGGACAAACTCCGTAAAAATGAGATCAATAAGTCTGTCAGTGTCAGGAGTTATGGTTTCTTCAAAATCAATCTCGTCGACATATACAATTGTTGTTCAAACAGGTGTGTCATTGCTCAGTTTCAAAACACGTCTTGTCAAGCAAGTAAACCAAGTGATATTGGAGTAACGTATAAACGGAAGGCGATACACGTCCAACATTTTTATTTTCAACCAATAATCATTCATATTTCACAATTTCGGGTCAAAATGCGCGCACAGGGTCTCACGGCCAACCTGGAAACTAAAATCTAGGGGTAAGATCTCTTGAATAAATGCTGACTAAGTGTTCTATAGCTGACATTAGGGGTAAAAGCACTTTTAAACACTAAAAAATGCTGAGTGTGCTATAGCTGTGACTATACTAGTTGACATATTCCGACGACGATATCTTTTGAACACTGTGCATTTTATGAACTTTTTGAACACAAATCTTCATTAACCGTATAACTCGACATAGCATACATACTTTTCGTGTTCAAATAGTTTTGATTTGTGCCTCTTTACACCCTATTTCCCTTGGTTGCCACGGCAACAAAGAGAACTCAACTCAGTTAAAACAAAGGAGGAAGGATATTATGATAAAAATGGTTTATAGTAGTAATTATATATATATATATATATTCAATGTGTGTGGGACTGGACTGAGCTCTAAGTCAATCAGAATCAAGAATGATTTGAATTGACAAATCAGAGCACAGTCCAGTCCCATATTTCCAGGGGGGTTGAATAGTTTTAAGGTGTGGTCACCCTGTAAAGAACGACCAGTGATCAATTCAGGGGGGATATGCAACTGGTCGTATACAAGAGGTTTTTTGTATTACAAATATTCAAATAAGGTGGTTGCGGTCAAGAGTATATATCACATTATGAATTGATCGTGTTGTTGTACGACCAGTGTTTGTGTTGGTCGTCCCTGAGTTTTACGACCAGAGAGATTGAAGGTCATCCAAGGTGAATAGTGTTAAGCAAGTACTGACGTCTTTTGCTATATAGGGTTGAGAGAAGTGATGAACCAGGAACAGGATGTTTAGTAACAGATTTTAGTGTTTCAAACAACTGATGACCAGTATATTATACTGATCATCAATTATTCGGAACACGAAATTCTGCGACTAAGCATCCTGTTCCTGGTTCATCACCGCTATCAACCCCATATAGCATCCGCGAATGACTGATATTTCTTAGTTACGGTATTTAAAAAAATGATATTTCTCAAAATATTTTTAGAGGGAAATGTCTCAAAAAATTATTTTGGTTTTTTTTGTTCCAAAAAGTTTTAGAGATGATATCCCAAAAAAAGTATTCGCAAAAATTTTAGATGAACCCCATAAAAATTAGATGCAATGTACCTTGGAAAAAGTTTTGGGGTTTATACCGTAAAATGTTTTAAAAAAATAGAAGAAATATATCCCAAAAATGTTTTAAGAGTTTGTGAATTATGGTTGAGTATATAAGCAGGTGGGTTTCGTAATATTTTTCAGTTGGCTCCTGTTGTGTGTATTGCTCGCTTGTAAGTTGTACTTCTGGTACAAGACTCTGAATTCTTCCAATGTGCCGTAGTGTTTATCACTAAACTGCATTGGCGCGCGTTCACCCGTAGTCGAATTTGCGATTGGAATGAGATTGACTCTGGTCTATAGCGCCAATCAGGTCATCCCTTATTCTATCAATTGCTTATTTTACGCCAGGGTTGTTCGTTAGCATATGATGAAAGAGTTAGCTACAGTAAAACACACACACGATGTAGAAGTTTGATGAATTTTTTTAAAATATAACGAATATAAAATATATAGACAAAAATAAAAAACATTAAACACGTTCAACAACTAGAGTTTTTGTGGATTCGTAAAATATAAAGTTTTTCCCACTGCAATCAGTATATCCCCATACTTTAGGGGAATTGTCTTCTTCTTCTTCGGGGGATATGGTTTCGAAATTATATTCCGAGTCCGGTTGGACTCTGTACGCCCATTCTTCCTCGCTTTCATCTTCAGTATCCGTATATAACGGTATTGACGGCACAACAGGTATCACATCCTCTGGTGGTGGTGGAGGTATCTGTTCCTCCTGCGGTGGGTTTCTTTCTAAGAAAAAAAATAACATAATAAATACATGATTTTACACACAGCAATCATAGCAGTTTACTATAGCTACATACTTTATCTCTGTAGTCTCCCTCGGCGGTACATATTCATCGAAGTCAAACTTTATGGGAAGTTTCTTGGGTATTTTCCATTTTTTATTTTGCTTGCTTCTATGCGAGTTCGGGTTTTGAGTTTGAGATTAATTGTCCGTATTTTTATAATTGTTGTCTGCGGTACTATTACAATGGTTTAGAGGGTTTGACGAATCAGAGCTTGCACAATCAAAGACTCCCCTGTATCTATCCAATCAGAGAACGTTCATTAAAGCTTACTTGTCAAAACAATTGATTTGTTATGGGTAGGAACAATGAGTGTATGTTACACGATTATCGACGCGAATATATAATAAGCGTCTTCTTCTAATCACTCCCCCATATGTCAAAGCAGTTGATATATAATGGGTCATGGACAATGAATATGTGTTGCGGGATTAAAGACGTGGGTTCATAATTAGCAATTTGTTCTAAGATGTCAAAAGTTGATGTATTATACTCGTTGGGGATTAGCGGCATTTTGGTTATGTATTTTAGAGATACGATTTTTAATGAGTTCTATCCTGTCAATTCAGGTGATTTATTAATCTCGGAGGGATTAGTCGGCCATTTTGGAGGGATTAGTTGACTCCCGTGAAATATATATTCCTGTAGGGGGTATGTTTAAATACGTCTGCATTCAAGATATTTAAGCATTTTTACACTTATTTAAACATATTTATAGCTTTTTGATACTCTATTTTACACTTTTCACACAAATTAGTGAAAAATTTAGTATATATTTTAATATTCCCGTTAAACAATTTTGGATAGATAATAAGTATCTGAGAGTTTAGTGTTAATTAATTCATACATGTCAAAACAGATGATGAATGTTTTTTAATAACAAATAACATACATGTTTAACGTACAAATTATGGATTGGTACAACGCATTGTGAATGTGTTTTCAAAGAAGATGTGCTTTCCAATGAGATCTTCCTGATTCTCGTTTCGTAGTATCACAGCAACAATAATTCCAGCTTGTACACCCATTCTTGTATTAAGAACCGAGGTAAGATTGAAATCTTTTAATATTACTCCGCGCCAGTCATCTAACCAAATGTTTTCTTCGTTCATAAAGTCAACAACATAAAAATCGGAGTCCTTACAAATAGTATATAAAAATTCAGAGGTGTATAACTTAACGTTATCAAGTTTAATTTCGTTTATATCTATACTTGTTGCCATGATGAGTCTTGTCTAATAATAAAATGTTTTGGGTAGAGATGTCTATATATATACAAAGGATGAACTCATATATTTACAATGAATATATAATGATTGGTAAGATATACACTTTTGCCAATCTTATCGATTTTTATCAATATATGCGTAATCTCCATAACCCTGTCCAATATGTCTCGATTCAATTTCCATACATTCAATAATTCCACCATAGTAATAGTCACATAAGTCACAGACGGCAAATAATAATCCAATGTAACGGTTACGAAAATGTTGTATATAATAAACAATTTTCAATATCGTCTTAATATTGATTTCTTGTTCATTAGCTTGCTCATAGGTTCTTTTCGCACCAATTTTTAACGACATTCTCAAAAACGAATGATGGAACGCGTTTTAAAAAATCGACTTGTAATATATACTATTTTTCCATTTCTAAAATATATATTTCCACACGCAGTTTGATCTTACATAGTAAATGTTGATGAAGAATTTAACACAAAATTGATTTGATAAAATTTGAAAAAAGTACTATTGTAACTACAACATATAAACTAATCCCACGAATATTTAATATATCAACTGATTTGACGTGTGTGTGTTTTAGAACAAAATAAGGGATTCGTGTCTTTAATCCCACAACACATCATAGGGTCAACTAACCCCCCGAGTATTTGTTTAGAAGAAATCGCTAATTATGGATTCGCGTCTCTAATTCCCACAACACACAATCATTGTTCATGAGTATCACAAATCATCTGTATGACATGAAAGCTTTAATGAACGAGCTCTGATTGGTCAAACCATCCTACCCACAGTAACGCATAGTAACGCAGGATGCTATTATAAAACCTGATGTAGGTTCGAAAATAATTAATATCCATCTGAGTGCAAGAGAGAGAGAATGGCAAAAATATTTGAGAAGAAGAACGTGAACAGCGAAACAGAAATTAAAGAAGCAGATGACTACATCCCATTAGAGACAACTGATAATCAACAGAAAAAATCTGAAGAGAGTATCAAGGAGTTGTATATGGGTAAATATAATTGTGCATTAAACAAATGTAAAGAAGAAATATCCCAAGAACGACAAAAATTATTTTTATCCCATATCACTCATATAATGGATTGTGAATGTTACCAGTTTAAGGGAGAGAGACCCAGTTATCGTGAAGTAACTCTTCTCGAACTTCAAACGAAGAAGTATTTTATTTATCATTGTTATGATGGCAAGTTAAAACCCTACACAGAACTAACTCGAAGGGAACGTTCTACCGTCTACTATCAATATCACTGTCATGGTTTAGACTATTTATCTGAAAAACAATCAAGAGATTATTTTAGTCAAAGTGAACTTATAAATAGATTAAGTTATTTATTTCGTAATGTTTTTTCCCCGAATGCTATTATCGGGTATAAAGGTGGTGATAAAGAATCTTCTTTAGTTAAAACACTTCAAGAAAAAACTATTTTATATTGTGTTAATCTTGAATATTTTGGAATTGAGAAGTACGATCATTTACTTTCGTTTTATAATCTTAAACCAAGAAATTGTTGGTATCATACTAGCGAACATTGTAGTTTGTTTGAATGTCTTTTATTTGCTGCATGTTTGTTTCGTAAATTAGAAGATGAGGGTATGAACGATCTGTACTGGCTATGTATGATAAGGAATTTAGTTTTTAAAAATTATTCTCTCCTGAAATTTTTCTAATAAAAAAATATTGAAAGACGAAATGAAGCATTATTTTTTCAGGAGAAAATACCGTAGTGTCTTTTGATTTTAAAAAACAAAAAAATATTGAATGTTTTTTCCTTTTATTTTTAGAAACACAAAGATTGTTTAAAAAATTAGCAAAAGTACATTTAAGAAATGCTTATTTTTTAAAAATAAAACGTACATTAGAACGTTTTTATTTTGTTAATGATGTACATGTTGTCAAAAACAATATTTTTGTAAAAATAGGAGAGAAGTTTTAAAAAAAATAAGATGATCATAGAAACTCTTTGTACATTTAAATATATAAAAAATGAAATCATTATACAAATAGTATAAATAAAACGTTCTTATTTTTTATTTATATTTGTCTTATTGGAAAGCAATAAAATGAGTCAGAAAAAAATCATCCATCAAAGTGAACGTTTTTGGCTTTATCATCCAAGAAAATTCGGGAAAGTTGCTTTAAAAACAGTAGACAATTTATATGAGTTTCAAGAATCTTCTTGGGTACAAGGTAATACCAACGAGTTTTCTTGACGTTATAATATTAAAACAAATATTCGAGCTCCAGGTTTATTTACTGATTTTTCATTGACATTTGGTGACAATAGAACATTTCAAACAGCAAAACAGAGTTATCTTACGGGAGAATTAGAAGCAAGAAAAAAAATTGGAATAAACGAAAAATAATTCATAGTATTGATATAAAAATTAAAAATAATATTCGTGAAAAATATCAAGATGCATTAGGATGGAGTATTGTTCAAGTTAAAAAAGAGATATTCGAAGAGGGTGATTTTGGGGCATTTATTGGACAACCTAGTAAATATTTTTTTAGCCCTATATTTTTTAGCCCTATAATTTTTGTTTATTGATCCTGAAAAAAATTTCTTTAACGATAATAAACATTTTGTAGATTTAGCTTATAATTTACCTGCTGACGAAGATTTTATTTTGATTCAAAACATTAAATTTATAGATGATCATTTTTTTTATAAATATGGTATTAAAACGGGTGAAGCTGATAAACCCTATACTGATTACGATATTTCTATTGTTTATTCCGATGGATATACGTAGAAAATGTCTATATATAAGATCATTTTTTCAAGATGTGTGTAAGTGTAATGGCTATTTTTCAGAGAACAATAAATCAAGAGGGATATAAGATTTATCACGATATAACACAATATAGTTTTTTGGAATCCGTTTTTTTTTGGCAATTAGTAGGAAGTGTGGAAGTTGAAAAATCAAGATATCATCTACTAATATCTATATCTGATTATGAAGACAATTTTCGGTATAAATTTATACTGGAAGTAGAATGTTCAAAAAATCCCCAGATGTATCTTATACAACAAGAGAATCAACAAATTGCAGAAGAATGTTATGAATTTCTTCGTAAAATATGTGAAACATGGAATGATAACCGACTCCCATTTATCAACAACAAACAAATTGGAGAATATTTACAGTTTATAGATTATGATAGAAAACATTGTTTTACTTATGAGTGCTTTAGGAGTATTATAGCATTATATTATGATTATTTTGTTTATAATAAAACTATAAAATACTCTTGTAAAAAATGTAAAGGGGAATGTGAATGCAATGTGTATTACCCTAATTTCTCCAGTGTAAATTTTAATGAAATAAGAGCTTATAATGTAAAAAAATATTCAATGAACAATATCCTCTTATGTAACAAAACAATACAATGAATGTATTTTTATTTTTTAATTTAAAATAAATACATTAAAATCTTATCAAGATTGTTTCTGGGTCTATGATACACAAGTCCTCCTTTTTGAAAATGACCTTTGATTTTTTTCGTTCCTTGTTTTGCTATATTTTTTACTAAATTAGCTCCTTTTTTAAGCTCTTTTTAAAAATCTTTTATAAAAAGATTGCTGTATTTATTGACTGTTTTATTTGCTCCACGTTGTCTTTTTTTCCCTTTAAAAATACCCCCACGTTGCCTTTTTTTCCCCTCAAAATCATCACCCCGATAATTTCTTTTTCTTCCTATAACCATTGTTATGAAGGTTGTTTTCTCTTCCAATAGTTATCACCATAGTCTGCAACAATTTCTTCATGTGCTTTTATATGTTTTATACTTTCTAAAAACATTTATTATTATTTGGGTCGTAAACAAAATCGGAATTATTTTTATATATAGAACCGGGTTTGCCATTATTCGCACAACGTGCTGCTGCGTGAGTTGTCAAATAAGCATCGATACAATTGTTTGCATCGTTACAAATACTATATACAGCATTATTGTTTTTACCATATTTACGATCCAATTTGGCTTGTGTTGTTTTTTGACCCGTGTAATAAGAAATATTACGATCGGGTTTAAAAGGTTTTTTCCAAGCAAACAATCCTTCACCAGCATTGGGGATATTTGATTTCTTGATACGTAAGTTATTTTGTTTTGCTAAATGAATCCAATTTTGTTTTAGCTGTTCGTTTACGACATCTTAATTTTTTAAGGTTTTACTTCTACATTGAAGAACGCGCCGTATACTTTGAGATTTATCATTGTGCCGTTTTTTTCGAGGTAACTTAATTCTTACCATTTTTTTTTTTTTTAATTGTTTTTATTCCTAAATAATCATTATTTTTTTCATGCTTCTGAATAAATTTTACCATACATTCTACTTTATAGATAATATCTTCGGGACATTTATATATTTCCTTTTTTAATACTGCTATTCTTTGTTTTAAAATATTTGATGAAATAGGTATTATTTCTTTATCTTCTGTAAAATTTAGTAAACATTACTTTAAAAGAAACGGAGTAAATAATATTGAAGGATCATTATCTTGAATTTCATATCCAATATAAGGTAAATTATACGATTTTAAATAAATTTCAATATAAACAATTTCACTCATATTTTTTTTTACTCTCTTTTTTTGTTTTAGTTTTTTTTTAAATGGGGTCTTTATTATCAAAAAAAATCCCTCCTATAGTTACGTTGACATGTATTAATATACAGGATTCATACGATGTTACTATTGATCGTGTTGATGGTGAAGACGAAAACATAAATAAAAATAAAATAGAAATAGAAAATATAAAATAATAGAAAAAAAAAAGAAGATGAATGATGATCAGAAAAAATTAAAATATAGTCAAAAAGATATAGATAAAATTGTAAGTTTATTTAATAAGAAAAAAGAGAGTAAGAAAAATGAAAAAATAGACGATTATGTTTCTGTTAATCATATAGAAAATATTAGTAGAGAAAAATTTAAAGTCACTGAACAGCATTTTTCATTGAATGTTTCACGGGAAAAAACGGTTAATTTTATTAGTTTTATTCAATCGTTATCGTTAGTTTTTTCTTATTTAATTAACATTGCACGTGCAAATGTAAAAAGTGATGATGATTATGTTAGATTTATCTTTAGTAATGCTCCAAAAAGTTTTTTCTCAACAGCCGTTTTACCCGTGAAAGACTTTGACGTTAAATATTTCTTAAATATTATGGAAAAATTTATGCAGAGTAATAAAGAAATAATAGCTAATGGATGGAATAGTAAGGTAATAGTTCAAACTTTCCCTGCAGGAATAAGTACAAAAAAAATATATAATAGTGTATTAAGGAAAAAAAGTATTTATAATAGTTTGAATAAGGGAAATGTTACTGATAAGGGCGGTGTGAAAAGTAATTTGTATGTAAAATAATATGGTCGTAAATTTCGCACGGGTGTATTTTATATTCTTAGCGATGTATTATTTCGTACAGTGAAAGATTGTTGTTTTGCTTTAGCAATATTAGTGGGTTTATCATTTTTAAAACAAGACTATAAATATTTTATAATGAAAAGAAAACCAAATAAACCCGTTGATGATTTATTTACTTGTGAAGAAATTCGAAATGTATATCGGGAATGTGGGATAGCCGAGGGTAATGTTGATGCTACACAATTTAATTTTGTATATAATAATTATTTAAAAAAAACAGGGTGTTGATTTGTTAGTGTATGCTGACACTCATTCCGATAATATAATTTATGATTCACGAACTGATAGTGAGGGTAATCTTATTAAATTGACTAATGAAATTGTGTGTTTATGGTTAAATAATAATCATTACGATGTAGTTTTAAGCATAAAGGAATTTTCTAAACTTAACACCAGTTCTTTTTGTGTTAAATGTATGAGTAATATTACATGACATGAATATATCCATAACCACTTATGTACTACAAATAACTTAACTTGTTTACGATGTTATAAATATCCGAATAATTGTAAAGATAAAAATAATAAACTTATTTGTAGCAGTTGTGATATAATTTTTTATGATGAAAATTGTTTTACAAATCATTTAACAAATAAAATTTTTAAACCTTCTCATAGTAATTATAGCCGTTTAACACCTTGTCAATATTTGTTTTATTGTAAAACCTGTAGCAAAATTTGTCCTCGATTCTTTTTCATTTTTTCTAATAAAACAGTTAAACACGATTGTAGCAAACGATTTTGTTTTCATTGTGATAAATACATGAAACAACCTCATTTTTGTTATGTGAATTTCATATGAATATAACAAAATTGAAGAAAGTGAACCCACTTTATTTTTTTTTGATTTTGAAACAAAAGTAAACAAAACTAAATTGCTCGTACCTTTTTATTGTATCGTCCAAAAGGTATGTAAAAAATGTCAACATATTGAATTTAAAAAAACAAACATTTTTGAAAAAAAGGATGATCAAGAAATTATCGATAATACCATTGGAAAAAGTTAGTTGTTGCGGGAATAGATAATTTATTTTTGATAACAATGTTATTGAAACTTTATGTGAATTTATGTTTGAACAAACAAATTCCGTTTGGATAGCTCATAACGGGGATAGATTTGATACTATTTTTATTTTAAAATATTTTTTAGAAATAAAACAGATAATACCGAATACTATAATGAACGGTACTAAAATAATGAGTTTAATAATTAAAGAACAAAATATTAGAATACTAGATAGTTATTTGTTTTTAAGTATGAAATTAGCAGATATTCCAAAAGCAATGGACCTCCAAGGGGAATGTAAGGGATTTCATCCTTATGAATTTTACGATTTAACTTATGAGGGTGAAATTGTAGATCGAAAATTTTTTGATACGAAAAATATGAATACAGCAACACTTAATGAATTTGAAAAATGGTATTTAGAAAAAAAGAAAGAGAAATATATATTTCGTAAAGAGATTTATTATTATTGTTGTAGTGATGTAGATATTTTAAGAAAGGGTTGTGTTAAATTTTCTACAATGATAGGTGCAATTGGTCATATTACACCTTTTTTTTATGCAAAGAATTGTATTACAATTGCTAGTTTAGCTTTGAAAGTGTATAGACTTAATTTTTAAAAAAAAAATTGTGTAGGAATTATTCCTGCTTCGGGATATAGGGGGGGGGGTGTAAAACAAAGTTTAATTGCTATTGATTGGTTACATGAAATTAATCGAGAATTAGGAGGAAATTTAGAATATATCTGTTCACAAAATGGTGAAAAAAAAATAGGACGTTTTGTCGATGGTTTTTATAATGATACAATATATCAATTTCATGGTTGTTTTTACCACGGATGTCCCAAATGTTTTGACCCCTACGCATTAAACGTTCTTACAAACGAAAAATTTAGTAATTTATATGCAAATACGCAACGTTTTTCTTGGACAATAAAAAATGCCGGTTACAAATTAATCGAGATGTGGGAATGTGATTATTTAGAAGAAAAAAATATACACAGAAACAATTAATTGAAAAGAAAATAAAATTTTATCCGTTTACTCCTTTAACACCACGTGACGCACTATATGGGGGACGAACTTCCCCAGTACGTTTATTTAAAGAAACAAAACCCAACGAACGAATAAGTTATGTAGATTTTACATCGCTATACCCCTATGTACAAAAAAATTATGATTTTCCTGTGGGTCATCCTACTATTTTACTGGGTGAAGATTGTAATAAAATAAAAATCAAGGACATTTGGTTTAGTAAAATGTTGTATTTCACCTCCTCGAAATATTTACTTTCCTGTTTTACCTGTTAGAATAGATGGAAAATTATTATTTCCTTTATGTTATAAATGTGCATAAATGTAATAAATGTGAACATAATGAAAGTGATCGATACTTAACGGGTACTTGGACTAGTGTTGAGATTAATGTTGCTATAGATAAGGGATATAAAATAATAGCTCTTTACGAAATATATAATTTTGAACGCAAAGAAAATTTTTTTTCACAATACGTTTATCAATTTTTAAAAATCAAACAAGAATCTTCAGGAATTCCTACGGATTGTTTGAACGCAGATGGAAGTAAAAATGATGATAAAATTAAACAGTATTGTAATGATTATTTAAAAAATGAAAATGTTTTTTTAGATAAAGACAAAATAGAGAAAAATCCCGGATTAAGAACTATTGCAAAAACATTTTTAAATTCGTTATGGGGAAAATTTGCCCAAAACGAAAATAATACACAAGTGTGTTTTTTAAACGATTATGAAGAATTATTAAATATAGCCAATGATAAAAGTAAAAAATTAACATCGATGGAATTTATAAACGAAACATTATTACGTTGTACATATGAAAAAATTGATGATGCAACAACACCTCTAAAAACGGGAAATGTAATCATTGCATGTTTTGTTACTGCATATGCACGTTTAAAATTATATGAGTTACTCGATAAATTAGACGATCGCGTTTTATATTTTGATACAGATTCTGTTATTTATATATCTGATGAAAATAATTATACTGATGTTAAAACCGGACATTATTTAGGAGATTTAACGAATTAATTAAATGAAAATGAATGGATAACAAATTTTTGTTCAACGGGTCCAAAATGTTATGCGTATATAACTAATTTAAATCAGGAATGTATTCATGTCAAAGGTTTTACTTTAAAAAATGAAACAATAAAAGAAAAATTGAATTTTTTATCCTTGACACAATGTGTTAAAAATCAAGATCAGATCATTGAAATTAAATATCACAATAAAATATGTAAAGATAAACTTAATCATATTTTTATTGAGGATGAAATAAAAAAATTTTCATTTACATTTAATAAACGTGTTGTTAAAAATAATTTTAATACGATTCCGTTTGGATTTTTAGATAACTGAAATGAACAATGTTTCATTACCATTTCAACACCCTTTTATGTTAATGTTATGTGGTCCCAGTCAAAGTGGGAAAACATATTGGATATTACAATTATTGAAAAATATTAACATTATGATTACACCCACAATTGTTAAAATTGTTTATTTATATTCAATTTAACCTCTGTACACTGAAATGGAAAAGGTTCTTGCGGAAAAAACAGATATTAGTGTTGAATGTATCGATTGTCAAAAGGGTATTCCCCGCATTACCGATATACAAACGAATACCCGTGAAAATACTTTAATAATATTAGATGATCTCATGTTAGTTGCAACATCATCAAAAGAAAATCTTTAAAGAATAGATAATATTGCAACTCAAGATGTCCATCATCGTAATATTAGTGTTATTTTTACATGTCAAAATTTAACATATGGTAATGGTAAATTGCGAAATTTACGTGTCAATAGTCAATATTATGTTATGTTTAAAAATTGAAGCGATTATAATATGTATACGATATGTGATAATAAAAAAATTAATAGAAATAGATTTAATAAAGTATTATGTGAAATTAATGAGAAACCCTATGGTTATTTGGTATTTGATAATTGTAGAAAAGGGTATGAAAATTGTAGAATTAGAACCAATGTATTTCCACATGAATCAACGATAATCTATGATTTGTAAATAAATGTAAAAAGAAAAAGAAAATGTTTTTTTCAAAAAAAAATAAAAGAGTTGTTGAAAATCGGTTTTTTTAAAAGTATATATAGTATGGGGTGTGTATATTGTTTATGATTTTTTTCTTAAAAAAAAACATGGCAAGAAGAAGATATAGAAGCAGGAGGGGAACTATCCTTAGAAAAAAACAACAAAAAGGGGGTAGTGTTCTAGATTTTTTGGGACCTTTGGGACAAATAGTTGGGAAGTCAATTGGGATTGGGTATTCGAAAAAGAAAAAGAAAACAAAAAGGGGGTAGTATGTGGGTTAACGCATTCGATTTTTAACTATATATTTTTAAGGTGTGTGGGGTAACGCAGCCTATATTCCCTAGGAGGGTAAAGAGCACGTCAACATGGTAAGAAAAAGATATGGAAGGAGTGTTACCCTTAGAAAAAAAATAAAAATAAAACAAAAAGGAGGGTTCATTTTTGATATAATAAAAAAATTCATCGATGTCTAGAAGATACCGGGAAAAAAAAGGATTAAAACCATTATAAAAAATAATCCATAAAACAGTGTAAATAAGTTAATTTTTTTGTTTAATTAAAAATTGGCATTATTAAAACTACAACATGACTGATTGTTATTACTCTTACAATTTTTTTTACATTTTTTATTATATATTCTAACGGGTACACTACCCAAAATTGTTTCTATTTTTTTTTAAATTTAATATCATTTTTTATTTTAATACGTTCATTTTTAAATATTTTTTGTTTATTATTTTCGATTTCATTACGACATTTATTGTATAAATATAATAAACTCCAATTTCCACACACGGTAGTATTTTTGGATTGTAATTGTTTACTTTGAATATATTGAAATTTTAGTCCTTTTTTTACACTATAATCACACCAATATTCACGTTTATAAAACGATACATCTTTAGCAAAACTATCAAAAAAATACATATTTTTTCCTTTACCCACCCATATAGCAACCCAATGTTGACCGTTTTGATCTGCTTCATCCGTATTCCAAATCCAACACGAGGGATAAAAAATTTTTTTAGGAAAAATATTTGCAGGAAATGTACCCAAATAATATTTATTTAAAAACGTATTTATTTTTGAAATTTTATTAATCTCGTTCGTAAATAAAAATTGGGTTAAAAAACAATGTAAATTCATTGATTTTTTCGTCGCCATTTTCTTTGTGTTGAATAGGGTGTTGAAGGTGGGGTAGGAATGTGGGTGGTGAGGGATGTAGATGGTTCTTCGTTACTTGCAGCAGAAAGACCCGAAGTTGTTTTTCCCAAATTTATATAACATTGTCGTAATTTTATATTACGTATATAATATGCGGGCATATGTAATTTTTTCAATTATTTTAAAGCAACCGTCTGCTTATGTTGTGTAAGATTGAACATGTTTTGTTTGCTGACATTATGCGTTAAATCGTATAATAATAAATCATGATGGTTTATTCCAACACCATTTAATTTTATTATATCTGTATCTTTAATTTTAATTTTTTTCTTTTCAAGAAATTATTTTATTTGTTGCCCGCTTGTCACAGTCGGTGTTTTTTTTATCTCGGGTGATTCATCATTGTTCACCTCATTGTCTAGTTCATTATTTTTTCTTTTCATCTTTTGTTGTCTTTCTAAAAAACTAACCATACTCTCTGCCACATGTTGATCATTATTAACTTTTTGCATTTCTTCTTTCATTTTATTTTTACTTTCAATAAGTTCGAAATTATATTTGTTGTTAATTCCCTGCAATAATTTTTCGTTTTCATGATCATTTTTGATTAAATCTAAAATTTCATTTAATTTACTCGGATTAATTAATTGCATTTTATTTACTTCGGTCATTGTTTTTTATTTGTTGGTTAAGTAATTTGTATGCTTTTTGATATATGTTGATTATACGAAAATCCTCAGATAATAATTTTTCTTTTATTTTGTTCTTAGAAAACTTATTCAATATATATTTATTATCACTGGAAAGTTGGATAGAAATTTTTTTATTTAAAATATTTTTAGCAATGTATTGTAATTTATTAATTGATTGAGAATCTAACAAAATATTTTTTTATCAATATCTGCTTTAAGATATTTTTTTAACGATGGTAAAAAATCCTTTTTTTTTTCAAAGGCTTTTTTTTTATTTTATTTAATTGAACTAATGTTTCTAAAAATTTTAAATCATCTTTGCAACTTGATGAAGAAGAAGTTATTGAACTTTCACTATCCACTTCATCACTAACATCATCACTAACATCATCGCTAACAGCATCGCTATCATTTTCACTATCATCTTCATCATCATCATCTCTTGAATTATCATTTTTTTCGTCTTTTTTTTCGTCTTCTTTTTTTAATTCATCATTTTTTTCTTCATTCATTTTTTTTTATGCGTAAACTGAAAACGGTGGAAATACAAGAATATGTTCACGATTTAGTGGTATTTTGTTAATAACTGGGTTTTTTATTTTTGGTTTTTTTATTCTATTCTTTGTTGTAAGGAGTTTTGTTTTCTTCATAATTTTTTATACATCCCCTTGTTACAAATGTTGATAATTAAATGCTGTGTAATAATCTTGCAGGGGTATTTAATCCTACTTTAATTTCCTTTCGAAATTCACCAATAAATATTAAAGCACCTGCAATTGTATTTTGATCAAAATGAAAATCAACAGTAACATTTCCCGACGGTCTTATGGGTAATACTGAAAGATGAGTCTCTCTATTATCTGTTAAATCAAATGCTAATATACAATATCCGTTTATAAAGTCATTATAAGTCATGGGCATTTCTGAATAGTGACGATTTAATACCGAGCGTAATTTGAGTAAGCTTCAGCATGATTTTCTATTCTCCCAGCAACAGCGTTATTTACCGAAACTTCAACATTATCATAATTAGGCCAGTTAAATTCAAAAATATTTTGAGTATATGCCCCGTTCCAATTTGCTAATGGAAAAATACAATATATAAACGTGTAGGAACGCTACCACTAAACACATCGATTACTTGATGTGAATTTCGTCCTCCAGCTAATGATTCAGTAATACAACGATAACTGGTTGTATAATATAATGTTTCTTTATTATGGGTCATCATTTCTGTATTAATTGCATTTGATAATTGTTTTTTTGGTTTAAATACAGGAATTTTTATTTTAAAATCGTCTAGGGTAATTATAGTATCAGCAACGGGCATGTTAAACGTAATTCAACTTTATACGCTGTAGGAATATATATTTCAGCACCACCTTCACTAAATAATGAACAATCAATATCATCTATCAAATGCTGTGATTGATTTTGAAATGCCTGTGCTTTTTGTCTCCCTCCTAGATTTACGACATTAGTCCCATTATGCAAACCAACGATATCGCTCATATGTCCGGATGTATCTAAATATGCTAAATTAAGCTCTTTAGAATCATTATATCCCGACGGTGTTTGACGCATTATAAATTGTATCCATGATGCTAAATGTGCAAAATTATCTGATGGCGTAATTAAATTTTCATTTATTTTTAATTCTTTTGTTTTCCACATTGTACGAAGGGGTAATGTAATCATCGCAAACCCTGATGCTGCAGGTGCTATAACTCCAGCAGCATTTCTAATTGATACTGTAGCCATTATTTTAGCATCACTTGTTTTCATTAATCCAACGTCATTCCCATGCCTTGTAAACGTGTATACTGACGATTGATTATCGACAGGTGTCACAATAATTTCAGTTTCACGACATTCAGTAAACGTATCATTATAGGGTGATGAAGTAAAAAATTGTAAAGGTTCACTAAATAATATGTCATTTTTTTCAACATCTTCAATTTTTTTACTCATTTTTTTTTTTTAAATGTTAATTTTAAGAATATTTGAAAGTGTTCCCAACACTTGAGGAAGAAACATACCCAGTGCCAACGCTCCTCCAAAACCTCCTTTTTGTATTTTTTTCTACGCTTCTTATTCCTCTTTTGTTTTTTCTTTTTTTTATATATTTTTTACACGTCATTTATTTTTATTTTTAAAAAACAACAATATCCACAACAGTAAAAATAATATCTTTTTAATAATAATATATTTTTTACAGTTTATCTATTTTGTAAAAAACGTATTACATTTGGATCTATTTTTTTTCTCTTTTTTTTATTATCACTTGTATAATAAGTATCTAAATTTAAATTTTGGGGTAATCCCACACCCTCATTTAATAAAATTTCTTTCTTAGTTGGATTTTCTTTATTTTTTCTTTTACGATTTCTACCATTTAACAATTCAGTATAATCTTCTATGGATAGTTCATTTTTTTTTTCAGTCATTTTTTTCTTCAAATAAATTTATATATATCTTAATTTCTTTACCTTTTAACGGCAGTGATTGTTTAGCCTCTTGATCACTGATAAATAAAAAATAGGGGAATTTTTTTTTTTCATCATTTAATGATGTATAAGGATTTTTTTTCGTTAATATAAAATAATTATTTTATAGTATATATAAAACGTTGTGTTGCATTAGGAATAATAGTAGATGCAGAAACTGAAATCGCTCCATTATTTTTTTTTTTTGATTGTTTTATAGAACTGAAATCCATTTTTTTGCACACGTAATTCGAAATGAATTTTTTATTCAATTTCAATCGAATTTAAATTCCATAAATAATTTTTCCCACTATTTACTAAAATGTAAAGAGAAAAAGGATAAAATAATTTATATTTTTTAATTATCATTTCCCCTTTTTTTTCTTCAAGAACAATCAAAAGCATTATGTTGAATGTATTAAACAATCAATACTAAGCGTTCCTGAATCAAAAGAAACTAATTTTCCTGTAGTATCTTTAACTTTAATATGAATTTCTCTTATAATTTCTTTTTTAAATTTTCTCAATGATTTTGGGGGACTATAACAAATTAATTGTCCATTCCCCCCACCACCTTGTTGATTCCATTGAATGGGAACTGTTGTTAACAATTCAGCACAACTATCACCAACTAACCCCAGTTCTATTTCATCACAATATATAAACATTTTATTTAATCCATCGGATACATCGGGTAAGTAATCAAAATGTTTACAAAAAAGGGTTTGAGGTGTAGGGTTATCTTTTTTTATTTCAAACAAGAGGGGTACGATTTGAAGATCTTTTTCATTTTTTAAACCTAGCATAAAAGCTAATTTTTTTGAAAATAATATATTAATCTTTTGATTAAAAGAAGCATATTGAATACCCTTTTTTCTAACGTAGTCTTGTTAGATAATCGAAATTCATTTACCTGCAACCCATCAACTGCTTTACTCGCATTTTCATATACCCAATACTCAATCTCAACATTAACATTAATAATTACTTTCCCATTTGATCCCATTGTAAAAAAAATTTCAAATCCTTCTAAGATATTATTTAAAAATATAATTAATGAAGATAAATCATAAATTCCGTCGGGTATAATAAATGTATCCGATGTAAAAACGAACTCACTGTTTGTGTATACCGTATTATTAATTTCTTCAGGTATAAAATCCTTATAGGTTATGATAAATGAAAAAAAACATTCATCACCCACAATATTTTTAGTTGTTTGTGGATAACAAACTTGTAAAACTTCTAAAAAACATTCATTGTTCAAAGCATCAATAGGTTGTGCAATTTTCATTTCAAAATCATTAATCAAATTCTTTTGAAGTCCTCTTGATATTGAATTACTAGCAATGTGTGAATTTACACATTGCTAGTAATTCAATATCAAGAGGACTTCAAAATTTTTTTTTAAAAACTTGTAATTCAGCACGATAAAAAATTCCTTTAATTTCTTCACGTTGTTCGTCTTCCAATTGATATGTAACAGGATCAGTGATAAATCCTTTTTTAATAAAAAATATCTCATTAGTCCATCGTCGAAGACTACTTTTTTCAAAAATATTATTTTTTACTCTTACAATACGAACACGAGTTCCTTCTTGTATCAGATCTTGAGTGGGAATAGGATAATTTAAATGATCACGTACTATTTTATTTTTTACTTTACGTATTTTTCCTTTTTTTTCTTCACGATAAATTTCAAAAGGTGTTGCACCAGCTAATGCTTTATGTGGGGAATTATTATAACGATTAACAATAAGGGGTAAATACTGAATATATTCAAATTCTCCAGTCATTGTTAAAACACGACGAACCATTGTTTTTAAAGTTCCAATTACACGTTCCACATGGGATGCTTTTATTTCTCTATTATATGTATGAAATACTTCAAAATTATACTTTTTACTTAATTTCGTACGTATATCTTGAAATTCTGTTCCTTCATCACTTTGAATTTTAAGAGTAGCTATTCCTTCTTCAATAAGAATACTTTCAAAATTATTTTCAATATTATTAGACGTTTTCTTTTTTATTAATTTTACCCAACAAAATCTTGAAAAAATATCAATACACACCAACCAATAACGATATTGATTATTATATCGGGCTAAATCTTTATTTTCAGCTAAATCAATTTCCCATTGTTCATTATTTTTATTAACAGAATATTTCAAACGTCAAAATTTTTTTTTACTACTACTATGTAATCTATAATTAGAATAATCCTCATCAGTTAATGTCTCTCCTTTTAATAATCTTGAAGCTTTTTCAATAAAGTCAGCAGAAAATTTAGTTTTTTTCTTTTTATTCATTTCTAAAATAAAGAAATAAAATAAGTATAATATTCTTCAAGTTCATCAACGAGTTCTTTATCGCGTAATATCCCCATAAAATCTACTTCTATATTTTTACATGCTAACTCTTTATTTATAGTATTACCGTATAAACATAATGTATCTTGTATATTTTTATAACATCTAAAACGATAATAAAAAATTTCTGAAATTACTGTTGGACTTAAAAAGTGACAAACCTCATCATCATCACTTTCTACTTTTATTTTCTTAATCTTTTCGTTGTCGTCGTCATCGTCGACGTCGTCGTCAAAATTGAGTGTGATAAGGGGTTTCTTTTTCTTCAATACTCGTTTTTTGACTGTGGTAGGTGGGGATTTATGGCCTGTCGCATGATTATACTTTCTTAGGGCAATGATATATTCATCCAAGGAATCTTTCTTTTTAATATGAAAACTACCCCAGTCATCAGACCATACGATTTCACTTGACGTTGCGTTGTTGTTGCTGGTTGTTGGTGTTGGATCATCGTCAAATTCCATTGCATCGGATAATTCGTTATCTTGATGTTGATAACAAATTTCCAAACCACCCCACGCATCTGTACGAACAACCAAACGGCATGTTTGCTTTTTCCAATTTTCAAATCTTACCACTTCAAAAAATATCTGCACCAATTTCTCTTGAATGCTAATCTTATTAAGAACATTCAACAATGAAGGAATATGATCATTTTTCACTTCAACAGCGCTATTGTATGTGTACTTGTCACATTTATGTGTCACTTTTATTTGTAGGATATACTTTTGCGAGAATAGCATTACCGTTGATTTTTTTTTGTGCAATTATTTTTGCAGACAAATCTGTATACGATTGCATTTTATAAAAATGGTCATGTTGTTGTCTCGCATAAAGTTCCACCATCTCTAAATCTGTTCCCGATCGAGGGGTAAATGATGAAATACTGTAGGGACAGTGCTTATTTTAACCCTCCTCACAATTAAAAAAAAAAATTTTATTACACTAATAACGTGTATAATTGATTACAACATTTTATATCAAATAAACTATTTTGTTTTCTTTGCATAACTCCTAAAATTTTACATAACTTTCTATGTTGTTTTTTGTTTTTATTTTACATTCTATTTTATTTTCTAGAAATGCAACAAGTGCTTTCCCTATTCTTCCATTTCCATCAGAAAAAGGATGAATGGTTTCAAAAATAAAATAAATCAGAACTGATATATTTTTTCTTTTATAGTTTTTTACGTAAAATTCATCTAAATGTTCCATATATTGTTGAATATCTAAAGGATCAACCCCCTCATGAAATCCAACAAATCTTTTTTTTTTACTGTAATTTCCAGCATTCGTTAAATGGACCATAGATATTTCATGAATAGTTTTACAACATTCACTTATTTTCCATTTTTCATTTTTTTCCATATAAATTTTTCGAAGGGCAAAACAAAATCTCCCACATCTCATCCAAAATTATTTTTCATTTTCTTCGTCTTCTTCCATTCGTATAACATCAAACGCAAACACTTTAAATTTTATACAATCTTTTAATTCCTTTTTTTTTTACATACACGTTTGTTCACTAATACTTTTATAAAAAATATCCCAATTAACATTCGATTCAGTCAGTTCGTTTTCATATGTAGGATTTTTTGAAATTAAATTATAATTCAATGTTGTTTGTATATAATTTCTTATCATAGTAAATAAATATTTTACTTCATCTTCAACCATTATTACATGTGCAAATATTTTCTCATATTTAAATTCTCCCGTATGTCCCCCATAATTTTTTATTCGCGTAACATCGACAGGATGTAATAGTAGGGTGTGATTTTCATTTAAATCATAATTACTTTTGTTTAAAATACTTAATTTCAAAGGATCAAACTCAAAAAAATAACTTTACTCTTACATTTTTTATACCGACATTTATCAAAGGATACTTTACCCGTTTTTATATAATATATAAAATTCAAAAAATCATATCTAATATTTTTTTCAGAAAGACCTTTTTTTGTCTATTGAGAAAACTTCCTATAGGGTTATGTTTACGACAATAAAATATAAAACATGAAGTGATCATGATAATATTTTTAGTTGAACTACAATAAACATAAGAATTGAAAATACTAGGTGCTACCATTAACAAATAAATATTTAAAAAAAGATTTAAATCATCTTTCTGGTGCTGTATGTGCTTAAATTTCCAAAACCCAGGGTATAAGATATGTATTTTCTTTCAAAGGTTAGATTTTGTAGAAAATATGTATAATGATACTTATCTTTGGTGTTTAAAAATTGAAATACATCTGAGATGTTTTCAAGGGGTAATAAAATAAATAATTCTTTAAAACAATCGGGAAATGAAAAAAAACTACAGCATAACGTGTCTGATGATTCAACTAGTATAGTACGTTGTTCAAGCCATGATCTCTTCAAGGAATATTTTCTTTGACTTGCTTGTAAATTCGGGATCATATAAGAGAAACGATCTTCTAGAATAAAATAGGATTCCATTCCATGGGTTCCTTTGATTTTTTTCATATTGACTGTATAACTTTCTTCGTGGGGGTGAATGTTTTCACAATTCATCATGGGACATGTGACATATTTTCCACGATAATAATCAAATAATCCACATAACCAAAATAAATATCCAATTTCTCCTTGATTAAAATATTGAAAATAAAGAACAACTCTTAAAATTGTTTCAATCATAATGCTGTGATTTGAAATGTCATATTTTTTACTCTTTATATAGCTTTCAAATTCATTAAGCTGAATAAATCAAAAAACGCTTTCTCGATATTTTTAACTGTTTTATTTCAAATATTTAATTCATTAAAATTATTACATAATTCCCCACAAGAATTTAAATATACATGTATTTGCAACATAGATTTATCAAAATGTATTTTATTTATTAATGTTACAATATAATTTCCATCACTGGTACCATAAATCACATTAAGTACAGATAATATATTTTCATCTTTAATAAGAACTAAATAAAGCTCTTGACCATCAAAATTTTCACGTAAATGATAATTTACTAATCTAAATCTTGAATCCTTACATTCACCATACAAAAACGCTTTTGAATTACATGGAATATTATTTATCTCAAAACAATCAAGGGTCGAAATTAACGTGGGTAATCTCGGTTCTCTATCAATAAATACTACATGTTTTCCCACTAACTGATCATAAAATGACATAGTCCAGCTAAAACCGGTTATTAAAAATCTATAATATCTTTTTCCACCATATCGTTTCCGAAATATAGATTGTTCATTTTTATCTTCCACATAAATGTTAAAATATTTATAATCATAATCAGCACATCTAAACTGATAGGGGTGCTCTCTCCATTCCAAAAAATAAAACGTTGAATCTCGTGTTTTTTCTATCTCAAACAATTCAGCATGTGATAAATATTGAATGTCGGGATAAAGAATTTCATCAAAATCACGCTCTCGTACAGCCATTTAAATATTTTTAAAACAACTTCGACGTCTTTTCTTCTATTCGTGTCCTATTTCCACTGAAATATTCACTGTATATTTCCACCGTATATTTAACTTCTTTAACAACCAACGTTTAAAACTGTTTAGTCTAGAAAGTTTTAATTCATCTGGATGAATCGCACACGGACATTTGTTAATACATCTTCCACATGGATGTTTGTGATAATATCTTTCAAATTGATCATCTGCTTTTCCAATACGTTCCATAGTCTAACAAATATAAAAACAATTATTTTTTTTACTCTTATTTATACTTTTTCTTATTTTTTTTATATGGATTTTTCTTCTTTAAATCTTTTAACAACATATCTTCTTTAACATCCATCTCTTTAATCTACAACTACGCTTTTGTTTTGGATCTTTCCACGGTGTATAATTCGCACACACTTCCCCACACATATTTCCGTTAAGACATTGTCCACAAGGATATTTTGAATAGAATAATCTATTATATCGTGCATCTACTGTTTCCACGGTTTCCACGATTTCCATGATATTTTGTAAAACCCTTTTTTTGTATTTTTATTTATATCCTAATAAAATTTCTTTTGATTTTTTTGATATATTTTTTATTTTAGAATATCTGTTTTTTAATTTTGATTTTTTCCTTTTATATTTTTTTTTATAAAAAATTATATATAAACGCGTTACCGAAATGTTAAACGTTATTGTGAATGATGTCAGATTCACATGTGCCATATCGTGATTGTGATGAACATGACCAAAAAAGATATCAAAGAATAACTGCTGACGACTTTAACCCCTACTTTGAAGGAGATAACTATTATGCAAGTCGTTTTCTAGCAAAAGAATTACCCCACTTTACCTATGTTGTAAAGAAATGTCGATATACGGCATTTTGCAATTGTATTGAAGATATACCCTCAACACCTCCTCAAGCATATAACTTAGCTCTGGAAGTTAAAAAGAAACATGAACATGAAAATGATGAATGGAATTGTTCATGTCTGGGTGAAAACATAACAACAATTGTTGACTATGATGCTTCTGATCTTTTACAAAAAGATTTTAAACTAATAATAGATTCTAATAATTTCATGAAAGCTGTAGCATATACTCAATAAAAACTTTTTTTTAAAAAAAATTCGTGTTTTTCCTTTTTTATTTATTATATATATAAGATTAAGCAATTTAATCATATTGATATCTAGAACATGAATCAAGAACAAGATCTCGTTATCTGTGTCAATTATAGGGATGTAGCATATTATGACTATACTCCTCGTTATTATTCATGTCATTTTCTTCAAAAAAACTTTCCTAACTATACGTATTTGGTAGAGGATTGTAAACCTGCTATACTATTTAAGAATGTAATCCCCCATTTTGTTCTCCACCTAAAGTCTACGAACTAACTCTGAAAGTTATAAAACAGGGATTAGTTGAAGAGATAATTCCACAACAAATTAATTTTTAAAAATATTTATTTTTCTTGTAATAAAAATTTTTACAAAAATAAAAAAACTCGATATTTGTTTGTGTTTCTACCTTTCTATCAAAAATTTATTATTTTAAAAACATTACAAAGATAAATAAATTTGTTTCCCTCTACCTCTACTGTTAATGAAACTGTAAGGTTTAATGTTTAATAAAGGTGTTGAGTTTGCTAATTCTACACTATTATTTTTAATATTTATATCTTTTCCCTTTAATGATGGTAAGAGATTCTGTAAATCATCCCCATTTATAAACATTTTGAAATATCGAAGTCCCTGACGGTCTTTCAGATATAAATAATATCCAGCCCACAAATGCGGGGGGTACACAGGTTCGTAGTTTACTAATTGTATGGGTTCAGCATGATAACACAGTGTAAGATAATCATAAGATTCACCTTCTCCAAAATCAATCATTGATCGCAACCACATGTTGAAAATAATCGAAAATATATTTGATACCCTGCTTTTATAGTCTAAAAATCTATAAAAGCGGGTTGTAAACTAAAAAGTTTTCACAAGACTTGTCAAAATGGTATATTGCAGTTTCTGTTATTGTGAAGTGAATTCCTTCTATAATTTTTTCATGCATTACAGATGTAAAGAATGCTTTGTAAACCATCATTATTGTTATTTTTGTAAAAATAATTACGGACGACTTATCTATAGTAAAATAGTTGATCTATGTGAATGTGATGATAGAATACAATGATAGAATACAAAGATGGAAAAAAACTTATTTGGATTAATAAAAATATTTTTAATACATCGTCTACCAATTCCAAAATTCATAAAACTTAGGATCAGCTTTAAGACCTCTTCCTTTTTGAATTTTTTTAAAACGTCGTCGTTTTCGTATTCTTTTTTTATTTTTATTTTTCGCTTTTTTTATACAACTCCTACACTTCATTTTTTTGTTAACTGAAGTACGACAAGCAATGCTTTATAAAAAAAACGAAAACCCGTCTATTTATACTGTTATATCTGTTTTTGATTTTTTTTTTAAATATATCTTTTCTGAGACAAATAAAAAACTTTAAAATAAAAACGTTTAAAATAAAAACTTTATCATTACTGAAAAAAACAATGTCCGTATTACGTTATTGTAGTATATGTGTTAATAGTATAACCTTTTTTGACAGATCCAAAAATACTTTTCAGCGCTATTTATCATGTGAATATCTTCTTAAAGAATATCCTGAATGTATATATTTTGTAGAGGATTGCAACCTGTTACAATATTTGAAACAAAACAATGTTCTGTAATAAAAACAAATGGTGTGAAACAACACCCGTGTGAAGTAACCCTGAAAGTTATCAATCATGGAGAATCTGGAAAAACAATAAAAATATTATCAGAGGAAGATGTTCCTCATCTTTTTCATAAAAATGTTAAGTTTATAAAAACTGACAAAGACATAATAATTCCTTCTCTTGTATAAATTAATTTTTTATAATAAAACATGTGAATCATTGTTATTTTTTTTACATGAATTTCTTTCTTTACTCTAAAAGTTTTTTTCTTTTTTCCTTTTCTTTTTGTCGATGCTTGTTCTTATAATCAGCTAATTTACGGGATCTTTCTATACTCCATAGTTTTCTTATTTTACCCCAACGTTTTCCATATCGATATAACGTGGACGGATCATATATTCTACCCTTAAAATGGTAGAAATCATCAGCATAAGAACGAACGATTTCTCCCCCATATGGAAGCCAATCAAAAATGTCATCTCTTGCTTCTTTGAGATAAACAACCCCTTGAAGATACCCGATTTCTTTATCTTTTACAATTTCACGACTACATTCAAAAAACGATATTTAATTTAATTTAAGACAATTCCATGGAGTGAATTAATTTCGCTGCATCTATCAATTTTTCAGCATTTTCTGGGTTACGCATTTGGAATGACCAAATCTTTCGCAGTGGCATATACCCCATCTTCAACAAAATAACTGTACATTTTTTTGATGATATCAGTTTTTTATACCCTAGGTTTTTTACAAATGTAAAAAAAACTTTCATATAAATAAGCTGAAATTATTATTTTTTCATTTAAACAATACGTGCTTATATAAAACGTTGCAACAACCAAACATATCTACAAACTTAAGAAGTTTAAGAAAGAAAAAACAATGGCCACGAAAGAAGAAAAAACGAACGAAGCTTCCTATGAAGGACCCCATTCCATAACCTCATATGGTTCCCCTCTCATATGGGACTACAACAATAAAGGAGAGGGATACGCGTACGGGATACGTGTACGGGATACGTCCAAAGAGTTTAATTTCGATGACTTCAAACCCTTCAAACCCATTCAGGATAATGGTGATTCTGATAGTGATGAAGATGATGAAAAAGTAAAGGAGGAAGAAGTATTTAATAGAAAGATGTTAAACACTATAAAAAAACAGTATATTTCCACTATGATCTTTATACTCTTCAACAGAATTTTCCAAATCAAAAATATATTTTACGAAACTGTATATACTCTCCCTCGGGTAAGCTACCCATGTATAAATTATATTTAGAAGCGGTAGACGGGGAAATTCTTTGTCCGCTAAAATATATAACAACAATAATGATAACTGATGATTCCATACTTAGTTGTATTAATAAAGAAATGTATTTAGATTAATAAAAAAATAAAGAAAACGCAAATGTTTTCAAAAAAAAAAAAGTTTTTTATTGTGTGTTAAAGTACATTTCATCTATTTTTTTAAAAATATATTTCATCTATTTAAAAACACCAACTAATTTTTTGAGACATCATCTAAAAATATTTTGATAAAATATCATTTTTAAAAATACCGTAACTAGGGAATATCAGTCATTCAACAATAAGATGGCGTCGAGGTAAGAGCTCCATGACGAAAATTTCTATGATTAATTCTATAATCAAACATTTTGGGTTCTTGATTATTTTTACACAACTCTCTCAAATAAAAAAAATTTGGATGCCACACGTAAGTATAAATCACATCGGGTGAGGTATGATGGTCGTTTATACTCAAAGTTTTTTTTTTACTTTTTGATATCTATCTCATGAAATATTTGACTTTTACGATCACCTTGATTGACCTTCCTCATCTCTCTGGTCGTAAAACTCAATCAACAAAAAACTGGTCGTACAACAGCACCAGGTTTCATGAGATAAATATATACAAAATTCACAAAAAACCTCTTGTATACGACCAGTTGCATATCCCCCCTGATTTGATCACTGGTCGTTCTTTACAGGGTGACCACACCTTAAAACTATTCAACCCCCCTGGAAATATGGGACTGGACTGTGCTCTGATTGGTCAATTCAAATCATTCTTGATTCTGATTGGCTTAGAGCTCGGGTCCAGTCCCACACACATTGAATATATATATATATATATATAATTACTACTTTTATTTATAGTTACAACAATTACTCGAGTTTCACGCTCAAGGCGATCGCCTTGAGCGTGAACCTCGAGTAAATGTTTTAACTGTAAATAAACTATATATTTAATATAGGCCTTCCGGCTGGAATTGAACCCGCGACCCTGTGATGCTAGTGCAGTGCTCTGACCACTGAGCTACGGAGCCTAGGGCTAGTCACGAGTTCTGTATATCTGGTGGTAATGCCGGGATAAGATTCTGGGTATATTACAAGTAATATTTGGCATTCACTCGATTAAAATACAGGTTCTAAGGATTTTTGATTTTTCGCAACTGGTCCCGGTTTGGTCTTAAAATGTATATATTCTAACACTCGAAATTTTCCTTTACCAAAAATCCTTAGAACCTGTAATTTAATTGAGTGAAATGCCAAATATTACTTGTAATATACCCAGAATCTTATCCAGGCATTGCCACCATATATACAGAACTCGTGACTAGGCTCTCGGCAACGGCTTCGGTAGCTCAGTGGTCAGAGCACTGCACTAGGGTCGCGGGTTCAATTCCAGCCGGAAGGCCTCTATAAGTTGCATTTTTCGAAACTGGTCCCGGTTTGGTCTTAAAATGTATATATTCCAACACTCGAAATTGTCCTTCACCATAAATCCTTCGAACATGTAGTTTAATCGAGTGAAATGCCAAATATATATATATATATATATATATATATATATATATATATATATATATATATATATATATATATATATATATATATATATATATATATATATATATATATATATATATATATATATATATATATATATATATAATATATATATATATATATATTATATATATATATACTGTATATATATGCTAAATTTTGTTTTCCTTTGAAAAGTTATTGCAATGTAAACCACCGGTCTTACCTTTGACTCAATAGAATCATTTGGGTTTTTTCGAGTAATAACTTGAGATGCAACTTTTGTAACATGTTCAAAAAACTCTCTAAACATAATAAAGGAATGAGAAAAGAGATGAAAATCAAAGGCAGCCTGTGGCTAACTCGTTCATGACTCGTTAGTATACCCAATAAGTCGAAATTCCGCGGAAACTGAACACTAGTTGTTCGAGGATTAATACGAAAGTTACTATAAGCGTTAATATTAGGGCGAACCCAAAACTAAACCCTTATAGTAACCGTCACCCTAATATTAACCCTTCTACTAACCTTCGTACTAACACTTGGACAACTAGTTTTCAGCCTTTCCGCAGAATTTCGACTTCTTGGGTATACTAACGAGCCATGACCATCGTAACAGATTTAAGCGATCATTTCGATATCACATAATACAATGTAAAAAATAATAATAATACAATTCAATGTATTCATATAATAATAATAATAATAATAATAATAATAATGGAAACTTAATTAAATGGGTTTTTTCTTCTACATATACAATCTAATAATATATAATAACAACTAATGACTATATAATAAAACATGCAAATTTATATACAAATATTTCAAAAAGCTAATAATTCGGGATTTCCCCATTCCTTATTTCGGCAGCAGAAAATGTAATATGTAGTTCTGATAGCTATATAGTCATCATTTTCCTTACGCAGTATATTTGGTGCTTGTTATCAAGATCAACCTTATCTAGCATATCTAAAAAAGTAGAACACTCATTCGCAAAAACACCTATATGCATGGAGAGATTTATAAATTTAACATCATTAAAATGTTCACTTTGCTGTTTTACTAGTCCACTATATTTTTCTTCTTTCCGTTTGACGTTGTTTTGAAGGTTTGATTCAAAACCAACAGTATAGTTCGAGAACATAAAGACGGCCGTTTGAACATTGCAATAGCAAATCTGGACGATACGTGTCACCAGTTAGGATAGATGGACTTTTGAATCCAGGTAGATCGACAAAGAGGTTTCACCCTTACAAACGTAAGGTATTTGCAAGAAAGTTAAGAATTGAATTGTGCCTCCATGTAAAACGATCAAGATACGATTGACAACCAACAAGAACGTATAGTAGTGTTTCTGGGCTCAGACAAAAGGAGCATTCTGGACTTGAAGATATTCCCCATTCTGTGAAGGTTTTTGCGTGTCGGAAGAGAATTGTTCACATAACGTATAGTAAAGTTATAAATGTTTTTTTTCAGTTTTGATTGAGCAATTGACCACACCTTGTTAAGCTGTGATAAGGAGAACTTTGTAACGTTAGAGAAAAAGGATCCCTGACAAGTCAAGTGGTTTCGAAGTCTATCTTCATGCCCAGAACGGAAATCTTTCAGAACTTCTTTAGTAGAGTTATAGACGTCGTATTGAATATTATTGTATGATTATTAGTGGATTTCCACAGTTCGTTAATTGCTTCATTTGGAGAATATTTTAAAGCTTTGCGTAGAACAGATTGGCATTGAATAAATTTTACTGATGGAGGATATATTTCTCTTTAGAGCAATTGAAATATGGAATTTTACTATTGACAATGATATTGCAATAACGTTAAATTTGGGAACGTTTAAGCAACTTTTTAAATCAATTTTGTTGAAGAAATTTTTAGATTTGTAACATCTGCATGATTTCTAATAGTTTGTAATACGAAATGTTGTAATATTTATAGGCTCATGTAATAATTCTTGTAATATTTTACTTAAAACTTTGTAATAGCTCACTGAAAAGCCCTTTTAGGGAGTGTCTAATAAATACTACTACTACTACTATATACTTTGACCAAATTTGTTACGTGTTAGATATATAGTACTTAGTGTTCCTGATATTGGTATTTCAAGCCATTTACGGATGTATTGGTTGATTACAAGACTCAATATTTTCAGAAATCCAAGTATTGGACAGTGTAGCAACGGTGAAATACCAGGATAATTTTGATAAGACGAAGCGACTATACAGGAGAAGTTTATTTTTTGGGTGAAGTGCTTTTGAGTCAATGTCAGACATTAGTTCATCAACGAGAGTAGTCAGCTCAGTCTTCGGATTTTGATTCGACATGTCAAAATCAAAATAGCGTCCTAAGTATTGAAATGATTCTCCAATGTTGATTGCTGGTATAAGGTTTTGGTTGATAAGGAGTTTCGGCAAGTATTGTACTGACTTTGTACCATTACATTACTTGATGCCAAAAGTGCTGCATTTATCAACCCGGATTAACATATTCGACCATTGGCACCAGATGGAAAAGCGATTTAAAAGATGCTGGTTTTCTGACTCTTGACCAGTAATTACAGCAGCATCATCAGCAAACTGGAACCAATGAATTGGATTTGATAGTTTGAAAGAAAAACCAAATTGACGGTACTTATCAGCTTTAATATGCCGAATAAACGTATTAAAGCACATATTGAACAGAAGAGGACTCAGACAATCTCCTTGCAATACGCCACGGCCAACAATTATCGAAGTCTTAAAATCTGTGTATAAACTTTTTATAACAAATTTAATGTGGTCAGGGATATGGTGGTAATCATGAAGTACGGATTGAACTAGGTTGTGGTGGACTTCGCCAAAAGCATTTTTGAGGCCAAGTAGCGTGATGACAAGAGAGCGTTGATTGATCCGGGCTTTATTAATAATGTGGGCCATTTGCGCAGTATGTTCTAAAGTGCCAAACAAATTAGGTGTGAAGCCTTTCTGCATGTTATGTTCGATGAAGTTATTTGATGTAAGGAAGGAGTATATTACGTTTCGAACACAAGATGTAAATACCTTCAAAGGTATTGTCTCAAGTGTTATGGGACGAAAGTTCGAGGGGACATTTGTGTTGCTTTTCTTATGGATTAGTATGGTACATGCTCTTTTCCATTCAGTTGGGAGTTCCAGATAACCAAATATCGCGTATTAGTACAGTGAGGTAAGACACATTATAATAATAATAATAATAATAATAATAATAATAATAATAATAATAATAATAATTTTAGTTTATTATATTTTATCACTCTTTTTTGAGGTGAACGAAATGCCCCAATAGGCTATAGAAGCCCAATTGATAAAGGTTCCGAGGGCGTACGATTTAAGGTCGTTATCCGAGAAGACCCGAAAGTCTTACCATTTGCAGGTATTATTGCAAAGGCAGCACTTTCTCCTCAATTATTTTTAAAACCCTGAGTGGTCCGACCCAGGATTTGAACCTGTGTCTCCCAGCTCGTGTCAACCAACTTCGAGGTGTTTTCGAATCAGATAATAAACGCCTTTCGAGTGTATGATATACTGTAGCTTCTCAAACGAACCAGTATTTTAAGAGAAATTTGAGGGAAAAGTCGCCTTAATTTATGGACGTTTATTACCACATTTACAAACGTCTCGGTTATGATTTGAGAACGTTATTTGAGAAATGCAGTCATAATTGACTTTCCATGTTAAGTGCCAACGTCATGTGAAAGCGTGCAAATGCTTTCAGCAATGAAATCGACTACTTCAAAAATACTCCAGGGATTAAAAATTATTTGTTTTGAACTGAAAAATTCAACTGTAAAGTCACTTAATTTGTCTTTGATGTCTGCGACATTTTTTCCTCGCTGCCCTGCACTTAGGGTCGAATAAGGTTGGAATCTAAAGTGTTCATTCAACCGTAGTTTTTCTCTTGTGGTTAGATGTGCCACGCAACCTCAACTAACCTCACCGCTAATCCACCGCAACCGCAATGTTAGGTTACTTCTGAGCGGTACTGTATAATGTCTGTATCCAAATACAGTTTCCTCGCTGGCAGCCACGTAATATTTTCCCCTGAGTTTGTTTGTGTTGTCCCACTAGCCCTGTTTCCATACTGTCTGTTTTAAATGCTGGAAGGGCTTTATAGCATATTACATATTACCGCTCAGAAGTAACCAGTGCTGTAACAGTTACTTTTATTTTGTAACTAGTTACAGTTACAGTTACATTTAGATAAATGTAATGTAGTCACCAGTAAAAGTAACAAGACAAAAAAGTAACTAGTTACTAGTTACAAAGTTACATTGCTTGGTTTCAGTTACCGGTATTGAAACTGGGAACAAAGTTGGCACTGGATGTACATGTACTATTATAGCTGACCAAATCAATACAAGTTCGTTGTGACTTAAAGAAAGTAAAGCCATGAAAAGCAAATACATGGACTTGATAACAAAGTTAGGAAAGCCAAGCACTCCTTTGGTTGTTCGTGATTAATGGAATATACCTGTATATTAATTAGCTAAATATGCCCATGGATTAGCAATACCATTCTGCAAATACATATTGCTGTGTTTATACTGTAAGGGTCAGTGCATTAACTAAAGGAAGAGGACAAGTACACACATATATATATATTGACCAGAATGCATTGCATATGTCGAATGATAAGACTGGTACAAAATTTGAGCAACATCCTGCTTTTATATATAAAACAAATAAAAGTGTAAATTAATAAAATTATAAACAAGCAAAATTTAACGGCACCGTCAGTGGCGAATGTAACTAGTTGTTACTTTCTATTTAGAAACTTTGTAACTACAGAATATACTGTAGTTACCGTTACAGTTACTCAATATATAATATATAATATATATATATATATAATATATATATAATGTGTATATATATATATATATATATATATATATATATATATATATATATATATATATATATATAATATACCCGGAGTCTTATCCCAGCATTACCACCATATATACAGAACTCGTGACTAGGCTCTCGGCAACGGCTTCCGTAGCTCAGTGGTCAGAGCACTGCACTAGCAATCGCAGGTTCAATTCCAGCCGGAGGGCCGCTAGGTTGCATTTTTCGCAACTGGTCCCGGTTTGGTCTTAAAATGTATGTATTCCAACACTCGAAATTTTCCTTCACCATAAATCCTTTCAACATGTAGTTTGATCGAGTGAAATGCCAAATATTACCTATAATATACCCGGAGTCTTATCCCGGCATTACCACCATATATACAGAACTCGTGACTAGGCTCTCGGCAACGGCTTCCGTAGCTCAGTGGTCAGAGCACTGCACTAGCAATCGCAGGGTCGCGGGTTCAATTCCAGCCGGAGGGCCGCTAGGTTGCATTTTTCGCAACTGGTCCCGGTTTGGTCTTAAAATGTATGTATTCCAACACTCGAAATTTTCCTTCACCATAAATCCTTTCAACATGTAGTTTGATCGAGTGAAATGCCAAATATTACCTATATATATATATATATATATATATACATATATATATATATATACCAAATATTACCTATATACCCAGAATCTTATCCCGGCATTACCACCACCATATATACAGAACTCGTGACTAGGCTCTCGGCAACGGCTTCCGTAGCTCAGTGGTCAGAGCACTGCAATAGCATCGCAGGGTCGCGGGTTCAATTCCAGCCGGAAGGCCTTGAAGTTGCATTTTTTGCAACTGGTCCCGGTTTGGTCTTAAAATGTATTCCAAAACTCGAAATTTTCCTTCACCATAAATCCTTTCAATATATTATATATATAATATATATATATATATATATATATATATACTGTATATAATCATGTAATGACGACATGCAAACATAGGCTTAGCCAGAAGCCCGTCCACCCGTCTTTTGGACGTTACAACCGTACAAGCTTTATTTTTGCACACACCTTGACCACAAGATACAAGTTCCTAAGTATTTAGTATTTTAGGACTAAATTTGTGACTAAACTATATTAATCGGCAGACGTCAACCGTAACTCTATCAATGTGACAACATCACGTATTAGCATAAATGCATTATACAACCACTGACACAAATGCACGTGTTTTCAGTACAAAATGGGGTGGGTGGTAATAACGAAGCAGAGAACTTTTCAGAGTCTTTTTTAGAGTACTTTTGTTTTCCAGAATGCTCAGAATCACGTTTTCAGAAGACTCGATTTCAAAAAAAATTCTGGAGGGCAGACCCCCTAGTAGTGCGGGCACTTTTGGATGGGTAGATTACTAATCCTGGCTAAGCCCTTGCATGCAAACCTTGCACATTGCGGTTAAATCTAGGTTCGACCTTAGGTCAACACTTGGTCGACCCACTGTTGAATCGATGATTAACCAAGGTTCGTCCTCTAAGGCTAACAGTTTTTGTTAGGTTACTTAGGCCAAGAAAAAAAATACCTGGGTTTGCTATTTCATGCTGAAAAAAATTAGCTGGGGTAGGTCGGTTTTTCTTTTTTTTTTTTACTTTTTTTTTCTAAACATTGCATGGACGAACAATAGGTTTTACCAAACCATGCTGATCTTGAGGATGCTGCCTGGATCGGCACCCATGTTTACTATCCCAGGATGCAAATTAAGCTGCAACTCGTACCAAGGCTTTTCAAAATTTCAATAAAAAGATTAGGGTCGGTATTTTACTGGCCAAAAACTAGGTAGGGTCGGGAAACTGGAAACCAAGGTATTTTTTATTTTGGCCTAATACTGTATTCCATACAGATACCTAAATAAAAGTTAGTATCACTATCACAGTCCATGTGGAAGATCTACAGTGTTGTTTGCATGAGAAAAAACAGTAGAACTCCTCTGACCCTGTAAATCTGTAATCTGTTCAGTATAACATATTAGACAATACTGAATTAATTATTAAATCAATAAATGTCTGTAGAACTATTAAAATTTCTCAATTCAATAACTTTCAGATAAAAGCTTGAATAGCTGTGGTAATCTATTACGAGTGAAGTGTTAACCTACCCAGAACAGCTCTCAAATTCATTAAGTAGTGCCATTAATATCTCATTTGTACTCCTATTATCCATTTTGCCCAATATTGCATTCGAGTCCGCCATGATTATCTGTCGATAACTAAATGGTATACGCGATAAGGAGTTGACCGTCTGTAAAGACTGGTACTGAGTGATTTATTAAATCCAAAGAAAAACTTTTCCTAACCATACTACCTTAATATTAACCCGGAAAATCTTTATACTAACCCGTTTTAATGGCTAAATTGGTATTAAGGATTTAACGTTATGAAAAGTTTTTATTTTACTTCGCAATCATCATACTCAACTCCAGTCTTTATGTATGCACGGTCAACTCCTTATCGCGTATACCATTTAGCCAGGATTAAAGCAAGATGGCGTCCGTTAGTGGTTCTTCAGAAAAAGATAACAATCCAAAAAGCACTCCAAGAGATGCTAGGGCAATGAAAACGATTCTAAAGGAGATGGGAATAGAATATTACGAGCCTAGAGTCGTCAATCAGATGCTAGAGTTTACATATAGTAAGTATGGGAGTGGGTATTGACTGTTTGATAGAAACTGAATCATTTTGACAGAACAATTGTTTCTATCTATCACCATCTAAATACTAAATATTCATGCATAGCTTGTGCGGTGGCCATTTGTAATGTGTGTCCTGTGCCTGCCAACAAAGGCATTCTTGGCTATAGCGAAAAAAAAGATACTTTTACTTGCTATGTATGTATGTATTATAGCTGTACACAATGTTATTATGTTATCACAGTTTCAATCGACATGCAGTTAATATTTTTTCATTGTACATCATAAATAAAAGGTATTTTCCTCTTGTTCCTCGTTCGTCTTTTCATGGAAAAGAAATAACATTTTCTTGAGAATGTTCATGTGTTGTTCAGTATGTAAACTGACCTACAGGCTACATGTACACAGCTACGCTCGCAGCCACCGGTGGCGTGCAAATGCTCCTTATGCTCGTGGGAAATACTTGTGAGTTTCGTAGCACCTATATATACGTCCCCACTGCATGTATCTTGATTCTGATTACCTTCATGGCTTGATTCTGATTACCATTATCTTGATTCTGATTTTGAGTTTGTTTGGCCTCGCCAGTGGCCGGTGAACACTGAGTGCCACTGAAGGACTCATATTAATTTTTTTCTATAATATTCTTGCAAAGAAACTAGCTTGCTTATTGAGTTTATATCGGCAAGGACGGGCCGACGGCTCGCAGGTTGTTCAAAGGCTTTCAAAGTTTCCACACACAGCTTGCAGCTCGAAACTATTCTTAGCTCTACTCGCAGCTAACAGCTCCAACTTGGCCGTCACTCGCAGTTACATGTAGGCAAAAATAATCAGGTTTTCCAACCTGGCACAGCTACACACAAGTGCATGTTGCACTTAAATGGCTGATGTTTCATATAAGTATCCCAAATTTAAAACATAGTCCTACTGTAACCCCAAACCTAACCCTAACTCTTATGATAATGCTTTATTTTAGAAATAACAGCTGATTGTAATTTCGAATTTTACTACCGATAGTCTACATACTGTATGTGACGTCATTTTGGGATTTATATGAAACTTAATCACCCACTAAAACAATAATACTGTTGTGAATGTGACGTCGTGAATTTGCAATGTTTTTTTGGTTGGTTAAATTTGTCGTTTAATTTTAAATTGACGCCAGCGAGAGAACCGTTGCAAAGTCACCATTATCATTTGTGAAGGTTGAAGGTTGAAGATACATGTAGTATATGCTAAGGGATATTTTAATCGTAGCAATGCCATCAAAACAAGCTAGTGTCAGTATGAAATCAGCAGATACAGTATGGTTTGTTTTAAACAAACATGAGTTAACATGATTATTGTTTTATTTGGTCATGTTTGGATCCCTTTGTCAGTTTGACTTTACTGTGCAGACATTCACCAGTTTGAAGAGCAAAGCAAATAAAGGTAAATCAATTAGTATTGACTCAAACAATTGAAAACTCTTAGTGCTTGGGTGTAGGAGTCAGTAAATGTTTTGAGTGAAGGCGGCCCTTTCACTTTATTGTTTATTAACTCTTTGACATTGAGTGACGAATAGCTTTCACTCAAAACCTTTGACTATAGAACTCCTACACACTATTTTGGCAGAGCACCTAGTGCCTATTTAGTTATGCAGAACAACAATTTGTCATAAAAATTACATTGTTAAAATTGAAGATCTACTAAAGAAATTTGACAAAGCAAATAAATTAAATTACTAGATAATTTCAGTTCAGTGCCAGACAGTTTTTAGCAATATTTTTTTATTCTTTCTCCCCAAATAGATTTCTAAAGTGTGCTGCAAAATCTCTTCGCTCTCATTTGCTGTCCAAATCACATCGTTCTGCTTTATAATTAAGTGCATCTCTATAATGGCATGCAACGTTTTGAGACATTTCTCCGAAAGACTCGTTGTCAAAAAACTGATAGACCTTCAGATCAATCACTAGTTCCGCTAATAGACCCATGGGAAATTAATTGCGTTTATAGCTTAAAATATTTCCCCACAGTTTGTTTGCTTCGATTCTTACAAATTATGTTTGACTTGGCAGGGTATTCAACTCCAGTCTTAGAAACATCAAAATTAGTCTTGGAAAGTGGCACCTCAAAATGCTTTGCTAAATATGAAATTTTTCCTCGCCGAAATTTTTTTCAGACGTCCAACATTTGGGATCAAACTACTTCAATAGACTCCCAAATATTTTCATCAAAATTTTGAAAGCGTCCTTGTAAAGTCCCAATCAATTTCCTACTTACTTTCGCCTTAGGGGTCAAAGCTGCTTGCATGCTTTATTTATTCAGCTGCGTCATATACTGTATATGCTCGAATATTATACTAACTAACGATCGCGGTTTGATGGATTTCGCATTTTGTCTCTGGTGTATTTGGCTTGAAGGAAACTATTACCGTCATTATCTACCAAAAGGGGTAATCTCCTCAGATGCAAATCGATACCTATACTGGTTCATCTGCGAAATCTTAGACTGAATTTCTATTTCTAATGCGAGACTGTAGGCAAAATCGAAAATACAGGCGCTGACCAGTGGCCGTAAGCCTGATGTGTGGATGGTGCCAGGCCCTGAGTCAACAGGGCATAACACTGTCCAATCAAGTTGGGGGAGGGATGGTGGAAGGATGTGCATCCGCCTGGGAGACCAAACGCTGGAATTTCTGGAAGCAAAAACGAGACAAGGCATCAGCGGCAGTGTTGAAGCGCCCAGGGGTGATACGGTCCGAGAACGCGAAGCTGTGGAAGGACCAAGAATCTGCAAACCAGTGTGTATTTGAAAAAGCACCAAATCCCACGGATCCGGCCGCGTCGGACACCATAGAGAGGTTGGGTAGCGGCGTGAGAAGAAGGAAGAAGTTGATACCGTTCCATTCGCAAAAAAAATATTCCGGAAGTTGGAAAGGAGGTCGATCATGCGACGAAGGAATGCCTTACACTAGCCTGCGAAGCAGGCGTTTAGGGATTGGGGCCGGGGACTGGGATGAGTGCGGATGAAACGCCTGCAGGAAAGACCAATGTTTTTGCCGGTTTCTACGTCCACCAGAGGACGCTAAATTCTGATTGGCTAACTCAACTCATTAGTATTCAGGGTTTCCTGTCAGGAAATAAACATTTAAAAATGGCGACTTTAGAAAAACCGCGTTGGTAGATTATTTTCTTTCGAAAGCTTTAACCGATCTTCAGTTCGTTGCTAGTCGTAGCTTTAAATTAAAACAGGAACAAAAAGTTGCTACGAGGGAGCTAATACCATCAAAACATCTTTTCCTGCCAGCACCAACGCGATTTGGCAAGAGTTTGATTATGGATTTGTTAGATTTACCAGACGTTCGTGCGAGCGCGTGATTATCAGTTGGCATATGAAGCAGCCTAGCTGTTATTGTGATTATTCTACCTTGTCCTTGTCTTCAGGTGTTTCAACAATGCTCTCTGGGCCTTCGGAGAATTCCATCGACGTTTCAGAATAAAGAGACTTACGGGTAAACGTATATAAGTGATGGTTTCTTCGTTGTCTTGCCTATGACATTTCTTGGCCAAATCCCATTCTGGAGTTACGGTATTCGGTAGTAAGATGTCGCTTCATTCTGTCAGGGCTATTAATGTTATCGGTTGGTGGAACATTGCTGTCTCCTTCTTTCGCATGTGTTAATACTGATTTAATAAAGTTATAAAGTTCAAAAGCATTTCTTATTTATTATGCCGCAAGATCTACAAACACGCTCGGAGAAAGTTTCACTGCGTAGTAATGCAAAGCCGATTGATTCACAAGCCTCAGCCAGAATCAACTCTGTCTTATGTCTACACGATTGCTTGAATAAATTTTCAAAATAAATCTTGTTTCCACCAGATGCAGTCAAGCTTTTTACGGAGTTTCAGACATGGATATTTCACGATTCGGCCCGAAGTGAAATGTTTTAATCATTGAGGAAAGCCCGCTAGTCGCTGATTGGTTGTTTTTGACAGTTTTTCATGTGGGCGGAAATAAGAAAACATGGGTCTTTCGTGCAGGCGTTCTCTCCTCCCTCCCCACTTCGCCTTTCCGCTTTCCCCCTTCCCTAACGCCGCCACGCAGGCTAGCCTTGCACGGACAAACCACCTTGTACGCGTGATGGAGATAGCCTATAACTATATTAGAAACTCGTGACGATGACAAGCGCGACAGTTTACCCACGCAGGATGCGCTAGAATTTCTCCTCGGGGAGTCGGGCTGTCTGATGGATGGAGTCCAGATGTATACCTAAAAACACCAACGTTGAAGCGGGGCCCTCGCATTTGCCTTTGGTTGGGTGGAGAGGGAGGTCGAAGCGCTTGAAGATTTCGATGGCCGTTGAGACATGTGAGTATGTGACTGACACCGGTTGGAGTCCGCTGGACCCAGCGTTAAAAAATCGTCGATGTTGGCAGTTGGTCTCTAGAATCCAGCGAACAGCCGACGCGACGGCGTCAAACAAATAGATCGACATAAAGCTGATCTCGCCAACGCATGCCGAAGAGAAAGTGGTCGAACGGATGGATCAGGATGTTCCGGTAGGCCGCCTCGACGTCAAATTTGGCCATGAAAGCTTCCCGAATTATATCGAGGACAAACTGGTTCTGCGGACTTGGGTAAGAGCAGAGTTCACGGGAGAACTCGATTAAAGAAGGGCGTCACGGCCCTGGTGGGAAAAATGAATGGTGCCCAGGCGTCTCAATCCTTGTACGCGCGCATGGCACCTTCGCGCCTCGCTCGCCCCGCTCCTCCGTCTTGCAGCTCCTCCGCCTTGCCGCTCCTCCGCCTTGCCGCTCCTCCGCCTTGCCGCTCCTCCGCCTTGCAAGTACGCGCGCGTACAAGGATTGAGACGCCTGGGCAGTGGGTGCCTCGCAACCATTTGTTGGGTTTGAGCCACAATGGCCTCCGGGCCAGACAAAGGGCCAAACTAATGAGTGGCTGTTCCCAATCCCACAAGGGAGTAAACCCAGTTGACGGCGCCAAGGCTGCCCTGGAGGAAGTGGTTGGTGGAGGAAGTGGTTGGCGAGGTATTCGTGCTTGAGTCCGACGAGCATGTTCGCTTCGACGACATTTCCGATGAATTGGACGGTACCGAAGATGAGGTTGTAGTCCATACTGTTCAAGCGAAGAGCGATTGAGTTTGGGCTATTTAGTTGTTTAACTTGGTGTCTTATGAAACAATGAAATTCATACAACACAAAGCTCTCAAGAGATATTGTCCCCAGAAAATCTATTCAAATTGGCAAATGAATGGGTTATACTATAATACGTACTACGCTATAAAATCTTCAAACCGTTAAGTGGGCCAGGGTTTGTTGCGTATACGTATTGCTAGTTTTAAAAAAGAAATAGGTAAGATGTTTTGGTATTTTCCATACAATTACTCCTCCTTCGGGATCGTGTTCTAACAGCCATGTCTCGCTCTCACAAACATCCGCGCGTGTTTCTAAAATGAATCATAGTACGGAAACAGCCCTGATCAGAGTAAGAAGTCAGTTATTTTGCTCCTTTTGGACTTATCAGCAGCATTTGACACTGTAGACCACACCATCCTACTAGCTAGACTAAATCGTAGACTTGGATTCAAAGGCGCAGTACTCGACTGGTTTTCCTCATATCTCTCTAGTAGGAAACAATTTGTCAAAGTCAATGGCGCTCAATCTATCCTCCATGACCTAACTTACAGACTACCACAATGGTCAGTCTGACCTGATTCGGAAACACGACATGACCACCTATACGCAGACGACACCCAGTTATACCTATCGTTTGATTCATCAGAAGAGCAGTTAGCACATCAGAAAATTGAAGCCTGCACCCATGACATCGATAAATGGATGTCTGATAACATGCTAAAAATGAATTGGGGAAAGACTGAACTTTTAATTCTTCATGCCCGTCATCGCCTCCCCCAGATATTTCGTCTGTCTCCGTCTGTAATGCAGTTATTGAACCATCTACAAGTGTTAAGAACATCGGTGTAACGTTCGACCCGACAATGTCTATGAAAAACCATATTAATGTAATCTGCAAATCAGCTTTCTTCCATTTACGAAATATAAGCCGAATACGTAAATATCTGTCATCTCAGTCTGTCGAAACTCTGGTCCACGCCTTCATTGCCACCAGACTGGACTTTTGCAACTCATTATTGTACGGCTTACCAAATCAACTTATACAACGACTACAGAGTGTACAAAACTCGGCTGCAAGATTAATATCCCTCACCACCAAGTATCAGCATATTTCTCCTATTTTGCGAGAACTGCATTGGCTTCCTGTACAATATGGAATCCATTTTAAGATCATTCTTCTTACATTCAAATGTTTTAATAATTCTGCACCAGCCTATCTAAAAGATCTCATTGAACAATATGTACCTAGGCGTGCTTTAAGATCTGGCAATAAAAACTACTTCACTATACCTCGCTACAAATTGAAAACCTACGTAGCTGCCCCACTTGGAACTCATTGCCTCAAGACATGAGAGACGCGACTATACATCCTGAAGTTTTCAAGAAAAAGTTTTAAAACTTACTTTTTTAAAACCGCATTTAACATTTAGTAATTTTTAGGAACATATTTTATCTATAGGAAATTTATTTTTCTTCAAATTTTAATATTTTTATTTTAAATACCATAGTCAATGTTAAAATGTTAAGCGCTGATGGACTATAGGGAATCAGCGCTATATAAGTACTTACTATTACTATTATTATTATTATTATTATTATTATTATTATTGAAAGTTTATCTCTGTATATTATACAGGAAGTTCTGTAGGGCATCGGGCCACAGCCTGTGGCCTGGGGTGCCCTAGTTCTTAAGATCTCGCCTTGGCACAGTTCTTATGTGTCCAGTACTTTTCTTAGAATTTTTCCCGAACCCAGCAAGCAAACACGTTGCAGCATTTCCACACTATATGGTATTTCCAGTTGATTCAACCACTTTTCAAATCCCTTTGATATTGTCCCTAATGCACCTATAATTATCGGTATGATTTTAACCGACCGACAGTTCCAAATTCGCTTGATTTCGATTTTCAAATCATGGTAATTTTCCACTTTCTCTCTCTCCTTGCTTACAATTCTTGTATCAAAGGGGTAGGCGACATCGATAATCCAGCAAGATCTTTCTTCTTTGTTTAGTAACAGAATATCGGGTTTGTTGTGTTCAATATGGTGGTCCGTTTGGATCTTAAAATCCCACAACAGCTTGAACTTTTCTGAGTCACAAACTGGTTCCGGCTTGTGATCATACCATTTCTCTCTGTCCTTGTAAACCCATATTTCTCACTTAACTTCCAATGGATAACCTGAGCCACCCTGTCATGTCTCCATAACTTATATTGTTTCTGTGCCAGCGCGGTGCACTCTGCCAAAATATGACTTACTGTTTCCTCCCTCGTTCCGCACATTCTACATGCTGGAGATACGTCTTGGTTGTCAATACGTTTCTTCACACTGTTTGTCCATAGAGCCTGATCCTGTGCAGCCATGAGAAATCCTTCACTTTCTCTTTTCAACTTCCCTCTCTTAAGCCATTCCCACGATTTCTGATCTCTAATTTGTTCAGTGCCTCTTACAAATTGTCCATGGAGGGGCTTTTCGTGATACCTTTGGGCATGCTCTTTCGAATACGAAACCTTATCTTTATCCGGCTCTCTTTCTTTTAATATTTTCTCTTTACCCACAGCTTTCAGCATCCTTTCCTGGGAGGCCTGTATATATACTCGCTTAGGTTATTGACCTCAACATTCACACATTCCTCGATGCTTATCATTCCCCGTCCACCTTTTGATCTTTTAACATACAGCCTATCGACATCGGCCTGGGGGATGCAGCGTACGATATATGGTCATAAGTTTTCGTGTTTTCCGATCCATTTGTTGCAATTCTGCTTTGGTCCAATCTATGATTCCAGCTCCGTATCTGATTATTGACACTGCTCTTGTATTTATTGCTTTAATTGTGTTTCCTCCATTTAGCTTAGACTTAAGTATCGTTCTCAATCTAAGGAAATATTCTTTCTGGATCTTTTCCTTCATTTCAGCATGCTTTATATTGTCCGCCTCTAGCACACCGAGATATTTATATCCTTCGTTGTCCTCGCTTTTCAGTGACCGTATCTTTTTTCCACCAGGAAGATGGATTCCTTCACTTTGAATCACTTTTCCTCGCTTCATAGTCAGTGTTGCGCATTTGGATATCCCAAATTCCATTCGTATATCCTCAGACACAATTCTAACTGATTGAATTAGGGAATCTACTTGGTTTTCATTTTTCCCGTAGAGTTTGAGATCGTCCATAAAAATCAAATGATTAACCAGTCCACTGCCACCTCCAAGGTCATACCCCATCTTTATTTTTCGCAGCACTAGAGTTAGTGGGATTAGAGAGATTACAAATAGTATCGGGGGAAAGGCTATCTCCCTGGAAGATTCCTCTTTTTATGTGTATTTCACCCAATACTGTACTTCCTGCTGTTAGCGTTGTCTTCCATTGGCACATACTGTTCTGGATTAGTTCAATCAAATTCTGTGCTACACCAAATATCGTCATGCAGTGAAGTATCCATGAGTGTGGTACCATGTCAAAGGCTTTTTTGTAATCCACCCAAGCCATTGCGAGCCCTGTTTTCCTTCTTTTGCAGTTTTTGATAATCAATTTGTCAATTAGTAGTTGGTCCTTTGTCCCTTTTGATTTTCTTCGACAACCTTTCTGTTCTTCCGGAAGAAGATGCTTTTCTTCGAGATGTTCATACATCTTATCCGCCAACACTCCTGTTAGCAACTTCCACATAACTGGTAAGCAGGTAATTGGTCTGAAGTTAGTCACCTCACCTCCCTTATCTTTATCTTTCATTACCAGCACCGTCCTCCCCTTCGTCATCCAATCTGGTACAGAATTGTGTTGTAGGCAATCATTCAGTTGACTTGCAATTCTCCCTTTCAATGAAGTAAAGTTCTTGATCCAATATCCTTGCATACCATCTGGACCTGGTGATTTCCAGTTCGGCATTTTTCTTAGTTGTTTCTCAATTACGTCTACTGTCAAATCAATATTTTCTTGCTTTTCAATACCAATTAGATCATTCCCCAGTTCTTTAATCCATTCTGCCTCACTGTTATGTTCTGTACTTTTCCCCCAGATGCTATCCCAGAAGTTTCTGCTCTCGTCGACATCTGGTATGATGTTATCCCTCTCTACTCCTTCGATATCTTCAAAAAGCCTTCTCTGGTTGGATTCGAACAGTCTATTTTGATTGTAAAATTTACCTCTGTCCTCGTATCTCTTCAGTTTTGCAGCTTGTGCTGTCAGTCTCTGTTTCAGCTCCTCCAGCACTACCTGGTATCTTTTTCTGGGGATATTGTATTTCTTTCTCATTTGTTGTTTAATATCGTTCCTTGTGCAATTTCCTGATTTTATCCTGTCTAATCTACTAATATCTTGTCTAAGTTGTTTTATCTTTTGTTGTATCCTTCTCTTCCACCATGGTTCTTCATTCTTCCTAACCTTCTCCCAACAACTACAGCCGCTGCATTTAATAGCGTATTGGTATCAGTTATTGTCTTTGTGTTTATGAAAGCAACAACTTCATTTACTTCTGCCATAACTGTTTTTAATATTGATCTTTCCACATTTCTTAAATTCATAGGTTTGAGGGGATTTTCCTTTTCCATTTCTTCAAATATCATTTCTAGTATGGTAATCTTCTCAATACTTGAACCAGCATTCCTCATTCTCTCGCGTATTTGGTCTAATTGATTGCTCTCTTCTCTCTGCCGATCTCTGTTAGCGTTTACTTCTCCATCCGATTGTCTCATTGTAGATGTCGACTCCCTTTCTCGTAATCCCTCTTCGTTCGGTTCCGCGTTTTCTTCTTGCCTTATGTTTTCTTGTTCGATTTTTCTCTTCAGCTCTTCAATTTCAATATCTGTTAACCATGTATTTGTTCGTATCGCTCTTGCTTGGTCTGCCAACCTTTGTTCAGTGATCTGGAACACCCCAATCTCTCTCCAAATCGCCAACATTCTTTTTCTGTATCCTCTTTTGCTTGGGTCGCTTCTGATGTAACACTCCATAACAATTTTGTTAATTTCCTTGGTCCATCTTAACTTAGCAGTAGGATTACGACTTGATGATGGCTGCTCTTCCCCATACACCCGGTCGGGCATGGAACTAGTATCAATTCTAGTTCTATTCATGCCGTTTTCATTGTTATTATTATTCATCATCACATAATTACACCGTGAGTTTGCACGGGACAAATGTCCATCCTACGTTGCCCGGCTCGTAGAATAAGGCTGGTTCCTGCCACGGATCGCCAATCCTTGACAGCTATCGTTAGCAACCACATTACGCTGCGGCCATTCACTCTTCGGCACGATTGTATAACACCTTGAGTTGCGTAAGAGAGCGGACTACTTTTTGTCTGACCTCTATCCTTCGACCTGCCTTGCAAGGGAAACCCTACCAGGAGCTAATGCTCCCGCCAGTATAGCTCTCAAGATCATCGAGGTACACAAACCCCACCACCATTATTATTATTATTATTATTATTATTATTATTATTATTATTATTATTATTCTATGTCCTAAATATCCTGATACATGTATGTATTAACTGCAGATGCATAGAATGGACAACATTTTCTATCTTTAAAGTGCCCCTGTGATCAAAGTTTTGGTATCCCGAATTTTTACATATTTGTAAAGAGCATGGTGATGTTCTTACTTAACTTGCCAAGTTTCAAGCAACTTCGCCTTTTCAGACTGTTTTTATACGAGATTATACGGCCGCCATTACTCGAACATGTTCCGGACGCGATTAGAGGAAGGTTGCGATTAGAGGAAGTGACGTCAAGACTCAACACGTGGCTAGTTGTAACGCTTTCTATTGTAACTTGTCGTATAATTTCCATAAAGCTTTGTCACGTGTTGAGTCTCTGACGTCACAATTACATACTCTGCTGTGGAATTGCGGGCTCGTCTGGAAAAAGTTTTGAGCAATGGTAGACAAAATGTGTGCGACTTTGGGAGTTAAATTTCTTGTGATAGAATGTTTGTTGTTCATTTTTTGTCGCAGGGGCACTTTAAATAAAACATCTAATAATTTTCAAGTTTCATTTGTTTAGCTAAATTGCTGTGCAATTTTTAATAGTGATTGTGCCTACACACATTTTTATTTGTGCCCACCCATGCATTTTCAATCTCTCAATCCACCTTCCTCGCACACTTAGCAAACTTTATAATCTGGTGCTACATTGTACTTGTCAAAGGAATTCCACTGACTGCCACTGGGATGGCTTGCTTGTCACTTTCATGTAGTGGTTTTGCTCAGCCTGATTTTTAACCTTTCTGTTTGCAGGATATGTTACTAATGTGCTTGAGGATGCCAGGGTTTACTGTAACCATGCCAACAAGAAGGAAATAGATGCTGAAGATATTAAACTGGCTGTTCAAATAAGGATGGACCATTCCTTTACAAGTCCACCACCAAGAGATGTGAGTTTGTATAATGCTCCGTGTTAAATAATGTATTATACAATCTCATTCCCAGGATCATTTCCTTTGCCCCTGAGGCACGAACACCCTTGGTACTATATGAGGTTGAAGTTGGTACTGTATATACTGTAGTGGTCCTGATCTTAAAGAAATTCCGTATGTACGATGTCGTGTAAAATTGCAACCTGTGAATGCGGGAATATGTGAACCATATTGACGTTATAAAAGTAGTGTGCTGCGTGGGTACTGCATATAGTGTTAAAATAATACCTGTTGATTTGTGCTACCAGTAAATGTTGCCTTGTTTAGTTTCTGATGGAGATAGCCAGACAGAAGAACAGCATGCCATTGCCTCTCATCCAACCACGGAGTGGCCTAAGATTACCCCCTGATCGTTACTGCCTGCTTTCCAATAACTATCGTGTCAAGCAACAGCAAAAAAAGGTATGATGAATAAAAATATACCTGGCTGAATGGTAGTGCGAATGAATAGTTACGAAACGAAAAACAAGAAAACAATTCTAAGTAGCAATGATATAGAAATACAACTGTACTGTGCTCATATCCTGATGCTAACTTTGAATCATTTTAATAACACCTTACCGTGTGACTTTATTGTTTGTCATTTTGGAACTTGTTTTAAGGTGGCTCCGTACAGTTTCTTGAAAAGTGGAAAACGCATGTTTCAGACCCAAAATCTTGTACATTGATATTTTGTTAGATGAATGAAACTAACTGTCTTGTATAGAACAACATTTTGAAAATCAGAAACTGTAACGAAAAAGTGCGTAACTGTGGTTGCTATGGCCGTAATGACGTTTCAAAATGGCCACTAATTCACGATTTAACTAGTTAAAAGTTGGGTGTCACCGACGTTATTTTTGAATTAAACTAGTTTAAACGCGAATTAGTGGCCATTTTGAAACGTCATTGTTGCCATAGCAACCACAGATACGCACTTTTTCGTTACAGTTTCTGATTCTCAAAATATGGGTCTATACAAGACACATAGTTTCATTCATCTAACAAAATAATAAATATCAATTTACAAGATTTTGAGTCTGAAACATGTGTTTTCCAATTTTGGAAATCTGTCAGCCTAACTCTTCTTAAATTCCGCTATTTTACCAGATTTCAGAATTTGCCTGTCTTTTTCTCGGAAAACAATTCAAAATTTATACTGATTAACTTTGTACTTATCAATTCTCTGTTTGCAATGTTGTTTCAGCAACAGCCGCGTGCTATTCCAGTGGTTCCAGCGAGGACACTGCCCCATTACCCAATAACCTCGACTGGTGGAATCAAAGTAAGCCAACCGTCCATCGGCATCACTCTTAAAAATCTACCTTCTGTTGGAGTCATGCCTGCCACCACGACGCAGAAAATCACAACCATAAACAAACCAGTGGTTATTATTAAACCAGCAGTTGTCCAGCCTGTCTCAAAGACTACTGTACTTGTTTCCAAGACTCAGGTATTGGAGCCATCTTTGCTACATTATCAGTTGCCATAATAACACCAGGACAAATTGTCATCCTTTGTTTGAAGAGGAAATTTTCGAGTGCCATTATCAAGAGCTATGCGCCCGAATTCACCCAAATTAAGAGCTAATCTGCCTGAATTCGGGCACATAGCTCTTAAAGCGATACTCCAGCCAAAATACAAATGTAGTTCATATAAGAGATCTTACTGACTTTAGTTTATTTCCAAAGTTTCAGCATTCCTATGAATTTAGTTAAGAAGATATGGCTAGTTGAAGTTGGAGAGTTTGTCCAATTTCGATGCCATATTTGTTTCTGAAATATGACGTCACTGAGTATTATGCCTCCTAAGAAGCCTTTCCTGCACGAGGAACTAAATAGTTTATTTCGACTAATTTTCATCCAAAGAGCATTCACAACAGCTATCACTATATGTGATCGCCATAAAAACAACTCCATTGCCGATAAAGAATCACTCAATGACGTCATATTTGAGAAACCAATATGGCGACAAAATCCTCAAATTTCCAACTTCAACTAGCCATATCTTCTTAACTAAATTGATAGGAATGCTGAAACTTTGGAAATAAACTAAAGTAAAGTCAATAGCAATCGAGGTGCCAGGTGGAAATCGTAATCTGGTAATAAAGATAATTGCCCAGCAAATAATTCTCAGGAAGGCCATATTAAAACACGGGATTGGACATTTTATGAAAATTTATTTAGACTAACGTTTCGTCACTTAACCAGTAACATCTTCAGAGTAACTAATTATATTTACATGTCTCAGCTTATATAACTATGCTATTACAATACAGGATCAATTAAGTAACAATAATAAAAGAATGTAAAGGAAAAGGAAGTGAGATATGTCAAAAGTGACAAATCAAAATAGCATCAAAGGAAAAGATCTGATATTGACATTTAGAGAAGGATTAAATTTACTTATAAGTAAACTTTCACGAAGGAGAAGATGAAATTGTGAATTACCAGAGGATATAATGGTAAAATCGTCAAAAGAAATAGGGTGATCTGTTTGTCTTATATGAGAAGAAATACTAGACAAAGAAGATTGAGAGATAGTGTTTCCCGTGTATGGCGAAATACCCATATGTTTCGAAGCTCTTATGTGTAAAATACGGCAAGTCTCGCCAATATACAACGAATTACATCGTTGGCACGTAAATTTATATACAACATGAGATCTTAATCGCATAGGAATCCGGTCTTTGAAACGGAAGAAACTAGAGAGACGGCAAACAGGTCGAAATGCAACACGAAGATTAATGTGTGGAAAGGCCGACGAAATCAACCTTGAAAGTTGCTGGAGAATTTGAAGGGAATGATTGTCAGTGAAGGGTAGAGCAAAATAAATCTGTAATTTAGGTACAGTGGCAGGTTTTATTGGAGGACGGAAAATTTTGTTTAAATTTGTCAAATAGACGTTCAGGATAACCATTTTGAAGTAAAGTCAGTAAGATCTTTCATATGAACTACATTAATTTTGTATTTTGGCTAGAGTATCCCTTTAATAATGGCACTCAGAAAATTTCCTTTTCATCTTTATTTACACATTGTCGAATGCAATTGCAATCCAAGTTAGGAGACTCCTTCATGCATTACTTTGTTTTTCCAACCTGCCTGCCTGTGCGCATGATTAGTTTCCACATGTGTTTGGCATGTGAAGAAGGCGAAATAACGTTTCAAACTAAAAGAGAAATCACTTGAAATCAGATACTGTACATGTACATGCATCTATAACTGTTAGAAACGTGTTTATAGAATAAGTTGCGTCTTACGCGAGCTCTGATTCACCCGTAACCGTGTTCGTCAAGTCCGTTCTGTGCCTGTGTGATATTTCAAACATTTCGACCCTCCCACGTCAACAAACTTCAACTGTGAATAGAATAACGACAGGTCGAATGCGAGTATTCGTCCAGGATGAATAACGCGACAAAAGCGCGAGAGATTTTTTCGCGAAAGAGTTCTCTTGAGACGAGAGACAGATATTCATTTAACGTCTAATGGTAATAAAATGGTTAAAAGGGAACTGTACCCAAAAATAAATTAGTTTGAAATAAAAGGCCTTTGAGTATAATGTTTGGAAATGTTAATAGTTTTTACGGTATCTGCTCTTGTACTCGAGAAATAACGTTTTCATTCTCGTATTTTATGCTTCTGGACGCCGCCATTTTCGAATTTGTTCGACGGCTCAAGACTGATGTACAGAGCTGAGGTGGTTTTCTTTTCAATTTTGACGTCATTTAGTGCTTATCTCTTGTTCCTTGCACTCAAGTGACTTCAAAATTGAAAAGAAACCCCCGCTGGACCTCGAGTCTGAGCCGTCGAGCAAACTCGAAAATGGCGGCGTCCAGGAGCATAAAATATGTGAATGAAACGTTATTTCTCGAGTACAAGAGCAGATACCGTAAAACTATAATAAGAATAAATATGAAAGCTGCTAAGTTCTCAAAAGAACTGGATATAATATACGAAAAGGAGAAATAAGAGAACTTCAATGTGTCGAAAAATACTTAAGTAAGAGTACTAACGTATATTCGTGGACGACGTTTTGGACGAGGGACACATCGTGGACGAGGGACACATCGTCCGAAACGTATACCGTAAAACTATTAACATTTCTAAACATTATACTTAAAGCCGTTTTATTTAAAAGTAATTTATTTTTTGGGTACAGTTCCCCTTTAAAGGGAAAGTGGAATCTGTCGGAAATAGTTTCACTTAAAATTTGAATTAAACCAGCGTTCGTATAAATATAATTCGGATTAAACGACCACTGAGTACTCGAAGAGATAAAATTACCGAGTAGATAACATCATTCTGTATGTTTTCATACATTTTGACATTAGAGAGTGACAAGTGTGAAGTGCAGGTATCTGTCTTTACGAGCAGTTCAAGCGATGAAGGGCAGTAATTGATAGAGCGACAGGACTTGAAGACCGACAAAGCTGGAAGTTGCGGATTTGTTCATTTATACATCGTTATCTATACTTCGTTAATCTTTCGACTGATCACTGATGATCTATAAACCTGTATTTGTTCATACAAATGGAACCATAACTCATCAGGGTGACATGCAAGAGCTGAAGCATATACTTCATGTTCAGTGTTTATATAATGCCATCCTGCATGTAAACCAGGCCCGGAAGCTACGGGGGGTGTGGTGGGGTGAGACACTCTCCCAAAAATCTTTTTACAAGTTTCAGTCGGCAGAAGTTATCTTTTAGTTGGCAGAAGTTGTATTTTAGACGTGTTCGATTTAACACGGACAAGTAGAATTATCAGTTAATAAATTAATTTAAAACTACCAAATTTAAGACTCACAAATCTAATGTATCAGTTAAGTGCTTTGTTTGTATGTAAATGTAATCAATGAGAGGACACCAAAGACATACATTTATTAAAATGTCATCATGTTTTCGTTCCGTATTGAGAGTGCGCTATTAATTACGTAGGACTAATTAACCATTTCACCAGCTGACCAGTGTCATTTTAGTAGGCACCCAACGAAAAGTCAATATTTTGACAACCTTCGATCGATAGGATGTAGTCGGCACAAGTCCGTGCGTCAGTCGGTTGAAGTGAGCTTACACCCCCCTGTAAAATTTCCTGAGTACGGCCCTGATGTAAACAAACCATATAAACGGAAATGTGGATATGCTCAGAATGGACTTGACAACACCTTTAAAGTGCCTATGCAGGGTTTACGGATTTTACATATTCGTGATATTTGAAAACTTCATCTTCATACCTTTTTCCCCTGCTAAATTTGATTTACTATTCACAGGAAATCACGTCAAAGCAGGGACACGCGAAGTCATTCCGCACTAATTCAACAATGTAATCCAAAACAAATCTGGCTCTGACTTTAAACACACCTGTTTAGACAAAATTCGCTCAATTCCCAAACTTTCATTGTATTTAACTGCTGAATCACTGTGCAATGTTTTGCGTGTCCCTGCTTTGACGTAATTTCCTGTCCCTGCTTTGACGTCATTTCCTGTCCCTGCTTTGACGTCATTTCCTGTGAATAGTATATCACTTTAGGGATCGGTCATTATTTGTGGTCGGGGTGGCGACCGAAGAGAAATAGATTTGGCAGGGTTTCTTTTAGGGGGGGGGGGGGGGGGGGGGGGGGCAAAGGGGGCCTTTTCCCCCCCTTGAAAATTATTTGCCCCCCCCCCCCATGTAAATTTGAAACCCCGATTTTAAAACAGTAAGAATCAAGCCTGCCTCCCCACGTATTTAGTATTGCCTATTTTTCCCTCCCCCCCCCTTGTTAAATATTCTGAAAGAAACCCTGGATTTGGTGCTGAAAATATTTTACCCAACCAAATTAAGATCAGAAATTTAACCGTGCCAACCATTTATGGGTAAAGAAAATTTTTTACCCAACCCAAGAAGAAAAAAAGTTAGATAAATCCCAATTCCCAGTATGTCGTCGATACAAGTTTTAATAACAAACTCAAATTGATATATACATACAGATCCTACTGTAACTTTCAGATTATTACCTCCCTATACATAGCAGGAATCGAAGGAAAACAAGGAGAGGAATACAACAAAAGCTAATGTGCAATGATGACTAAGGAGAACGGATGACGAGATTCCAATTTTAAATGATGAACTCTTTATTTTTTATGTAAATAATCATGAAAATTTCGCTGCCCAACCGTTCAGAGAAGTGATTTTTTTACCCAGCCATTTAGGTCTTAGAATTTTCAGTTACCCAACCATTTTCTCTTCGGCCCCCACCCCGGCCATAAATAATGACTGGTCCCTTAACAGAGGTAAAAGGTATGAAGATGAAATTTTCGCACAACAAGATATTTTACAATTCTTCTCAAGAGATCCCAAAGATCACAAATATGTAAAATCCCCAAACCCCGGATAGGTACTTTAAGACTACATGTATGTAAACACAGAATTTTCCCGCCCTTTTAAAGTGTATATGACACGAAAATTAAGTTTATATTATTTGAAAGAACTCTTCAAATAACGAAGAATATCAATTTACAGCTTTTCCATATTTCATTTAGTTCTTGAGATATTTAGACTCATGTGATATTCAAATGAGATGACCTATGACATCACATTGTTTGCACAACATTTTAAAGTGCATATAACGTCTGTGGGGATTTAACATATTTGTAATCTATGGATTCTCCTGAGATAAATTGTAATATATCTTGTCAGCTGAAAATTTCATCTTCATAGACTTTTTTGCTGTTAAAGTTGACGGAAATGATGTCATAGCGGGCATCTGTCTGTATGAAAACCTCTTTACAGATTCCCTCTATGACGTCATTTCCGTCAACTTTAACAGCAAAAAAGTCTGATCTATGAAGATGAAATTTTCAGCTGACAAGATATATTACAATTTTTCTCAGGAGAATCGATAGATTACATATATGTTAAATTCCCACAGACGTTATATGCACTTTAACATTTTGGAAAATCGTGTATATCTTTGAGAGTATTGAATGAAATCACTTGAAACTTTGCATGTCGATACAGACCACTAAACGAAATAATATCGTGTTTATAATAAGTTTTAATAAGTTTTAATGTTACAATAGTAATAACATAGTTCCCAGACCTCTACGTCTCTTTGAAGAAAATCTTCGTTTTCTGACATAGTAGGCTTTGCACCAAAGTACAAATCTACTCAACCAGTACCAATTCGAAAATGTTTCCCAGCGAAGAGAAAACAAATAATTTTGTTTTGGAAATCATGAGGACTGGAATTTAATCATTTACCATGGCGACCATAAAATTAGAACGATTTTCTCCAGTTTAGTGGTCTGTATGCACATTCAAAGTTTCAAGTGATTTCGTTCAATAATCTTAAAAATATACACGATTTTCCAAAATGTTAAAATGTTGTGCAAACAATGTGACCGTGATAGGTCATCTCATTTGAATATCACATAAGTCTAAATATCTCAAGAACTAAATGAAATATGGAAAAGCTGTTAATTGATATTCTTCGTTATTTGAAGAGTTCTTTCAAATAAGATAAACTTAATTTTCGTGTCATATACACTTTAAATTATGATTATTGTATAGTATTTTACTCGTTGTGATTGTTCGAGATTGTGGTCTTATAACACTAAGCTATGTTTCTCGTAACTTGTGTCGCCATGATGACCATTGAGTATAGATTTTCAAGTCCAGATATATTGTACAAATGTCCAGCATGCGATGTGACTATCGTAATTTGTTATTCCACTTTCTACAACGATTGATCAAGTCTCACCACGATTTAGTTTCTTCGTTGAAACTTGCGATTATCCAGCACTACTTCATTGGTGCAACTTATCTCGATTTTCAACATTAAACTGATCGATATATATGCACATTTCTCAGGGAAAGGTTCTCCAACACCAGCCAGCCGCAACCTGGAATAAACCCACCACAACTTCCAAGCCCTCATCAATACCGCAGACGCCAAACCGGTCCATGACGACTGTTTCGGCTTTGCCCAGCATGGATGAGACCGTCGCAAGTAGTTTACAGCAACAAGCTTTGGTGTCTTCACTTAAACGAAAGCGAGAGGACGACGATGATTATGACTCTTAAGATGTTCTTAAATGTGAGTAACATGAGGAACAACTTTCTGTAACTTATTTCGCAATATTGTTGCGTTGCGAGTTGTAGTGTGAAGTTGTACGTGTTTAATACTACCTTTCGTGCAACTTGTCGCGCAACAGATTTCCGTGTTACACGTTGCGGCCTCTCTTCTATTGTATATAGGAAGTAAGGAAAATCGGGAACGTGCAGGCTAGGGATGGCACAGGCTAGCAATAGAACGCCAGCAATGGTTGATAGGAAGGAGAGAAAGGAAAAATAGAGCAGGAAATCATGTGTCGAAACCCTGCAATTTGTTCGAAATATTGCAAATTGGCTTTGGAAATGGCGAAGACGCGAAGTCGCTTGACAAACTTGCAACTAGAGATAGGAATTGCTCCGACGCCATATTGGTCAATATAAATAGCTCTTTGTAGGTGAAAACCGCAAGTGTTTATATATAGGCGATATATAGGCGATATATAGGCGATATATAGGCGTTTATATATTGCCTACATATTGCACACATAAAATATCTTGGTTATAGGTTGAATTTATTGTCCACTCACAAAGTATATTGTGAGTGTAATGTTAAATAAAAAAAACACAAAGTATAGTGTTAAATAACCTGTCCTTAGCAACCAGTTGTCTAGCAAAGAAATACGTCCGAACACCCTTAAAGTGTCTATGAAGTGAAAAATTCGCCAGCATTTTTTTGCTTTAACAGACAAAGTAGCACGGCAGGAGCGTACACTGAAAATTTCAAGTGAATCTGCTACATAGTCTTCGAGCTATCAACTCTCAAAGTTTGGCATGGCTAAATGTTTTTGGTGAAATCTGAAACGCGCGGTTTATTGTCTTTTGACGTATGCAGGTGTACTACGTCATATATACTGATATACGTCATATACCACATTTATTCAATCCCAGTCTTTCCCTATTTTGTATCGTTAAACTATGCCAATGGACAAACTTTGAGAGTTGATAGCTCGAAGACTCTGCAGCAGATTCACTTGAAATTTTCAGTGAGCGATCCTGCCGTGCTACTTTGTTTGTTAGAGCAAAAAAGTGCTAGCAATTTTTTCACTTCATAGACACTTTAACCTGCAATAAAAACGTTGCGAGACAAGTTGCATATGGGTCGGAAGTGAACACAACATTGCTGCCAGATAAGTTGCTGGAATTTGTTACTGGTATTGCTTCATCTTAAAGTGGTACTACGATCAAATTTTTACCTATCTGAATCTGCAGTTGTTATGTCCGCCATTAATCGTTCATGTTCCTGACCAGCGTAACGAAGTGACGTCAGATTCTCAACGCAAAGACTCCACATTGCTAATTCTTCAAGTAAATCCATAGTGATCAAGGTCGTTTTTTCAAATTCTTCGTCTGAAAGGCTGGACATTTCATCTACTTCTCGAAGAAAACAAGTAACCTCGACTGAAATTCAGGCGTAGCATTGAGAATCTGACGTCACAAACAATATTACCTTTTGAAATTGCGGGCTCACTTGGAACACGTTCTTATTAATGGTGGCCTAAATAGTAGTGAACTCAGAGCTCAAAACGCTTACTTCAAAATACCATTTTTAGTTTGTATTTTACATCGATGATCACTTTCGACCCTGAAATACTATTCTATGCTAAAGAAAATCTAAAAAACGGGGGTGAATTTTCATCGTAGTGCCACTTTAAGATAATTTGGAAACATTAAAAAAGACCAGGCTTATTAACTCTTTCCAGTCCGGCCCTGTCAAAAGGCGTCATAGAAGACCCCGAAGTCGTCTATCGAAAAACACGGCACACGGTAACGCAAGATTAAAAATTGAAATTCGACAAGCGCCAGGGACATGAGATCCAATCACACGCCTAATTTGATGTGATTTCATTAACAACTCTGCGATTGGTGGCATTTTGAATTTTCATGATGCTACGCGGGCGTGCAAGATGGCCTTTTCTAGAAAAATGGAAGTTTTTCAACCTGATTTATGATAATTAATGTTAATTTATATTAACATAATGTGTCTTGTTCGGAAAATTCAAAAGCATTGGTAACAGCCAGTTTATTGGGCTTTCAGAAAAGGTATAGGTTTCGCAACAGTTATGGATATTTCCCGAGATATCAATAGAACAAAGAGGTAGTTCAATTTTGGATGTTTTTCAGCCGGACAGGAAAGAGTTAAAGAACACTGCTTAAAACCATTTCCATGATCGTGATGTAGCGAAATATTTATATTTTGCCACTGGCAATATTAGAGTTCAACTATACTTGCATCACTGTAATGTTTCAGAAAACCATAATTATATTTCACTGTCCCAGCGAGAATAACATGAAGAATTTAATTTTTTTGGTAAGATGTTTATATTGTTTACTTGGTTTCGTTTAAACGAAAGAACTGAAAACAAAACACAATTTACTATACAGAAGAACCAGATGAACTAGTGGATTGTTATGGAATCCATGGCGCCAGAGTTAAGGGTTAACTTTGGCACATGACGTCACCGCTAAGTTATTCATTCATCGAATGATGTCATTCGTGAGGTTCTTACACACACACACTAGGGTGGTCCTTATTTTAATTTTTTTTGATTTTGTATAGTCTGACCCTCTTAAATGGTTCCAATTGGGTTAAAAATGCTGTGTGTAAAATTGTATTAAAAACTATTGATATTTAGGGGTAGCTCAAGGTCCCTGAAATTTTTACTATAGTATCCCTATGAGAAAATCAGCCAAATTGTCCAATATGCAAAAGTCCTCAGGGGAGTGTTGGATTGGTTTAAAAATCCACTAGTGAGTAGTTTAGACCTGGTTTCCTATTTGACTTTAAGACAAACTTATAGCCAAAAATGTATGGTTTCCGAGATATAGGGCTCCAAAGTTCTTAAAATTGTCATTGGTTAAAAAAGTTTGTCTTAAAGTCAAATAGGAAACCAGGTCTAAACTACTCACTAGTGGATTTTTAAACCAATCCAACACTCCCCTGAGGACTTTTGCATATTGGACAATTTGGCTGATTTTCTCATAGGGATACTACGGTATAGTAAAAATTTCAGGGACCTTGAGCTACCCCTAAATATCAATAGTTTTTAATACAATTTTACACACAGCATTTTTAACCCAATTGGAACCATTTAAGAGGGTCAGACTATACAAAATCAAAAAAAATTAAAATAAGGACCACCCTAACACACACACATATATATCTCACTCGGAGTAGCCATTTACATCATCATTATTCACTACCCGAGTTCATAATCCTCATATAATATTAGATCTGTATGTATAAAGACTATTTGTCAAGATATTGATGAAACTAGTATCTGTTTCGAAATATCAAATATCCCAAGTACTATCATTCGACCACCTGCTCCCAGCTTGACCTGTAGCTCAGTCGGTAGAGCGTCGGACTAGCAAACCGAAGGGGTCAAGTAGAGTTTTCTCTACTTGTCCGGTATGGTTCGTCACTCGGAGTAGCCATTTACATCATTATATATATTTAACAATTAGACAACGAGACCGAGTTGTCTATGAGCAGATAGTCAACGAGGGCGAAGCCCGAGTTGACTATCTGCTCATAGACAACGAGGGCGAGTTGTCTAATTGTTTTAGTATCAACCATAAACAAATTTAAATTTTTCAATAATTCCAAATTTTTTGATAGTTTTACCTTTTTGTTTGTAGAAGTCTCCCATTCAAAATGTAGAGTTGCTCGATGGCACATGATAAACAATCGCTCACAAAAAACGAGATTGTAATTACTTTGCTTCAAATTTGGTGTAGATATACTCCATAGGCATAAGCGAATTCATTTTCTTATTCGAAAATGTAAAACTGAACAATTTCCCATTACTTTCGGGCCAATGTTTTTATGATTTCATCACTCGTATACAAATTTTAGCGGACGCCATGTTTGGACTAGATTCCAGGTTTTGGCTTGCAGCTTAGATATGTCGAGACTTCTGATTGGTCAGTTTAGGAATATTCCAGTATAAGAAGGTTTGTGATTGGATAACGCTACTAGTGGTCTATCACCAATAGACAGTGAGTAGCTCAGCCAATCAGAATGCCGGATTTGTAATAGACCACTAGTTGATTGATACTAAATATATATATATATATTATATTATATTATATTATATTAGTAAATATAAATTATCTACCTTCCAATTCCCATGGTTGTTCTATATATACAAAGTTACAATACGTTTATAATCTGCTAGTAAATTGGTGTACTTATTAATAGTAATCTTCAAATCTGTCTTTAAGCTAGTTGTGCTGTGTTCTGACATGCCAACGTAAATGCGACGATGTTATAAAACGTTTCTCACAGGATGTGCACACAAACGGTCTCTCTCCTGTGTGTGTTCGTTCGTGTGCTTGTAGTGTACCATATTGGGTGAATCCTTTGGGGCAGTACTTGCATCTGAAGGGCCTCTCGCCAGTGTGCTTGTACATGTGCGTCTGAAGATTGCGGTACTGCGTAAAGGACTTGGGGCACAGTTTGCACGGGTACGGCTTAACGTCGTAGTGGACAAACCTGTGGCGTTGTAAGTGACCGAAGCGAACGAACGAAGCCGAGCATTTGTCGCACTTGAACGGTTTTTCACCTGTAACGATTTAGGAAAGACAGCGGGCTGTTAGTGCTGTATATTAGTGCTGACGGGCTATTAGTGCTTTAGGGGCTCTTGGTATATACGGGCTATTAGGGGCTGTTGGTATATACGGGCTATTAGGGGCTGTTGGTATATACGGGCTATTAGTGCTGGTGGTATATACGGGCTTAGGAGGGCCATTTTCGCCGACCTTCCACCGCGGAGGAAAAATACCCTGGGAACGAGGTTGGTCGTATTTAAAACAATCCACGAACTCGATACGAACGAAGACGAACGAACTGATTACGAAGGAAAACGAAGTTGACCGCTGACCAAACATATCGATGTCACCCGCAACGAACGGTCGGCACTAGAGGCAATCCACCGTATTTGACTGTTTTTATCTGTGATTAAAGACCAATAATCGGCAATTAATAATGGGTAATAATGGGTAATTCCACAACAGTAAATTGTAGGATTCTAGAACCCAACCCCAACACAACACAAATCCTAACCCTAACCCCAACCCCCCCCCCCCCCCGCCTTAAGTGTCTTCCTAACCCTAACCCCCCGCGCCTTAAGTGTCTGTCCCCACTCGGTTAAAGACCCTCAGTGGATTGCATCTAGTGTTTGCCGCAACGAACGCCGTGATTTAGTCCAACCCAGTCTGACGTTTCTCACTCTGTCGAAGGGCCTCGCATGCTATTTCGGCTGTACACCAACCTTTTTAGATATTTGATTTGTATTTCTACACTGCCTAAGCAGCACAACACGTTTTATCACTCATTTGGATGAGAAGTAACAGATCCGTTCAGGGCGCCTACTTTTTTGACGGTCAATTCCGTTTATAAAATCATTCCTGTATATACCGCCAACAGCTTACACGCTAATTCGGCAGTACACCAACCTTTTTAGATAATTGATTTGTTACTTCTTCGCATTGTGTGTTTTTTTATATTTTTCTGTTCGTTCTTATTGTCGTTCGTTGTACCCAACACAAGGAATGATCATGGTATATTATACTGGCATGCATGTATTAATATTTTGTCATGGTCATGATTGCAGTTATATATATATGGTCATATTTGTGGTTCTAGTCGTGTTTGTGATTATAAGTTTTGTCATGGTATTGGTTACAGCATTGCGTGGTAATTATTATCGACGGAGGATCGAAGATTAGACGACCTCGACATTCGACGGACTGTGGGGGGTACCCAGGGAGAGGTTTTGAGCGAGTATGCAGAAGCGTTATGTTATCGTTAAAGTACGGGTTTGTCGATGGTTTACTCGATATTTTCGTAGTGTTGTAGTTGTGGCTAGACCTTGTCCGGTGTCGTTCGAGTCGTTTGCAAGACGTAACCGAGGGAAGATACCCGAAGACGAAGTGATCGTTAGGGGCCAGGGAGCGACGTTTTCGAGTGTTCGCGGGGCAACGAAGCGAAGAGAGCAACAGAAATTGTTTATGTGCATCGATCATCGTCACAACTAATTAAGCAGATATCCAAGCAATCACCTGTGTGGAAATACTCGTGCGTGTGCAGCTCGTCTTTCCTGGCAAAAGCCTTGCTACATTGACCACACTTGTATGGCTTCTCACCAGTGTGTATCCTGGTGTGCATCTTTAGAGCACGTGACGTGGTAAACGTCAGCAGGCAAATGTTACACACCAAGCCAAGTTGTCCAAGATTCCGCTGATTGTATTGGGGATACAAAACAGGCCTTGGAATGTTCTCAAAGTACATCGCGGCGTTCCCGTATGGAGTTGCTCCATAGAATATCGACGATGGACATGCGCCAAACACGTTCAGCGGAGTTTCAGCATAGAAAGGGAGGTGCGAGACTGGTTTTGCATGGACTGCGCAGTGTTTCTGAAAGTTCCCCAGCCACGTGAACTGCCTGTCGCAGACATGGCATCTGTATGGCTTTGCATCGATGTGAGCCAGTTGGTGCCTTTTTAGATCGCTTGCGCGGTTGAACGACCTGCAGCAGTGATCGCACGGGAATGTAGATTTCAACATGGTGTCGACTTCAGTGGTTGCTCCGATGACAGGAACCGTTTCTCGGTAGTTTTCCGGGGGTGCTGCTTGATCATTGCTAGGCATTTCAAGAATCGCGGATGTCCATTTACCAATCGCTGGTCTTTCTGGAATTAAGAAATATAGTCCAATTGGTCAGTTAGAATCTTTTGAAATTATAAACAAAATCATGCTAGCGAAGCAAATAGAAAACTTTTCTAAACTAGAAATTCGAATCCGCAATAACCCCCTCTCTCGCCTTTTCTACCACTACCCCCCTCCCCCTCCCACCCCTAGAGTTTCTTTTCCCCATCCATGGTTCCCATTTCCGTATTTGTATTTGGTCTCTGTCGATAAGATTGTGATCGTTATCTCAGCCAATATTTACTCGATTTCAATTCTGAAACAGATTTGGAATTACCGAGTCTAAATACATAACACACCTACCTATTATATTACGAGAATGTGCATACCCTTCGTAAAAACGGTTTATGTGGCCGCTTCGTCGTATACTTTGAACGTTATCCCCATCAATATTTAACTGTTTTCAATTCTGAAAACAGATTTGGAATTAGCGAGTCTAAATACATAACACACGTACCTATTATATTGCGCAAACGTGTATACTCTTCGTAAAAACCTCTTTATTTAGTTCGTCATATCACCACTCGCCAATCTGCCAAAATATTGTCCGATTCAAACGGATCACCCAAAACGACTTTTTACTTCCTTATAAGGAGTTGGTCCTACCATGCTCCGCTAGTGGAAATATTGGAAATATTGAGAGTGTCGTAGCCTGTGCCAAGAAGAGTGTCGTCGTATAGTCGTATACAGAAAGAGAACAGTGCGTAGATTAAAGTTTCTTTGTTTTGCATGAATTATATTTTTCTTTTGATGAGCGTCGTCGTTTCAACCCGGTTTTCCAATAGGCTTTTCTCGATTGTGCCAGCAAAACTGGCACATTATGCTACTAGCAGTGCTCGTTTTTTGTCTAAATTATGCTCGAATTATGCAGCTGGTTTACAAAAATTATCCTAGTTTTTGTTAAATTATGCTATTCACAAAATACACTAGAAAGGTCAAAATTTAACGTTTATTGTTAGCGAAAGCAAGTTTCTAACTTTTAAATGATCACTTCTTTGTCCTGAACTGTTCTTAACTTAACTTAACACAACATAAAGTATACTTATGAGTTATAACTCAGTCATTGTCCTCAAAATCCGACCACCGCTCTCGAGCAATATTCGCAGGTGCTGGCCTATCAGCATCACTATCAGAAGTATCAGCTGGTTGCCTTCCTTGTATGACAGGTAAGTTATCTTCCGGCGTGTACTTCCGGTGCTTACCCGGTTTTGGCGTTTTTTTACGTTTTTGGCCTGCCCTGGAGTGCCTGGACTACCGCCGCTATGAAAATAGATTGAACAAAGCTTTAAAGCACCAGTATAAGGAATAAAACTTGTCATGGCTTCAATATTTTGCTCTGAAAGTTATATAAATATGCCGATTATGCTAGCAGTGCTTTTTCCTTAAAAAGTGCCAAAAATATGGGGTTAGGGTAAAACGCGGATGCGGATGGGCGGATGGCGGACGGACGGACGGACGGATGAGAGGGTAAAAGACGGATGAGAGGGTAAAAGGCGGATAAGAGGGTAAGTCTTTTGACAGTTATTCTGAAGCGTCCGAACAGCAACAGAAATATATATCCCTGACGTTGAGCGGTAAACACGTTGAAGGAAATGAAAGCATCGTGCCATCGACAAGACCGAATAACGTGTTTTATTACCAATTCGTCCTCCCTTTCAAAACTGGCATCAAGAACCATGTTCTCAGGAGCTGTTTTCAACAACTGCTCCTTTTCGTTCGGTGATGGCCATTTGCCTGAAGTCGGTTCTGCTGGTTCTTCAAGCTTCGAAGCGATTTAAGCGAGAATCATATAATAAATATCCCATTGATGGTTTGTCCGATAATACTGCCGGGCATTTTACAGGTTCGGAGTTCGGAAAAATGAGAAGTTCGACGATTGAACCGGGCCTTAGCGGTCTGTATTAAAAATTATCATTAAATATTATTTAATAAAACATAAATAAAGAACACAAAAACATAAATTGTTGTTTACGCGTGTATTTTGATCGTGTTTGTTATGATTGAGATCTTATCTCAGGAATTCACCCCCAAAATAGAGTTTAAATAACTCCGACAAGTTTTAACTCCTCTACAAGAGCTTGCGTAATCCCAATATCACTTGCGCGGAGTTACGGTACTCCAAAAAGCAGAGTTAAAATAACTCCTGTAAAATAACTCACCCGCATGGAGTTAACTTTGACCTTTTACCCTGTATCCGCGTTTTATTTGACCCTCTCATCCACCTTTTACCCTCTCATCCGCGTTTTAACCTCTCATCAGCCTTTTACCCTCTCATCCGCCTTTTACCCTCTTATCCGCCTTTTACCCTCTCATCCGCCTTTTATCCTCTCATCCGCCTTTTACCCTCTCATCCGCCTTTTACCCTCTCATCCGCCTTTTACCCTCTCATCCGCCTTTTACCCTCTCATCCGTCTTTTACCCTCTCATCCGTCCGTCCGTCCGTCCGCCATCCGCGCATCCGCGTTTTACCCTAACCCCAAAAATATGCTCGTTTTCCCAAATTATGCCAAAAAATGTTTCCATCCCGCCTATCGAGATCCCGGCTTGCTCTCTTGTCAACGCGAAGAAATATTTAAAGTATCCTATGAAATGAAAAAATCAAGTTTCCATAATGTCTCCTTCAAAAGTAGATTTTGAATAATGACGAAATCTGTTTAATTTTTTCTTTATCATTCACCGTTGTCTAGTTATAAGCATTTGAAATTTTAGCGTGATGACGTCACAAGGTGGACCAGAGAAATATTAGAGAAATATTATTAGAGAAATAAAATTGATATTTTGTGAAGTGCTTACACAAGAACTACGAAGCCTAGTAGCATTTCAACTACCACAATAAGCTATGTGATAAACTACTTTTTGTGATCACCATGGTAATAAACTAAGCTCCAGGCCCCTGAAAAAAGTAAATAAAAACTTGCTCTAGTTCTAGTACGAGGCATTGTTTAGACAAACACTAGCCTCCTCCGCAGGCATCTCTCTCATGCGGGAGGGGAAAATGGTGGGCGTAAAAAATTGCGGGCGGGAAAAATGGCGGGCGGGGGAAAAATTGTGGGCGGGCGAAAAACACTGTCGTATCTCATATTAAGGACGTTATGCCAAATACATAACCAGAACAAAGTCAACAGACCAGAAAATTACATTTTATGAAATAAGGATAAAAGGGCCTGAAACCTAGTATGTTTCCATGGTAACTATACAAACTTCAGTGGTGAGGACAACATTGCTGCCATGTTTCATCTTTGTAGCGGGTCCACCTTGTGACGTCATCACGCTAAAATTTCAAATGCTTATAAAGCCTGAGCAAGTTTTCTTTGGCAATTTGACAAGTCTTACTTGTTCGTGTGAATGAGCAAACATGACAAGTTTTTCCTTGACAAGTACACTTGTTAGCTGGCGTGCCAGCTTTTGAACAAGGAAACTTGTCAAGGAAAAACTTGTCATGTTCAAAATTTGCCCGTGTAAACGGCATGTCAAGGAAAATATGACAAATGATTGCAAAACGTCATACCCAGTTCCTTTATTTGTGAGCATTTTTGCTAAACTGGTGGGCGTTCGTTTGACAGACCGAGGAACTTCACTTCTTTTGGAATCGCTTCAAATCCGAGATAGCTCGTGTGAACATCAAAATAAAGACAAGATATGATTGCTTTATGATCGGAAACGAAAACATTTACTGTAATGACTAATGTACAATTATTATAGTTTATTATGTAGTACTACCGGAAACAACTTTCAAAACTTCTACGACTACGTGTTGGCGGTATCTGCACGTAGTTCTCGCACAGAATTTCTCGCAAATCCTTGTGAATGTCTGCAGTTCTCAGTGAACCAGTTGTTTCTTCGTGGTAAAAGCCGTTTTCCTTTCGATATACGTGCCATTTATAGAACTCGTTCTTCCGTTGAGCCGCGAAGAAACTTGTCAAGGGAAATAATTTGACCAAAACTCAGTGTTGAATCGTTTACACGGGCAAATAAAACTTGTCAAGGAAGATTTGTCAAGGAAAAATTGTTGACCATATACACGAGCAATTTTAATTGGCAAGAAATTTTCCAAAGAAGACTTGCTCGTGTAAATTAGGCTTAACTAGACAACGGTGAATAATAAATAAAAATATATACAAATTTCGTCATTATTCAAAACCTACTTTCGAAGGGAACACATTATGGAATATCGATTTTTTCATTTAATAGGCACTTAAGGAACTTTTCGTGAGTTGAACTCAATACAAATTTGCATTGAGTTCGATCCCATTGAAAGTTCAACGTTTGGCCCAAGGCCTAAGAGGAAAAGCAGTGAGATCTCGCCAATTATTGGGATGGCTTTCCTCCATAAACAGCCTCTAAACTGATCGAACAAAGTCAATGTCAAACGCTTGACAACTGATTATAATGGTCAATATAGACATTTGTGTTTAAGCTTCAGCTCTAACAATTGGACGCTAATTGAATTTTTATGAACGATCGAGAAACATTTTATCCTAAACATTGCAATTATACTGTACACAACTGTTCCGTTTTGTTACTCTATATGATTCCAGTGTACTTCACGCGGTACTGTTATACATTTACTGCAGGAAAAACTAAAAATAAGAGTTTAGGGTTTCTTTAAATAAAACGGGACATGCACCGATAATGCTAAAGGAAATTAACGCGCGACGCAATGCTAAAGCTGAACAGATATATATCTGTTGTGTTAAAGGCGTGAAAAAATTGCAGGTGAAACGAGGTAATTATTTACTCAGCTCCTGTCTTATCGAGTCTGACTGTTAAAGTGTTTTTATCAAATGGGCTACTACAATTAACTTCTTGAGAGAATAACTAAATCCACAATTTTTGTCATGTTTATCTGAGTTCTTATAGACAATTCGAATCAGTTTCCCTAAGTGTTTACATTCGTCAAAAAAGAAGTAATGGTTCCACTAGTGAGGAGTTGGAGCGCAAAATAACTTATCAGGCCGTGAATAGTAATGAACATCGATATAGCGACCGGTAGTTAATCCGCGCGAAAGCAAAACTCATTGGTGCGCTTGCATTGTATGAGGAATGGCAATTCTTTATACATAACGAATAGATTAAAAAATTCATTGTTGCGCTTGCATTGCACGAGGAATGGCAATTATTTATAAATAACGAATAGGTATATAGAGCAGTTTGATTTAGCACGATTGTTTATGGAACTTTAGGTGGCGAGCAAGCGGGTGTGATCTCAATCATGCACACCAAACCTGATGCTCAAAAGTTAGAAAACGAAGTTGGCTTTAAGACTTCAGAGGAGACTATACTGCACTACCCTACCAATATTTAATAACTATTGTCGATAGTGTAAAACTGGTGTTTCTGTTTTTTTAGTTATTTATAAGTTTACACAAGTATAACGCTATACAATACGCTGCAAGTATATAAGCTACAGTATGTGGTTATTCACAGAACGACATACGTTGCGGTTTTGGATACAAAAAACTATTTCTACGCATGAACTTTTTGACATTACCTGTAAAAGTGTCATCATCTGACAACTGTTCGCAATCGATCTTTGGGTGGGATTTTCGAATTAAGAACGACCGAGGCATGTTGCAGTTGCTCGAATTGCTCAGTACTGTAGTGTCGATGGGAAGAACTCGTTTCTTGGTTGGTATTGTCAATTAACCAGGCTTATATGATGGCGTCGAACTCAAAACGAGGCACAAACTTTTGTGAATGCAATTAGTCTTTTACATGCACGAAAACACCTGTCTAGATGCACTGCTTTTAAACCGTCAAATTAGTCGTTCTTGCGCGCATGTTCAAACACACCTCGATAAACCAGAAACTATAAATACAGTCAACGAATCTGAAAATCTACCACGTTTGGACTTGGTCAGTTGTAAGTGAATGTCTAGCGACGTTGCGCCATCCGGTGGAGGTTTTTTCAGGAGATTTAACCATTTTTAAAAATAAAAATGAAAATGTAAAAGATAGTATCTTTCGGCGACGGCTGCGCGGCGGTGGCAGCGTTATTTTTAAGAAAGATCATCTTTGATTGGAAGATAGAGAGAACTGCACGGACATTATAAGTTTGACCATCAACCATTAAATTTTTCTTAAGGATCACAATTACTGTAACGAGGGTTTTTTGTTTTCGCTGTTTGAAACTCTAGACTGGACGGGCCAAGGTGTGCTTCTGAGATAATGTTTGGGTCAATGCGCGTATTTGCAATACAATTCTTCCATAAGATTATCATCGGCCTGACAGATTTAATCGCGTGCATGCAGGTCACTTACCGCCGTCAAGAGAACGTACTGCAAGATTTGCTATATAGAGTATCGTAAGATTTTTCTTGGCGATTGTATGTAATGTACGTAATTGTTTCGACGCTACACATTTCCCATTTACGATTGGCTTGTAAATGTTTCAACACGTAGTTTTCAGTACTCAGATAAGTCAATGACAATGGGATTATTCGGAATAACAACCGTATATAAGAAACTGAAATCACATCGTATATAGATGGGCGTTTAAAGTGCCCATAACCTCAAAATGTTTTATTGTCTTGTTTGGAAGAACTTTTAAAATGATAAAGTAACTTCTATATTGGAGATTTTCGTTTCTTTGCTTTCTTTTTGAGATATATCAGTTTGTTTGATATGCAAATTATCTGGAATTTCGTCACACATGCATAATGACTTATTGGAGAAATGTGTATATCTCATTCTCGAACGAAATCCTTTAAAATCAAGAAGTTTGGTGTTGTGGGAGAAACGCACACACGTGTTATTCACACTTTAGTGTTTTTATTTCATGAACGCAAAGATATATAACATTCTCTGATAACTCATTATGCATGTGTGACGAAATTCCAGATATTTACATATCAAACAAACTGATATATCTCAAAAAGAAAGCGAAAAAGTGAAAATCTTCAAAAGAAGTTACTTTATCATTTTAAAAGTTCTTCCAAATAAGACAATAAATTTGTTGAGGTTAGGGCACTTTAAACCAGCATAATACGAAGGTGTTAATGTTTTCACATTGTATGTGCATGGCAGTGTATGGAGCGTACGCAGATTGCTTGAATTTGCTACTTAGGAAACTACTTTAGCCAATTAAACTGCGGTGATTGGGCAACGATGATAACAAGGTGCATGTTTAACCGCAGCAGTCAATTCTACATTAACGCGTAATTGATAGCCAATGAATGAGAACGGCAATGCGATCCTTATCGCAAGTTATTTCGAAGAAAGAAACTCTGTGTTTGTTTTTATTGGAAATTTCTGTAATCGTTAGAAATTATTAATGACGCATGATGAAATATATATTGAAAAATCCAAGCCGTGCAATCCGAAATGTTATAAGTTAACGTGTTCCTTTTTGAAAACAACTCGTATGGAAACACTTGCTCAAGCCACGAAATGCCGTCGATATGCCGTATAAAAGCAGCAAGATTTTGCATTGGTACAAACTCAGTGAATGATTTCCACGAGTTCTTCAAAGAACAGCATCCTTCAAATAACCGACCTATAGCATATGTATAGAACAAATTATTTCAGGAAATAATCACCGTTAGCGCGGTACGATTTTTCCAGACAATCACAATACTGCCTCTGGAACAATTGTCTGTCGCGCGGCACAATTCTCAGTTGTTTATGATTCGCTGGCATAGGTCAAGCAGACAATATTGTGATAAAGCGCTATATAAGAAAGTCGCTATATAAGAAAGTAGTAGTTATTATTATTATATGTTGCTTTCCATTATCATCAGTGCATCACATATGTATAGCACGAATAATTGAATATATACATCATTGGAGAACAGATTCGCCGTGCACATCTTTATTGGCCTTCAGTCATGACCACCGCGGCGATGATTAAAATCAGTAATCGCTTCCACCTCAGATATATTACTTGATCTTTCTTATCCATCAGTCTATTGCCTAGAGCAATCGCAATCTGTTAAAAAAGACGTTTGATTCAAAATCATACTGTTTCAACAAATCTATTGATATGGTCCGAAAACCACGATCCAATTTTATCGTAAATTTCTCTACCGCTTTCCAGCAAAATTGCTCAACTGTGATACGAATAGCTAGCGTATCTATATGTGGCTGTTTACATGAATCCAGATTGAGTTTCATTCCGGATTGAACTCACACCGGTTCTGTTAAAATCCTTTTAGGTGTTTACATGAATCCGGAATGAGATGCAGCTCAATCCGGATTGAGTTCATTCCGGTTCTCATTCCGGATTGAGTTTCATTCCGGATTGAGTTTCATTCCGGATTGAGTTTCATTCCGGTTCTCATTCCGGTTGAGTTCATTGCGCATTGAATTTCATTCCGGATTGAGTTTCATTGAAATTTCATTCCGGTGTCATGTTAACTAGGCGGTGCGAGATTTCATTCCGGAATGGAAAATACGACCTTGAAGACTGAAACGAACAACACATGCGTGCTTTTAACATTTGTAGACGACAATTTGCAGCAAGAGACAGGAATTACGCCGATCGACGACGTTATAAATTAAAGGTGAATTAAATGCTTGTTTACTTGCGACCGCATCGATTATCGTTGCTATAGTGATGCTTTTCCCCTTTTCTTTATGTTTATTCTATAAATGTACAAGCGTAGAAATCGTTGAAAGAAACATACCCGCTATAATGTTATTGATCGCCATCTTGAAATTTCAGATTTCGCGCGATTTTCGATCCTGGGATAGAATTCTTATGAAACTGAAAACAGCCCCTATATACGGGTGTCGTGCTTCCGAATAGTGGCGCACTAACATAGAAATGGGGCCATATTACAGGGTGGCGAGAAGATATGAATTTTTTGTTCGAGTGGGCAAGAACCGAGTGAGTGCAGAGAACGAGTGAGATATTGGTCTGGCTACGAGAACATAACATTTATATGTTTGATAGCCTTCGTCGCAGCCTAACACTTTCTGCGTGTTTAAAAGTTGGGTTGGGACACAGGCTAATATTTGACTGCTACCGTGTAATGTTCTGTTTACAATAATAATAATAATAAAGTCTTAGTTTATTCATTTGATAAAAAAAAACATATCAAAAGTTACAATTGCTAACAACTAATCAACACCTTATCCAAAAATATTTACAAATATAAGTATTTAGAAACTAGTGCTAAAACTATATCGCTAAATAGTATCTATTTATTTAAATATATTTACAAAACTATTTTTAAAACGTTCAGTGTTTATTTTAGGAAGTTGACTGGTTTGTGACCGGAGTCTACGTGAAGATTATTTTACTTTGGGGAGAAGGGAATATAGCGGGTGGTAACAATCTGAACTGATTCTGGCGAAGAGCCTTCTGTCGTACTTTTCCAACAATTCATGAATGTTTATAAATTCAGAAATATAGCGTCTCTTATAGCATCTCTTTAAAAAACATTGTACTACATTAAGATCGGCTTCACTTGCCCCATACACTGAAGGCCATAGACTATCTTTGAAAGAACAATTGCTCTAAAAAGCAGATCAATTTATTCTAGGCTATAGCCCTCTTTCCTCAGCTCTCTATAATTATATACAAACATTTATTGGCTTCAAATAATTTGGTCAAATTATATGGACATTATATTAGACCTGTGGACATGGTATTGACAAACAGGGTTTAATCCAAAAACTACAGTTGTTTGACCCGGGAAAAGTTTTAGAAAACACAAATAAATTATACAACATGTCAATAGTGGCCTATTTGGTAAGCCATTATTGACATGTATAATTTATTATTTGCTGTCTAAATTATTTGTTTAACATGAAAACTTGAAAGAAGTTTTTGGCTCTTTAATAGTTTATTCAAAACTAAAAAAGACGGGGGAAATGATGCGACTTGTATTAGGTATAAATACCCTTGAGATCATGACGTACGAGAAATACGCCAATTGGGTTCCCGGTTGTAGTGTATTCTATGTATATATAGTGTATATATAAGGTGTGGATTCTACGTGTGTTTTAGTACTGGTCATGGTGAATATACCTTTCTCTAAATAATGATGATTATGTGTCATATTTCAAGAATTATCACATAGGAACTCTAATGATTGTAGTTTAGTATAATTCCAAAGTTGAACATCTGGAAAAAAAACCCGGAGGTTTTACTTCCTTTCTGGGTCACATATATATCACTCATGAACAAAAGGCTTCTTATCTATAAAGAGCTTAACTCTCTGCATATTTTGTTGAAACCTTAGTATTTCGAGGACCGTATTTTCTTTCATTAACGACTGCTCTCAGCCATATTTTGAAAGTTTAGCTCAAACAACAGAGCTTATAGTCACAGCGCTATGTCATCTGTGACAATTAGTAATTATGTCAGAGTCACTGCCTCTAGATCAATCAGAGCACTGAAAACTCTCTGTCCAACTCTGCAATTATACTATGCAATTATTATACTGCGAGAAAGATGAGACCTGCACAACGGTAATTAACTATCTTAAAGTGAACAAAATGCTTAAATGACGCCAGCTTAACGGTTTCATTCAAACCAGATGGACGAGCTAGGAGATGTGATTTTAAAGAATTTGAACTAAATTGAAAGTGTTGCAATCTATCAGCGGAAACAAAACGAAAATTGTCATGTTGACGTTAAGATATTGCGTCGCTAACCGATAAGCCTGCATTTGTGGTAAAAAATTCTGGCACTGAATCTTCAACGCCAATTGCTTTTCTTAGACAATGTAGCCATCGGATTCGCTTAAATTATCACCAGTAAGTCTGGGTGGGTGGGTGGAAAAATAGAGTATTCACTCTATTTCAACATATATTTGAGCGATTGTATTGCAGTTTACTGCGCATTCAGGCTTATTCAGACGAAAGAAATACTGCATAGGCGTCTGACATGAGTTGTGAAGTTGTTAATTACCGTTATGAAAAACAATAAACGAAATAAAAAAGCCGTTAAGCTATTAAATATTTGAATGTTTGCATGGTGATGTAGAATGTGTAGGACAAGTGAATCATTTATCGATAAGCTTTAGCTTTCGACTTGTTGACTCCAGATTCAGCTGTTTTGAACAAAAACGAGAGATTACCGAAACAATAAAAAGACGTAAAAGGAAAGATCGTATCTTTGCCTGGCGGCTGGATAGTGTAATTATACAACATTAGAACGATTTGAAAGCTATAGATCAATGTAGATACACTGAGGTAGTAAATGGATAGCAAGAAATTACATCCAATTGATCCAAATGATGATTTAAAAGCAGTGTGCTGCTTATAGGCAGTGTTACAATACGAATAAAAAACACAAGTTGGCACCCTTCCGTGGGCTCGAAACGTCTGAGGCTTTCTATTCGGTTGTTCGTTTCAGTGTTCTTGATTCGTAATTGCTTTTGTACTAACGGATCATGCATTCAGAACCATTTTCCATCATCGATCGCCTATACTATAGACTCTGATGTCAGACTGATAAACGTCATTTCTCAGCGGGAGACCCATTTGAAATAACCGACCTTTCGTTTTATTACATACATATATACACAACCCGAACAACTGTAATTAAAACGGGAGGCGTGTTTCGTTATTATATATATACATGACGCACGACAGATTAATATATATGACTATTTAGTTGGCGATCTACGCTGTAATACTGTCTTGCGCAAAGGGTTGATTATAGAGAAATTTCAGCCCGAGTTTAGTTTTAGTTGGTTCTATTACACGAGCAATTTAATAGTTCAGCCCAAAATGTAATTAAGCTAGTAAAAACACACGGGAACTGTTTTACGCCTGCGTAATGAACCGTTCACACGCGAAATTTATACCTGCAGCTTATTGAATTTAGTATTCACGTAAACAGGGGATATCTATTTTCCGCAAATAATCCATGCAACCGAATGGCCTTAGAGAATGTGCAAAATTCTATATCAATGTTATCCAAAGGAAAGTGAAACAGAAACACTGAATTTGTATTACATACACGAATAGCTCATAAGTTGGTTGCCGGAATGTGCGAGTCAGTTTATATTGTCATATCATCTTGAGTTACCTTTTTTCTGTTTATACATGACACTATGACAGTGTAGTGGTTATTTGCGAAATTTATCAGTGTTATACGCGAACAGATCGACCATTAATCCAAAAATACATTACAATTTCTATTAATTCTATATGCGAATCTGAGCTGAATATATATGTGCTTAGCCAAGGCATAGGAATTGAATCGATGAGATATAATAACTGAAACTGGGATTCACTTGAAAGATCTTTCACTGAGAAACGGTTCCAAAAAATAACGGTTCAGTTAAACCAATTAGTCAACAGGTTTGAACAGCCGGAAAATAAATTGGATAACAATGTATAGTTAACCGCCACAACTTCGACATTAAAAACTGTCAGTTTCAATTAACATGTAATTGATGTCCATAGAGCAAGATCAATTACGATTCTTATCAGTTGCCATTAAACATTTCAAAGAAGCATCCAATGTTTTGTTAGCCTCCTTCGCAGACGTTCTAATGGCTCGCTTAATACCTCCCCATGAACGAACTCGAACTGACGGCTGCGAAGGAGACTAATATTTTGTGCACCAATGGTCACCAATTTCTAAAAGAGATTCGTGGCATGGCAGAGAGAAAACACGATTTCTCAAATGTTCACAAGCGCAAATATAGGAAGAAAAACTCAAGCGATGTTTGATGTTCCATCATGTTAGACTAATCGTTTACAAAAATATATGTAAACTAATCGTTTACATATATTTCGTTCGCTGGTTTCGTTCCAGTTTCGTTCCGGCTGGTCCCGGTTTGATCTTAAAATGTATATATTTCAACACTCGCAATGTTCCTTCACCATAAATCCTTAGAACATGTGGTTTGATCGAGTGAAATGCCAAATATTACTTGTAATATACCCAGAGTCTTGTCCCGGCATTACCACCACTTTATATACAGAACTCGTGACTGTTCTGCGCATGTATGATATTTCAAACGTTGGGCTCTCGGCGGCGGCCAACGTGGCTCGGTGGTCGGAGCACTGAGCTGGCATCGCGGTTCGGTTCCGGCCGGAGGGCCTTGGCAATATCTATACAGACACGTGTCTCGCTGTTCCACAGCTCATCAGTGTGTACAATCTAGATATGGGCATGAGAACTAATTATACAATATACACTATATCGCTTGTGGGACAAATAGCGGTCATGCGCACATCCAGAGAGCGTGAAGCGGTATAGGGCCAGAGTGGCTCAAACCACCACAAGGGTAGCGGGCGTTGCATTATCGCTAAAGGACACCTACACCAACTTCACAGAGTGCTCAACAACACCGAAATGAAGGAGCGTAATACAATATCTACAGACACGTGTTTCGTATATATATATATATATATATATATATAAATATATATATATATATATATATATATATATATATATATATATATATATATATATATATATATATATATATATATATATATATATGTATATGTATATGTATATGTATATAATATATAGGTATAGAAGTAGATTGTGTTAGTCTGAAACTCGCAATCATAGGGTGAGTAAGATTTCAGGTTTCGAAACTTCATGAAGTATTCGAATTTCGAATTCGAAATATCAAGACAAAAGGATCATGAAGCTTGAAATTACAATAACAAAACGGACCAAAACAAAGACAAATAAAGAGATATAACTTGATAAAATCTTATATAAAATGTGCTGATTCAGTCATGTGTGGTATATAGCGACTGCACTTAATGCAGGATGCAATTTTTCCTAACGATATCGATTGTCAATCTGGTGTATCCGATACACTTACTTAAGGTGGTGTAAAATCGCACAAATGAAGTGATATTCGTAGAAATGATAGCGTGTAAAGACATGCCCCTTAACTAGGATTGATGCAAAGATGTTTATTGAATGCATCGACATTCATCAGAAGTACAGGTATACTTAGAAAATTTCTGCGTCAATACCATTATGATCCGTTCACCCTAACATCGCAGGTTACCCTAACCACAGCTGACCGTTGAACCGGCTCTACAGAGATATACCGCAACAGACGTATAACACTCGTATATAAAATCCATAATACGCTACATCCGACTTGCGTATTGGCGTACATCTGACTGGCGTATTATGTATTTCGCACTCTTCCAAGTGGCATATAGCCTCCTCCGCAGGCAAGTCTGTGGCTTCTTTTCCGAGTTAAATAGCTTCCAAGGCTGTTTGGCCGAGCCAGAGAAATTAAGAAGAGCATGGGGAGAAGGAAATTAAATACACAAGGGGAGGGAGATCCCTTGCTGTCCCCTCTTCGTCGACCAATCCCTTCACAATCCATATACGTCCGTGAATCCCAACCAAAACATTGCTCGCACAGCGTTGGAAGCTATACTATTTGACTCGGAAACGAAGCCACAGAGTTGGCTGCGGAGGAGGCTAAGTGGCATTTTGCGATTTTTTGATTTTTCCTCTAATTACAATTTCTTTAATATTTTTGTTTATGTGAAGTGATTCCTACCATTCAACTTAACATGATAAACGTAATTAAATTTTGCATACTGTTCGCGTGCCTTCATCCAATATGGCCGCCAATGAGTCACGTGACCTTGTTGTCATGGAAACGAAACCGAAAATTAGTTCCTACTATATGATAAATGTGTTTTAAAAGTTTGACTTAGTTTGGACAAAATCTCTGGAAAATAGGAAATTTCAGTATCGAAGTCACGAGCCATGCCTTAATACCGCTGGGTAGAAGAGAAAACATTCACATAAAGCCATACTTATGTAAAAATGTCTGCACAAGGAATCAGATGGTGTAAATGTTAATGTTGTTCGCCATATGGACAGGCATAATTATAACACTATAGAAAAACGGAGAATTTTGTTCTCCCAAAGCCAATTAAAAAGACAAATAATCTCAAACGAACATTAACATATTCATCGGCACAGTGGCGGAAATTCGCCTTTTTCGGTGGTGGGGCAAAGCCTCTTAAATTTCCGACAAGTTTATTCGCTACGTAACCAATTTTATTACAAACAAAAATGGACAAATAAAGAAACTGAAAAAGGAAAACCCCTCTTTGCGCCTGTAGTCGCTGTCGAATACTCTGTTGCAGGACAGGCATTCAACATTTACTCGTTCTAGACTTTTCGACGATTTCGATCGCTATTTCAACGTTTATTGATTTGATTTGCAGTCCTACTGGCGTACTATCCTATCCTACTGCTCTCATTTTGCATGTTCGAATCGAACTCGGTTCGTGGACGAGCGCTAGTTCCAGTTTGACCAGCCGCATGGATGTGTACGATGATCGCTGCGGTATTGCAAACAGGATGACTTGAGATATCTATAAGTTGCTTCTGTAACATTTTTTCCCATTTTCAATATATGCCTTAAGTATTTCCGAAATTCCGACAAAAAGTGAAAATTTCCCACAAATTGGCGATTTGACGACAGGTGGTGGGGCACGTCTGGGATCGAAGAAGTGGACATTTTACGTTTGTCACGAAAAAGCTCGCAAAGGTGAAAGAACTGACGGATAACGTTTTGCCCAAAGCGAAAATGCATAGGTCCTGCTGAAGCAGACCTTACGTGAGGAGACATCGCAAAATATAACAAGCCATTCTCGAGCTTCTTACAGATGACGACGAGATAGATCGACGAAGAGATTGAGGCTTCTTCGGATGGGATAGACCTTATTCATAAATGGCCGACAATTTAAAATTATTTTATATAATAATAATAATATTTATTTATATAGCGCCTACCCAGCTTTACAAAAACTCAAAAACTAATTAAAGACAGACTTAAAAAGATGTGTTTTGATTTTGGATTTAAAAATAAAAAGACTTGGGGAAGATCTGATGCTTCTAGGTAAAGTGTTCCAGAGTTCAGGAGCGGCAACGGAGAAGGATCGATGGCCATAAGAGAGCAGATTAAAATTGACACGGTTGAGAAGAATTTCGGATGAAGAGCGGAGATGTAGACAGGAGCTTGGCCGAGATCTGAATGTAGGAATGAGGATTTTAAACTTGATACGTTCTGCAACTGGTAGCCAATGAAGATCCATAATGATAGGAGTGATGTGATCACGTTTGCACGAAAAAGTGATGACGGGCAGCAGCATTTTGTACAGATTGGAGTTTTTTATAATATTTTTTGGAAGGCCGTATAGGAGAGAATATAGATATGCATATCAATTGGCCCTTATGACCTCATTTTAAAGAAATAATTACATGAAAACGAGTTCATATAAATTGTTACATGCATATAAAAGAATATTAATTAGGTGGTCATTTGTGAATAAGGTCTATAGCTGTCATTGATAAGACGTTGACACCAAGCACGTGCTAGGTTGCCAAAGCTAGGAGTTCAGAAGTTCGGTGGGAATTGTTCGAATTTTGCGATTCACCAACGGAGTCTCCACCTAGTTAATGTAGACAGTCTACATTGGTAACATGTAGGTGTTAATATAGGATGTCCCGCATGCGTTTAACAGTAAATTACTAATCCCGCATGCTTAGTCTCTCTTATAGCACGTCAATTGAGGGAGTCGAGGGTGGAGGATCTTTGTTGTTTTGGTTTGGTTACAATTCTCGAAATTAAGGCGAACTCTGTCCCAGACCTCTCTCCACATTTCGACCTTTTGGGTATACTAAACACTGATCTCAATGACCAAATTTGGCCAAAAAGTAAAGGGGGGTTAACCTATCCCTGGGTTGGGATCTTTGTTGTTTAGGATCTTTGTTGTTTTAGGGCTAGCGGAATTGGTTATTTATTAATGTAGACATATATTCACAGCTACATGTTACCAATGTAGACTGTCTACATTAACTAGGTGGAGACTGGGTTTGATTCATACAACATTACATACATACATACATAATTTTATTAGATGCTCCTCGAGAGGCTTTTCAGCTCTAATTTACAGTGTTTCTTAACATTATACTAACTACTGTATATCACTATATTTACAAAGGTTTGTGTTTACGAATATACTATAATAATGTCTAAAAAATCCAATTTAAACATTGGTTTAAATTTATATTACATAGGATTACTTATTTAAGAAATCCGTGAGAAGATTCGTCTTTATATTATGTTTAAAACTTTGAACTGTCATTCTAGATTTTAGTGAGGCATCAAGATTATTCCAAATTGTAGAAGCCCTGTATAAAAAAGACTTCTGAGCTTTAGAAGTTCTACAAAGAGGTTTATGTAATTGTTTACTCTGCCGTGTTACGCGATTACTAATCTCAGAACGAGTAACAAACATTTGGCATAGATAATCAGGCGCTAACTTGTTCATAACATTTAAACGTCATAACACAATCCCGGAGATACAAGATATTCTCTACGGGAAGCCATTTCAATTGCTTTAATGCAGGTGTTATATGGTCATATTTACGGGATCCTGTCATTATGCGTGCAGCAAAATTTTGTAACTGTTTTAAGTTTATAAATGTTCTTCTGACTCGTTGAGGACCAAACAGAGGAACAATAAAACAGCTTGGAAAAGACGTAAGATTGAATGATCATTTCCAGAGTTGATTGCCTAAATAAGTTCTTGATTCTATTTATTTGATGTAGTTTCTTCATACAAGATGATACTGATTGCTTGATGTGTTCATCAAAAGATAAACTTGAGTCCATAATTAAGCCAAGATCTTTGGCATTTTGGACTGGTTGTACGGTTTTCCCGAGAAACGTAAACGAGATATCAGCTGGGATGTGTTTCAGCATCTGTTGTGTTCCAAAGAACATAATCTTGGTTTTATCAGGGTTAGCAAGTAGGCCATTGTTACTTAAGTAAGTGGCAACCGTGAAAAGGTCATTGTTTACTGTCGTTACTACATCTTGTAATGTTCCAATGCAAAATGATAAAAACAGTTTAGAGTCATCTACATAACTTTCCAATTTACTGTTTAGCGGGATAGAAGGAAGATCATTAATGAATAAATTGAACAACAAGGGTCCTAGTATGCTACCTTGCGGAACTCCTTTCGTTATGGGAAGTAAATCCGATATTTCAGCGCCAATCCGAACTGCTTGCATTCGTCCAGTAAGATAGCTCCGAAACCATTCCAGTGTATTTGACGAGATTCCACAGTTCTGCAACTTGTGAAGGAGACGATCGTGGTCAATACTGTCGAATGCTTTACTCAGATCAAGCAAAACAAGAACGGTGACTTTCTTTTCATCGATAGCATTGAGAATATGGTCAGTTACCAACAAATGAACTGATTCAGTCGAGTGTTTTGTGTTTGTTGCCACTTTGATGACTTGTAAGTCGATTGTGTTCTTCAAGATAATTTGACAGTTGGTTAAAAACTATTTTTTCACAAATTTTAGAATTGGTCACTAATAAAGAGATTGGTCGATTATTACTTGCAACTTCGCTATTTCCGTCTTTTACATGAGGCACTACTTCAGCGATCTTCCAAGCCGTGGGAAATATATTGGAGGTGAACGATAAATTAATTATTTCTGTTAAAGGCTTGGAAACAATGGACAGGCAATCTTTTATAACCTTTGTAGTCACTTTATCGATACCGGGAGATTTATTTGAAGGCATATTCATTACCACGGCTACAAGTTCCTCTCTAGTTATTTGGCTGAGGGAAAACTGCTCTAGTTCCGGGTAGTGTTTTAAAGGTTGGTGCTCTATGACAGGTATATGATGTTCTTGTGCTAATTTCTTAACAGATTCAGCCGTAGAATTGCCCACAGAAACAAAATATGAATTGAACTCATTTGAAACTTTTTTGGGATTTGCCGGTTTTATTAATTCCTTTGGTTTATTTGATGTGTATCGTCGAATAGTTTTCCAAATGGCATGACTATTATTCTTATTTTGCATAATTTCATTATCGACAAACAATTTTTCCGCTTCGGTAATCATTCTTTTAATTTCGGTCTGTGTCTCTTTATAGAGAGCCCAGTCAACATTGCGAACCACGCGAATAAATCGCTCTCCGAGGTCGATAAGTTCGTGTACCTGCGTGGACGTATCGAAGAACCATAGAAAACAGCCATCGCCAGATTTTCGATGACCGACGCAAACTGCTCCGCAGCGGTAGAACTCCTCCAGAGAAAGTTTGGCAACAAATATTTTATCGAGCAAGCTCACATCAACGAACTGATTAAGACTCTTCTATGTGGTTTAGAGCAACTACAAGGGTTTGGAAGACCTCGAATTCGATCAGAAGACTTACGACGCCAAACAGACTGTGCCCTCGCCATAATTACACTTAATATATATATTTGACATATTTGTGTTGCACATGTTATTTAACAATCATCGAGCGAGGGTTGTTGCGTGTACGTATTTCTAGTAATTGATTAATCATGAGGTCGTATGTCCAAAAATGATTAAATTTCCGCTAGTTTCTGCTCGTATTAATATCTGAGGCACTATTTAGGCTAAATTAAAAATGGTCGAAAATCGTCAAAAAGTTAAGGATCTTTGTTTTGGGGTTGGTTCCAGTCCTCTCTCCATATTATACTAAAGAGACGACTCTATGCCTTCGGAAATTAAGCCCTGCATGGCCTTATATTTATTCAAAGGACTTTTATAGCGCATATAGTAAGTCGTAAAACGGAAATGAAAACTTAACCGCGCCGATGGACACAATTAACACATGAACACAAGCGTTATTGCAACGGTAACAATACGATATACATAGGGCTATTTTAGGAGGGCTTATTTACGGAAGTTTATGATACGGTTGTTCACACAGCAAACATGTGGATGCGATAAGTCGATGAGATAAGAATTTTGGACTTATTATTAATTTTTATACATTTTTAGTTTATTTTAATTCTTGAAATCCGAACCAACCTTTATCGTCACAAACTACAACTCTTTCCGGTTGACAAAACCTCATTATAACACAAGGACAGGCCCCAACCACATACATCCCGTACGAATGGCAGGCTTTTCCTCGTTTGTTGTTCCAGTGCTAGCAACCAAGAGCTGTTCCTCAGGAGAAATGACAGGATTATGGTTGGATTTCGTCTGGATTTCGTCTGCTATAAAGTGTATTGAATCTTTACCAAACCGCTACCTTTAAGCGATTTCGTTCCTATTTTCGTGTCTAAAGCAAGAGCGCCATTTTAACTAGATTTAGGAAACATAATCATACACTGGATCATGACTTTAACGACGTTTTTAACTACGATTAGCTCAGCCTTTTATTCAACCGTTTAAACCACGTTAAACTCTAACAAATCTTGCGTGTGCATGAACTTCGGAGCGGCAAAACTGAAAACAGCTTATTTTAAAAAGCACTCTGAAAATATACCGTATGGTCTTAGGGGCCGTTTACATGAATCCGGATTGAGCTGCATTCCGGATTGAACTCACACCGGTTCTGTTAGAATCCATTTAGGTGTTTACATGAATCCGGAATGAGATGCAGCTCAATCCGGATTGAGTTCATTCCGGTTCTCATTCCGGATTGAGTTTCATTCCGGATTGAGTTTCATTGAAATTTCATTCCGGTGCCATGTAAAGGCGGTGCGGTGCGGATTTCATTCTGGAATGAAAAATACGACTTAACAGACTGAAACGAACAACACACGCGTCGTTTTAACATTTATAGACGACAATTTGAAGCTAAAGACATGAATTGCGCTGATGTCATATTGTTCAATATAAATAGCTCTTTGTCGACGACGTTATAAATTAAAGGTGAATTAAATGCTTGTTTACTTGCGACCGCATCGATTATCGGTGCTAGTAATGTTTTCCCCCTTTTCTTTATGTTTATTCTTCGCCAAATTATCAGTTTAAGGTACATGTTGAAAAGAAACATACCCGTATTGATCGCCATCTTGAAATTTCAGATTTCGTGCAATTTTCGATCCTGGGATAGAATTCCATGTAAACGTGGTTTGAATTCACGTTAAATCCGGAATGAAACTGAATCCGGATTCATGTAAACAACCCCTACTTCAAACTTGTATCATCAGACATTCAGAATAATCACCGGAAATAGCTCCGCACGCAATCTACCACAAGCAATGATATTTTGACAGCGCGGTGTGTGTAACATTTCAAAGCGTTTCCAGTGAATCGAAAGAGAGATACTATGCGCCACTAACTAGCTCCATTCCGACTCTGTTTTCGTTTCTCGGCTTGTCCTAACATCCGAAAGATCTTTTTCCTGTTCTCCTTTTGCTTTTCGTTCCTCTTCGCTTCTTGCTTGGCCTTCTCTTTCAAGTAAGCACCTCTTTTCTCCGCCATTTTCACCTTTCGTTTTCGCAGTTTTTCCTTGTTAGCAGTGTACAGTTGTTGCATCAAGGTGTAAGCCTATGTAGAAAAGAGAAATGAGATTTGTAGAGGGATGGGAAAATATGTTCGGAAGTTCACGAACCCGCTTTACTATATCATCATGGAGTTCGGGTATACAGGGTGTCTCAAAAAAAAGGCAACCTATTGTAGCTCTTTGAAATTCATTATCGCTTTTGAACTACGAATGCGTAAAAACACACAGTTTTATACACATGGGATATTAAACACAATAGGTTGTTTGAATTAACACGCTCATTTGAATTTGAAAAGGTAGCCTTTTTTTGGGACACTCTGTAGAGATTGCCCAGAAAAAATAACCGGCTGAACGCGCGCCAAGTTGTTCAAATTGCCGACTAACCCAGGGTCAACATTCTGTCTCACATTTTAATTTTGGCAAAACCTTTGGAAAACTTCCCCACAGAGAAAACGTTTTTAATTTTCACATATACGTGATAAAGAAAACCCTATCAACCTGGCCCAACAAGCTCATAACTCGCCATGTACCAATTTCCCACAGATCCACGTTTTTATAAGCAATACCATGACACGAGGAAAATTAGTGATTAAATGCCCCGAAAGTCAAGGGCGAAACCGGAGGGACTTCCACAAATCTTCCCGAGGCTTAAGGGACATTTAATCACTAATTTCCCAACATGTCATGGTATTAGAGCTAATTTATATGTGCTAATATATAAATTAAAGTTAATGAGACAACGTTCACTATAAGCTGTGCCAAAACCTTGAACAGGAAGGTTGGCCAAGCTGTTACTCCCACCTATCAACAACCTATATATATGCCAGATAGTTCTAAAGGTCGTTTTCTTCCAACTTGCCAGTGCACGTGAAAAACAAGTGATACGGCACTTGCTAACCAATTAGAACGTTACTTCTCTCTTCGGCGGGAAAAGCAACCAATTACAATGTGCGCAAGAAACACATATAAGCTCAAAACGCGCCAAACGAATCACTTTATCCAAGAGCCCTACATTCAAAGCTATTGTAAGCTCTACACAGGACATTTTTTCCCACCCACCCACCACTTCAAAATTGGTAATATAGGAGATCTTTAGCTTAGTTTTCCTTCCTGTGGTGTTAAACAATGGACGTGATGGGAAGCTGGTGGTAATGTTTTTCTCCACGAACGAACAGAAAGATTGTAGAACTTGCAACTACTTTTTGTAAATAATTCATTGGTGTCATTATTGATGGTTTTTATATATGTTCCTGTTGTAAGAAATAAAGTTTTAGTTTGGGGATGAAGTGCTCCCAATGGTCACATTCAAGCCCATAAGACTCAGCTTATTTTATGTAAATATAATGATCAGTCGAATCGTAAGAACTGTCCAAGGGGATTATGACCCCTTGGTTCAGGTCGATGTCTTAGGGGGTCGCTACTCCTTTGGCAGGATATGTCCTACTTGGGGATTATTACCCCTATAGGGCATTAGCATAGTCTTATAATGGGGATTATATACCCCAGGACAACAATCTAAGGCCATGTAACAATGAGTCGTTGGGATGATGTTTGACCACAATTTTACAATCGGAGTACTTCACCCCAAACCCCTATCCCACAAAACTTGTGTCTGTTCCATTAATATTCGCTCGATTGTTCGGCCTTTTAAAGAACGGCTGGAATCATTAATTTGTACATAGTTGATATAGAAGAGATGGTTTGGAAACTCGGTCTAAAGCCTCTTTTCGAGTCATCGCAAAAACTGGTTCGCAGCTCGCTGCGAGTACTTGCATGTAATTAAAAAGAACTCGCAGTGCTTGTTTGCTCGTTGTGAGTTGTTTTTAATCAGATGCAAGTACGAGTACAGCGAGCTGCGAACCAGTTTTTGCGATGACTGGAAAAGAGGCTTAAGTCTTTGTTCTAGGTTATTGTTCACGTTTATGCAAATGTTTGCACTTTCACACTTGCTGAACACATTGTATTTTCTGTATAATGAAGCAATCATCCAATAGCAGCATTTGGGTTGAATCGCTCAACCATGTTATTTAAATATTAATAAGCAAAAAACAAAAGGTTTGTGCACGGTCAGGACCATTTCAACCTAAAATCACAGCTCATTATAGACGCTTTGAAGTTCGCCGGCTTTCCTAACCATTCTATTAACTATGGTTTGTAATACCACGATTGACCAGGTAATATATGCATGATTGTTGTAATTGTCTTGAATGCATTTCTTTGTTGTGTAAAAGAGTATTGTTTGGATGTTTGCTCAATGCTCATACATGTGTTTATGAAACCAAAATGGAGGTGACTTTTTTATTGATTTATTTGAGAGAACTTCTCAAACGATAAAGAATGGCTTCTGTAGTTCTTTAATGTCTTATCTCGTTCTCGAGTTATTCAAGATTGTGTAATATGACCTATGACGTCACAAGTTGTACCCACCATTATGATGAATAAAAAAATGAAGCATATCTTCAAAAATATTGAGCAAAATTGTTTGAAACTTTACACAAGTATACAGGTCACTAAATTGAATATCCCCACGTCAACGTTATCGTTACTATAGCAATATATATTAGTTCCCAGACCTTTTATCCTGCAGCAAACATTCTCTAATTTCCATCATGCCCTACAAAGATTTTGACTCGAAGTTGCTGTGTTTTGTTGGCAATACTATTGAAAATATACCTCACTGATCAACAGTTAAATATTGGTTTAGAAAAGGCAGAATATAAACAAGTTTATGAGAGGAATAAAGGAGTCTTGGAACTAATCTGTTACCATGGCAACGATAAAGTTTACGTGGGTTATTCAATTTAGTGACCTGTATACTTGTGCAAAGTTTCAAGGAATTTTGCTCAATATTTTTGAAGATATGCTTCATTTTCTGATTCGTCATATTGGTGGGTACAACTAGTGACATTATAGGTAATATTACACAATCTTGAATAACTCGAGAACGAGATAAGGTATGGAAGAACTACAAATGCCATTCTTTATCATTTGAGGAGCTCTTTCAAATAAAGCAATACAAAAAGTCATCTCAATTTTCGTTTCATAAACACTTTAATGCGAGCAAAATTAGAAATTTACCCCGGTGAGAACAAAAGAAACCGTGGCAATCACAAATGTACTTCTAGTACGTATTCCATATAAGGGAGTGACCGACGAGCAAATAGAAGGCATTGACGAGCAAATAGAAGGCATTGACGAGCAAATACAAGGCATTAACGAACAAATACATGGCACTCGTACCAGCCCACTGGATGTGGGATTATTAACACGTTACGATATGTTCGATTATCCGCTCTTTTTAAGAAAACTACGTTCGCTAGCCGGATAAGCTGTACGCATATTGTAAACAGATCATTTATCTTTGTTTTAATATATATTGTAGCTTTGGGAGTTGGTTATTTCTCAAGAAAACGTTCGTCGAAGACAGCCGTGTTTTTGTTTACAAGATGGTATCCGTATTAGGAAAATTATATTTTGGCATGTTCGATTATCCGCGCTTTTAAAGAAAACTAAGTTAGCTACCGGGATAAAGCTGCACGTATGTTGTAAATAGATCATTTAACTTTCCTTTGATATATTCTATAGCTTTGGGGGTGGTTTATTTCTAAAGAAAACGTTTGCCAAAGGGTTAGGACCTTTGTTGTTTTGGGGTCGGTTACAATCCAATTAACAAGGAGGCTGGTACGAGGGTTGAACGTGTCAGCTATTTGCTCGTTATTTCACTCTATTTGCTCGTCAATGCCTGCTATTTGCGCTTCCTTATAAGGAATACGTACTAGATACCCATATCCCGCAATCATGGTATTAGAATAACCAAGCCACATTGTACATCATGAAACTAAACCCAAAAGGGTATAAGGGTATAAACGCTTGTTTAGCACACTCGCCATTATAGAGAGGTAGCCGAAATTCGAACGTATTATTCGGAAATATTATTTTAAACTCTCTTAATTTAGGTTGTGATTATCTCTTAAATATCCTAAATCAGGTATAAAAGGTGCATGTTTCTCGTAAAATCAAATAGTCAGAAAGTAAATAGGACAGACAATGATGAATCTACAATCTAAGAGGATCTCGAATCTAGAACATAAAACTGTGTTTAAACGGCAAGAGTAGGACCGACCTAGGGCCTATATCGAGTATGAACACGCGTCGGACTGATCTTGGCCAGGCCTAAAAATCTAGGCTTACTGCAACCGTTGGCCTTGTTTAAACGTAATCAACCCAATCTCTTCCTCAAATCGTAACTATACTTAAATTAACTACATATACACTAATTGTAAACGCCTGGCAGTTATACTGTATCACAGTCGATTTGGACGTCAATTTGTTAATGAGAGGGACTAAGAACTAGGGTTGAGTGAGTTAGCCCAAAGAAGTCGCAGGTGAGTAAAACCAAAATGGCGCCCAGTTATCGTAATTTTGAGAACGAAGATGTTTATTGATGATATACCCACAAGGAATTAGGATTACGGTTAGGACCATGTAACCATCAACATCACCTTTTGGTGAATGTGTGATGGTTGGGGATAAAATAGGACAATAGACTTCTCCAGGTTAAAATGTTATTAAAAGGATATTCATCTCTTAGTCGTTTTCATCTTTTGAAGATTTCATATAAGTCGTGTGTTTGAAAGAGCTATTTTGTTGTAGAGATCTACTATACGAGCTGACAATGACGCTAGAAGGTTTATTAAAACAAACTGGCCTTTATTTTGCTGACTTAACTGGGATTCATGGTATCACTACAGAAGCTTATTATTACAAACCTTTCTTCGATTATATACATAAACGACTTTAGCTTTTCATGGAGAAATTTAAGCTTTTAATGTACTAACGTTGTTTAAACACTATTACTATCGCTTCGACAAGATCTGGACATTTGTCGTCAGTTCGGAAAATTTCTGCGATGAATAAATTCCTTAATTCATTATCTCTTTTTCCAAATGTCTTGTTATTTCTTTTCTTTTCTATTTTCCTTTCTTTATATTTGCAGAAATAATTTTATTTTATTTCCAAAATTAATTAATTTATTACGATCCGAGCCCAGGCCCAATTAAATAGGATGCGCCAAATTGTAGTATTACCATCCAGCGAGCGAAGTGTTGTTGCGTTCACGTATTTCTAGTTTTATGACCTCTATGCTAGCAGCTATAACCAATTAAAACTATTCGCAGTGAGCGCTAGCTCGAGGTAAAATAATACGAGCAACAAATTCCTGTAATTTGTCTCGCAACAAACTTCCATGTTGTAAGTTGCGGCCAAACGTTGCGAAAAGTGATTTCGATTTCTATTTTTTTATGTATTTGTATCATGATTTAAAGTTGCGGACATTTAGTTTCACTTGCACATACTACAAAAGTCTATTGGCAGGCTACAAGTCAAATTCCAGTAGAAACATATACGCTCTGCGTATCTATTTTTAATAAATGCAAGCATTTGTAGCAAGCTGCCAGCCGGTTATTGCAATGACTGGAAAAGAGTCTTTCTTCTATTAAAGCATGTTTACATACTATGCATGATTACGCCGAACTAGCTTACACACTGCAATTTATCGAGCAAATTTACATTGGATCAAGGAGCTTTCGTGAAAAGAACCTCCAGTAAGTATACCTACTTCGTACGCTAAAGAATAAATCATACACGACAAACTCGAAATTCAGCCCAAACGCGTGTAAACGTACATACAGGTATATAGCCAGGTAGGTGTGAAAGTGCACTCAGGATCATGCTGAACATGAAAATAAAAGAAACACAACCTGCTTCGCACCACAAATACAAGATTCAGGTCCTTAAGATCCATCAGGTAGAATGATCTGACAAAGTAGTGTTCGCTTTGCATAACGTCGTCTGATTGAATAGTCTGGCGGTTTAGAATGGTGTCATTCTGTTCGGAACGACCCTATAGTGTTGCCAAGTCGGGCATCTTCTTCGTGTACCGGACACACAGTGGACACAGATTACGTAAGCTTTACAAGAACAAAAACCCTAACCCAACGGTTAAGCTTTACAAGAATAATACAACCAACCATAACCCAAATAAAAACTCGTCATAACCCTGACATAAAGGAATACTAACCCTACTTTTAAACTAAACATTTGAATGATGTAATATTCTGTGTCTGGTACACGAAGTAGCAGCCCGAAGTCGTTTAAAAAACCTACCCTTTTTTCATCAGGCTCCATGACGACAGCCCTTCGTGTTGCTAAGCTCGGCTTCTTTTGTTTATTCTGGAGTTTTGGCTTTGACTTGAAAGGAAGATCTTTTTGAAGGTGTTTCGGGATTACTAGAGGATTGAAACGCCGCGGTGTTCTCACGATGGGCTGCCAAAAGACAACAAGAAAATTATAAAACCGAATCGTGAGAATTTATTGACATGGTTAACCTATACAGAGTAATAAAACGTGTTGTGCTGCGTAGGCAGTGTAGAAATACAAATCAAATATCTAAAAAGGTTGGTGTACTGCCGAAATAGCGTGTAAATAGTCTAACATTTCGAGCGAAGGCCCTTCGTCAGAGAATGAAACGTTAGAATTAACCTATACACTAGTGAGTCGACGGATAATAGTTAGCGACTCGAGTGGAATTTGGTTCACGCTTAACGCGTGATGACCCACTCGCACCAATTATGACACAAAAAAAACGATGACGTAATGAACGTCGCGGGTTCAATTCCAGCCGGAAGGCCTTGAAGTTGCATTTTTCGCAACTGGTCCCGGTTTGGTCTTAAATGTATATATTCCAACACTCGAAATTTTCCTTCACCATAAATCCTTATAACATGTAGTTTAATCGAGTGAAATACCAAATATCCCCCATTACCACCACTATATATACAGAACTCGTGACTATAAGGCTCTCAGCAACAGCTTCCGTAGCTCAGTGGTCAGAGCACTGCACTAGCATCGCAGGTTCAATTCCAGCCGGAAGGCCTTGAAGTTGCATTTTTCGCAACTGGTCCCGGTTTGGTCTTAAAATGTATATATTCCAACACTCCATATTTTCCTTCACCATAAATCCTTATAGAACATATAGTTTAATCGAGTGAAATGCCAAATATTACCTCACCTGACAAACACGCTTTATTTGACTCTGAAGATGACCGCCGCTGAGGCCGTCGAAACATCAGTCACGAACAATAGTCTTTCTCAAGACTACAACAACCTGGACGATCTACTTCACACATCTAATATCACGGTATTTTAAGCCAACCCCGTGGTCAACTCAGAAACGTAACAATGGGGAATAGACCAGTGGTTGAGACTTGAGAATCAGTGCGGCAGAGGTTTTCGAGAAATATTTATAAGAAAAATCAAGTAACGTTTTACCTTATAAAGAGAGTCTTTCTGATTGGGTATCTCAAGACCGCGTAGTTTCCTTATCTGGCCGACGGTCTTCATTCCCTGCCAACCGGTCTTGTCTTCCGAAGAAATTAGCAGAGAAGTGACAGGATTGTAAAATTTGGGCACTGTCACGGGATACCAGCAGCGAACAAACACAATATCTAAGAAAAATAGCTATACATAAAAAAACTAATCTTTATTGCGTTTCCTTCTAAATCAATAATAGCATTTGAGTAGACATCAGCGTCTGGATTACGATAATGGATTTTCGCAAGTAGAACTTGAATTTAAAGAGTGAGTGTCAACCGTCGTGCATTGCGCGTTTGTGTTTATCTTTTCGTACGATAACAAAGTGTTTTGAAGTGCGTCGTTGCCAACTTGACGTGGTAAATACTTCGGAAATTCGCCGATTCTTCTCAGAAAACCCTATAGAGGCTTTCTTATTCATCTACAATCCAAATACGTCGACTCGGAACCTGATTTTTTTTGTTTGAACCTCGTCACTTGGTCTTGCACGCTTCGCGTCAGTCAAGCTGACATAATTCGAAACGAAAGTCAAGAAAACGTCGAGTTTTGTGAAAAATATAGAAATAATTACTTTCTAAGGTATGTCTTCTTTCAATTAAAAGACAAAATGAATAATTTATATCAAGGATTGACAAGATATTTACGGATGTAGTTCACTAAAGCCTGGTTTCCATATGGTCGCCACAATCACAACGGTGTCATAGTGGTCGATGTAATATAGTGTCCATCTATCTCTGCAATCAGTAAAGACTACTTTGCATACAGCAGACAAAAGACGAGATAGATCGACACTCTATTACATCGACCACTATGACACCGTGGCGATCGTGGCGACCAAATGGAAACCAGGCTTTAGGGAATTTCGTGCTTAAAAAATGCCCGACCGAGCGTGCAATGCGTCACGGTTGACACTCACTCTTTAAAGGGACACTCCGGCCCAAATACAGTTCATATGAAAGATCTTACTGACTTTAGTTTATTTCCAAAGTTTCAGCATTCCTATCAATTTAGTTGAGAAGATATTGCTAGTTGAAGTTGAAAATTTGTGGATTTTGACGCCATATTGGTTTTGAAAATATGACGTCATTGAGTGATTCTTTATCGTCAGTGGAGTTGTTTTGATGGCGATCACATAGTGATAGTTATTGTGAATGGTCTTTGGACGAAAATTAGTCGAAATAAACTATTTAGTTCATCATGCAGGAAAGTAGAGGAGCTTCTTAGGCATAATACGAGATCACGTCACTCAGTGACGTCATATTTGAGAAACAAAATGGCGTCGAAATTGCACAAACTCTCCAACTTCAACTAGCCCCATCTTCTTAACTAAATTGATAGGAATGCTGAAACTTTGGAAATAATCTAAAGTCAGTAAGATCTTTCATATGAACTACATTTGTATTTGGGCCGGAGTGTCCCTTTAAGTTGAACGTAAATGGAACTGGATTTAAACATGTTACGTTATAACACGTCGAATTTCTTGCTAGAAATAGGTGCACATTGTTTTGCTTACCACTCATGAGAATTTTGTCTTCAAACGTTGCTCGGAATGCTCCTTCAGGCACCTGTTGAGAAATGATATTTGACATATTCAAAACAGGGACATAGCTAGGAGATACAGTAAAAACCCGCGTATAAGAATCTAGATTTTTCCAAGTTAGCCTAAAAAGGTTCTTATATAAATGGTGTTTACTGCAAAATTAGGCTATTTAGGTTCTTAAACAAGTTCTTATTTTCTTAAGAAAAAAGCTACTTGGTTTTGGTAAGCGTGGTCTATTATTTATATAAATTATGCATACATTTTCTCCAAATGACTGCAATCTAAGCAAATACAAACCCTATATATGCACTTTAAAGCTACACTGTGTGTAATTTACAGCTTACTGTGTTTAAATTCAATGGAACAAAACAACGTATACAACTGTAGACATACACACACTATTTGTCTGGTTCTGGTTCATTTTCATTACTTTGTAGAGTTTATTTTCTGTGATTTATAAATGTTTAGTTTTGACTCTATTTGATAAAATAAGAACCTGCTTTCAAATTTTAGCGTTTTAGCCTAAAACAGGTTCTTATGTAAAGGGCGTCTAAATGGAAAATCTTAGCCTAACAGATTCTTAAAATCTAGGTTCTTATACGCGGGTTTTTACTGTACTGCTTAATATAACTACTACCCTATACAACACCACGTCCAACAAACCACATCCGAGCATATAGTACACCACAAAAACATAGTTCGACGTTGAACCAATCTCATGCCCCATACGATACAGTACCGGACCATACTGTACCCGTATCGAATGACGCACCAGAACATAGCTATCCCTTGTGTACGTACTTTAACAGCCTTCTTGATTTGGCCTCTAATACCGCTGACTGTTCGAATGTTGGCTCCCTCAAATTTAGCCACCTCCAAAACTGAATTGAACATGCCCTATCAACAAAAAAAACTTGTGAAACTAACAATAAATATATATTATTTAATGGCATGACAAATACGGGTAGGTATTTTTCTTTCTAATGTATTTTTCCGAGCCCTGAAAAGACGAAAAAAATGCGAGAAACGAGTAAAAAGCCCAACCGTATATCTTCCAAATCATCGAATGAGAGATCTATTAGTCGACTCTTAAAAATACTTAAAGGGGTACTCCAGTCAAAATATAGAAGTGGAGTTCATATGAAAAGTTTCAGTATTCAAAATAATTAAATTAAGAAGATATTGCAAGTTGAAGTTGGAGAGTTTGCCCATTTTCGACGCCATATTTGTTTCCCAAATATAACGTTACTGAGTCATGCTTCTATATCTACTTTCCCGCATGAGGAACTAAATAGTTTATTTCGATAAATTCGCTGCTAGAGAGCACTCGCAACAGCTATCACTATGTTATCGCCATCAAAATAACTCCACTGCCGATAAAGAAGCACTCAATGACGTTAATTAATTTCAACTCGCCATACAATATCATACTAAATTTATAGGAATGCTCAAACTTTGGGAATAAATTGAATCAATTTTCCAATTTCATTCAATCCAAGAAAACTGCGGCTTAACTTCCTCACGAAGCGCTTGTTGCACTTCATCGCCAGTTGCAGGTAAAACATTTTATTGTGTTAGTAACTTGATTAAAGTGCCTATAACGTCCAAAAATTATTGTCTTATTTGGAAGAACTTTTAAAATGATAAAGTAACTTCTTTTGAAGATTTTTGCTTCTTCGCTTTGTTTTTGAGATATTTCAGTTTGTTTGATATTCAAATGTTTGGAATTTCATCACATCTTTTTGCGATATAAACTACTTAAAATTCGACAAAAACGATGAATCAAGTACACGTACCAGCGTGCATTTATATAGATATACAGCACGCTTACTAACTTTATAATTAACAATTATTCACCTCCGTGTCGGTAAATAGTGTTGGATATTTACCGAGCCGCGAAGTGGCGAGGTAAATATCCACACTATTCATCGACACGGAGGTATTTATATATTTTAGTATAAATACACAGGTGATCTTTTTGGAATAGCATTTTCTTTAAAATTGGTTATTTCCTCACACTGACAAATCAGCGATTTTGCCTAAACGCTGTAGGTGATTTTCGTGAAATAATCTAAAGTAAGCTTGACCAATCAGCGTTCGCGATTTTCTATAATCACCTGTGTATTTATACTAATTGAAAATAATCCACATCTCTTGCATGTCATACCTTAATGAAAGCCGTATTCTTGAAAATCTTACATGGAGTCCCAGTAAGCTTCAATTTTTTCACGATATTCACGGATTTGTCAAGATCTAAAATAACTCCGGTGGCGGCGATGCGGAAATTAGCCTGAGAAATTAATGGAGGTAAGAAGCGAGTAAACAAAAAATGATAGAACACGCAGCAGAGGGGAAAAACCACAAATGTTGAAAAAAGTGTTAAGGATTTATGGTGAAGGAAAATTTCGAGTGTTACAATATACACATTTTACATAATATGTACTTCTAGTACGTATTCCATATAAGGAAGTGGCCGACAAGCAAATACAAGGCATTGACGAGCAAATACATGGCACTCGTACCAGCCCACTGGATGTGGGATTGTTAACACGTTACGATATGTTCGATTATCCGCTCTTTTTAAGAAAACTACATTCGCTAGCCTAATAAGCTGTGCGCATATTGTAAACAGATCATTTAACTTTCCTTTAATATATTCTATAGCTTTGGGGGGTGGTTTATTTCTCAAGAAAACGTTTGCCAAAGGGTTAGGAAATTAACTAGGAGGCTGGTACGAGGTTTCAACGTGTCAGCTATTTGCTCGTTAATTCACTCTATTTGTTCGTCAATGCCTTCTATTTGCGCTTCCTTAAGGAATATGTACTAGATACCCCTGTCACATTTTAAGACCAAACCGAGACCAGTTGCGAGACCGGCTGGAATTGAACCGCGACCCTAGGAGGGCGTTGCCCAGAGCCTAGTCACGAGTTCTGTATATATAATGTTTAACACAAACTACAAACCGCGACTTACATTATAAAGTTGGTATACCAACTTGGAACATAAACCACTTAACAGATCACAACAATTACCAACACCATACAAAATACTTTTTCGCACACACCAACGACCACGCTTAACGCATGACGCAACACCCACTCACATTGATTATGACACAAACAACCGATGAGGAACAATATTGGACCACGCTTAACGCATGACGCAACACCCACTCACACTAATTATGACACAAACAAACTATGACGTAATGAACCAGATGTATATATATAGGTAAACCTGACAAACACGCTTTACTTGACTCTGAAGATGACCGCCGCTGAGGCCGTCGAAACGTCAGTCACCAACAACAGTCTTTCTCAAGACTACAACAACCTGGACGATCAACTTCACACATCTTATGTGACTGTTCGAAAATCTTGATTAACTCCTTCTTGCTTTGTCTGCTAATCGTCCAGTGGTGATCTTTGAAAGTGTTAGTCCGTCGTATCTGTAAACGCCCACGTTGACCTTTTCAAATTCTTTGCTAGCTCGTTGAGGATGAATAGACCAACCAATTCACATAAGTTAACCCCACCCCACCATATACCGTACATAATTAATGAGGTAAAATGAATTTTAATTAGCGGGAGGCTGAAAATAAACAGTGTTTGGGACGCAAAATAATATTTTGGGCTCGCATTTTGAGTTTGCCTAAGTAACCAGGCCTTATTCAAAATGGCAACCAATATTGGGGTTAGGGTTAGAAAACCATTAGAAAACTCGTTGGGAGGCGGGTTAGGGTTAGAAAACTCGTTAGGCGGGGGGTTAGGGTTAGGATCTTTGTTGTTTTGGGGTTAGTGGTTATTTACATGGTTAAGTGACAAAATTCTGACGATTATATAGCTCCCTTTTAGCTAATACTGGCGGCCATTTTGAATAAGGCCTGGTTACACAGGAAATTTCAAAAAACGAGCCCAAAATATTATTCTGCGTTTGGGACCGAAGTGATTAGCACCGAGCATGACGCACACATGAAGGACGGAAGAATTAGTGCGGACAGAACAAACAGTGTGACGAACGCGCGGCGAACGCATGGCGAACGGTGTGACCAACGGAAGTAATTAGCGCACATGAAATGGTGTATATAAACCTGGTGTTTTCATATAGTCATTTCGATGTTCTGGCTTCACTTCGCTTGGTCTCTCTAGCTAATTACGTTGTACGAGAGGGAAACATTCGAGAACTTAGCAGCATTATTGTTTCTATTATACACTAACCCCAACGTCAGCGACGGACTGGACAGCTAAGACACCTGAACCAGGAGGAACGATGGGACCTGAAGTAAAAGAAAGAAAACAAATGAACAGACATCGGGTATTTTATAATTGGCTAGAAAATTTGAGGTGCTTCTCTGCGTTGAAGAAACGGGAAAATTCACATTGTCGACTAGCGAGTCTCCCTTTTAAAGTGCCCCTGTGATCAAATTTTTGGTATCCCGCATTTTTATATATTTGTAAAGAGCATGGTGTTTTTACTTAATTTTTAAAATTTCAAGCAATGGAATGGGAAGTCGCCTTTTCAGACTGTTTTTATATGAGATTATACGGCCACCATTACTCGAACATGTTCCAGACGCTTATTTTGCGATTAGAGGAAGTGAAGTCAAAGACTCAACACGTGCCTAGTTGTGTATGAATATAGAGCTACTTGGGGAAAACTTTCTATTGTAACTTGTCGTATAATTTTGTCATAAAGCTTTTTTAAACGTGTTGAACAAGTTTTGAGCAATGGCGGACAAAATTTGGGCGACTTTGGAGGTTAAATTTCTTGTGATAGAATGTTTGTAATGTGATATTTCGTCGCAGAAGCACTTTAAGTAATAGAAAACTATTTATATATCGCGACAGCTGAAATTTTAGCATTTTGTTATCGACAATTGATCGGACGCACGTTATTTTGTAGGTTTTCTAGTAATTAGCGAAGGTCGCCCAAAAATAAATATGGCAGTCATAAACTATGAAACAACTCTTTTATGGAATTCTAGAACTAAAGTTTACTGAGAATTTGTCGCATATTTATCTCATTTTCAGTTTTGTTTGCCATCCTTTAGTCCGGTTTGCGAATTTGCGAACGAACATATCGTTCGCCAGCTTAGTTATTTTGTGTGATACAGATTACTAATTAAAGGACATTGGCAACAAAAATTAAGTTTGTCTAATATGAAAGAACTCGTAAAACGATAGAGTAACAGATCTGTCACCTTTTACAACTTTTCCGTATTTTACTTCGTTTTTGAAATATTTCAGTTTGTTTGATATGTAAACGAGATGGTCTCTGACGTCAGGTGCAGGGTGGAGAATTTTCACTCATTAAAATATTAGTTACATCTTCAAGTTTGTTCCACAAATTTACTTAAAAATGTGCGTATAATAACTCCTCAGGATAATGAACGTTGTAAACTTAGCAATTACTGAGATATAAGACTTTTTTAACGAGTGAAAATTCACATGACGTCAGAGACCATCTCATTTACGTATCAAACAAACTGAAATATTTCAAAAACGAAGTAAACTACGGAAAATTTTACGAGTTCTTTCATATTAGACAAACTTAATTTTTGTTGCCAATGTCCTTTAAATGCATAACCAAACAATTATTGGTGCTAATCGCTGCTAATGTAGCTATTCTGTCACACTTTCTGCGTATTCCTATTCTAAAATAGTCCCAACAAATACGCAAATAGAAAGTTGTTCCTGCAGGAGTTTGCGTCCACCCACCGTAGGCACAGGCGATGCAGTGCAAATGTTCCGGAGTGTATTTCAGCAACCGATAGCGGCCATTGTGGTCCTGCATGGAGTACATGGTAATGGACTGAAAACGACGCCAACCAATGGACATGATGAGAGGATCTCGGGTTTTCAGGATACGCTTGTACCAACGATGCTTTTTAAGACGAAGCTAAAAAAGGAAAGGCAGCTTGAATGCGATATCCATTGGGCTGTATATGATTACGCTTGGTTTATACGGCGCACAATCCTCGCATTTAATTAAGACGAATTAAATTTATGTTATAAAAAGTGTTATGCGGCGCAGGCAGCACAACAATTTTATATAGCATAAACTAGAAATACGAATCCGCAATAATCCCCTCGCCCGCCTTTTCTCCCCCCCCCCTACGGGAATTTCTCCAGCCATGGTGCCAAGACCTCGCACGCCGTGGCCGTGTATTTCTGTTTTGCAAAAATTCACAATTTCCAAAAGCCCGTTTCGTCGAAGAAATGTTTGAACGTTATCTCGGCCAATATTTAACCGATTTAAACTCTGAAAACAGATTTGGAATTAGCGAGTCAACATACATAACATATGTGTCTACTATATTACGAGAACGTGAATACCCTTCGTAAAAATGGTTTCATGTACTTAGAAATTAGTCGGCTTGGTCGGCTATGATAAGCCGGTCACTTCGTCGAATATTATTTTGAATATCTCGATCAATATATAACCGTTTTCAATTCTGAAAACAGATTTGGAATTAGCGAGTCAAAATACATAACATATGTGTCTACTATATTACGAGAACGTGAATACCCTTCGTAAAAATGGTTTATGTACTTAGAAATTAGTCGGCTTGGTCGGCTATGATAAGCCGGTCACTTCGTCGTATATTATTTTGAATATCTCGATCAATATATAACCGTTTTCAATTCTGAAAACAGATTTGGAATTAGCGAGTCAAAATACATACTCGGACTCGGATTTCTATTTCCTGAAAAAACTATGTCTCTTTTGGAAAAAACCCTTTGAATCATGTGACGGTCAATTTAAATATTAATTCAAATCTGAGTATCTAGTTACCAGCACCAAATTTTCCGATGTCGCGCGGACGGCGGTTGATCATATATATATATAAACAAATAAACTCGATCCGAGATCAGGATCCGCTAGCATCTCGCGTGATAAGGGACTAAACGCCGGTCGATATTAGCACCCTCGCCCTCAGGCCTTCGCGCCGGGCGAGGGGATTAAAATAGGAATCAAATTAAAATACGAATGTTGGTATATTGCTAAAATAATATCTAAATTCTCCTTACTCAAGTAAAACATCACCATCAGCCGTTTAATGAGACTAAATTATAACGAGCCTGAGCTTTCTATGAGCTGTTAGTATAATTTCTGGGCTGCTAATGGCCAGTAACTCTGAGACGATGGCACTAGAAATCTTGTACTCACAATCATCATTTTGATGCATGGTTTCTAAAACACGATGAATTTATTTTTCAAAATGGCGACTATATTATTACCACTAAACAATCGTCGAAAAGGCTCAAAAACTTAGCATAAAGACATTGTATACTATATCAGATTTCTTTCAAAATAGAACTGTCTAAGGGTAAGGAAGTTTTTTATCGTATAATTATTTGTATTTTTACGTCCGTTTTGATCGTTAGTGTCTTTGAAAGCTGTCAAGCGTGAAGAATACATCGAGCATTGGATTTACAAATTATATCTAACACAGTTCAAACTGTCTGTTTAAAACTTCTCAATTAAATATTCAGTTCAAGCCTGAAATTATACTAAAACAAGACGCCTGTCCAGGCGTTTACTCGGGCTACTGATTTCTGTGACCAGGCACTGAAGGCGTTGTGCAGCGCTCGTTTAAAAAAGTGGGAAACTTTTAGAAGCAATGTAGTTACGTAGAGTTGGGCTAGAACTGTGAGAGCTATTTTGATTGTACGTATATGCAAGATTGACGAGGGGGACGAAGAAAAATCAGGCGTCTACACGCTGCAGGCTAGCCCTCCCTCAATCACCCCCTCTTCAGCCCTCCCTCCAATGCAGAACGCCTGACAACACGCAAACGAAATTTAATGTAAACACTAAACACGGCAATGCTATTTTTTCTAATATCTGTTCGATTGAAGGCCTTCGTGTGTCAAAACTTATATAAAAACCAATTTGTGGAACCAAATTTGTGGAACCCCAAAAATAATAATAATACGACTAATGAAGCCGAAACCTAGACTCGCGCTATCACAGGGTAACCCGTGTAACAATTAGTCACCTCAGTCTCGGTGATTCTCGTTATATTTACCTCGCCGCGAATAGAAAACGAGGGCGAGTTGTCTAATTGTGTTAGTCAATATTTTTCTAGTAAAGTTCCTTAACTACAAATGTTCTTGCCCATAAAAGCATTTCTAAATGCATCTTTTGATCGTTAACAACAAACGACGGCCAATCATTTCCTTTTATAAAATAACATGTACACAACAAGCAATTTGATTGGTCAATACCCGTGCAGGATGAGAGTATCCTGCACGGGAATTTACAGCAATTTTAAGTGGCGTTTTTCATCTCATTCCGTTTATCGTTATAAGTTAAAACAAAACTTTCAAAAAAAAAACAGAATATAGTTTTTTGTATTGTGAGAAAACTATCACCGAGAAAACTGATCGTCTGATCCATTTTGTGTTCAATAGCGAAGTTAAACAAAACAACGAGGTTTGAAAAGGGCATGTTTTTGAAAGCAACAAACTCGCGAGAATAATATACTGTTTAAATACCTTCTATTTTTTGCCTGATGAACTCACTGGGAAAAGAACAATCTTTATCTATACGAAGTAAAATACCCAACAGCTCTCGACTTAAAATCCAAAATCTTCCAGTGAAATTGTGAAAAAGACAACGAAGACCTTTCCAGAACGACAGTTGCTGCCCATAATATCTGTCTGTTCGCTTTGAAACAACAAGCCAAACCCTGAGACGGCTGATTCCAGTAATGATTAAGCTTTTGCCTAAATCTAGTCAGTATTTTTGATATTCAAAGTCGAGTTTTTTTCATATTCTTCTCTTTGTTGTCGGATTTGTCCGGCAAAACAAATTTCAGCTTTCCGACCGCCTGCTCGACTGCTGTTGGAGACGAATTATGATTTGGTAGTTGATAATTCTTGGGAGAATTTGTATTCTCATCATATTATTTTTGGATAAAATTCGTTATATCTCTGTCGTTATTTAATAAAATAAATACCAAATGGTTTTCCGTGCAGGATACTGTGATCCAAACACTTGGGATGTTGCTCGACTACGCTTACGCTCGAAAGTCTCGCAACATCCCGCGTGTTTGGATCACAGTATCCTGCACGGAAAACCATTTGGTATTCCTTTAACATTAACTGACTCACAGTAGAGGTGTGCGAATCCGATCCGATTGGATAAACTTTCATACGTTCGGTTGGCTTTTGTTCTTTTTTCCTCAGATCGGATCGGATTTTGTTCTTATTTTCTCATATCAGAATGGATCAGATTTCCCCCTTTTTTTCTTAGTCCGGAAAGGGCCGAAATATAAAAAAGATAAAGTTAAAAAAGTTGTCGTTTTGGCAAGTCTCGTTCAGTGTAGATTTCCTGGTGTTTTGTCTTTTATTTAATGAAAGTTGTTGCTCTGTGCTGCACACGTTTATATGACACCTCAGCCTGTGAGGGGATGCTTGTTTCAAAGCCATGCTTGCTGAAAACTTTCACTATTTTGATAACATAATGATCCTGTCGGTATCTTAATTAACCCCTTTCCGTTTGATGATCGGATCGAATTTGAGAGACTCTGTTCAGATCGGATCGGATTTGAGAGACTGTGTTCGGATCGCATTTGAGGGACTGTGTTAGGATCGGATTTGAGGGACTGTGTTCGGATCGGATTTGAGAGACTGTGTTCGGATCGGATTTGAGAGACTGTGTTCGGATCGGATTTGAGGGACTGTGTTCGGATCGGATTTGAGAGACTGTGTTCGGATCGGATTTGAGAGACTGTGTTCGGATCGGATTTGAGAGACTGTGTTCGGATCGGATTTGAGAGACTGTGTTCGGATCGGATTTGAGGGACTGTGTTAGGATCGCATTTGAGGGACTGTGTTAGGATCGGATTTGAGGGACTGTGCTAGGATCGGATTTGAGAGACTGTGTTCGGATCGGATTTGAGAGACTGTGTTCGGATCGGATTTGAGAGACTGTGTTCGGATCGGATTTGAGGGACTGTGTTCGGATCGGATTTGAGAGACTGTGTTCGGATCGGATTTGAGGGATCGGATCGGATTTGAGAGACTGTGTTCGGATCGGATTTTAGAGACTGTGTTCGGATCGGATCGGAGGGACTGTGTTCGGATCGGATTTGAGAGACTGTGTTCGGATCGGATTTGAGAGACTGTGTTCGGATCGGATTTGAGAGACTGTGTTCGGATCGGATTTGAGAGACTATGTTCGGATCGGATTTGAGAGACTGTGTTCGGATCGCATCGGATTTTAGAGATTGTATTCGGATCGGATTTGAGGGACTGTGTTCGGATTAAGAGAGTATTTAGGCTAACTCAAGAGGTCAATCCAATTCGACGCACACCTCTAACTCACAGAAACCAGTAAACCAGTTGATGTAAAATTATTTAAAAAGGTCGAAAGTTACATCAGTTTTAGCCTTAGATTCAGGCAGTGAACTTTGCTCGTAACGAACGGTAAACAAAAACACAGCAAACAAATGAATGGAAATGTTTAATGGTACAACGTCTATATTGTTTACTTGGGTTCGTTTAAACGATATAACTGGATAAAAAATATATTTCAAGATCTCGCTCGCTTGACTTCGTTACGAACGAAGTTCACTGCCTCAATCTAAGGCCAAAACTAATGTTCCTTTCGACATTTTTCAACAATTTTACACCAGCTGGATAGAAATAGATTGTTTAAATATTGGGCAAAAAAATTCTGTTGTGTCAAAAGAAAGTTTTATTTATATTTTTGTCTTTCCGGTCAGTAAGTCAATCAAGATAAGTGTAAGGAAAATGGCTAGCCGACATCTGTTGTTGGCGATCATCATCATCATCATCGCGTGTGTCCCCTCACACCGTTCTCCACTGTCTTCTATCAGCAACTCTACTCAGATCCACCACTTTACCATCATCTCGAACACAATCCATCCATCGCTTTCTAGGTCGCCCTCTCTTCCTTGTTCCCGTCTCCCTGCGCTCCGCTGACCATCTAACAAACTCGTCCTCTTCTTTTCTCCTCACGTGTCCGTACCATCTCAGCCTGCTTTCTCTTATCTTCTCTCTCAGTTCCGCCACCTTCACTTCCTGCCTTATGTCTTCATTTCTCATTCGCTCCCGTCTTGTCACTCCTCTAATCGCTCGCAGACATCTCATCTCCGCTACTTCCAGCTTCTTCACATGTTCTTCCTTCACCGCCCAAGTCTCTGCACCATATAAAACCACCGGTCTAACCATTGTCTTGTACACCTGAGCCTTCAGTCTCATTGGCATCCGTCTGTCATAGATTACTCCACTTACATTCCTCCATGATCGAAAGATGCATTTAGAATTCCTTTTAAGTTTTTGTGGTTAAGGTGATTCCTCAGTTTTGCATTGCGCACATTTACTGCGCATATCCAATAATTAGTGTTTTATGGCCATTATGGAACTAGCCTGCGTAGCGGCTCTCGAAGGGGGGGGGGGGGGGGGGGGGAGAGGGAGAGCCGGCACGAGGTCTACTGTTTTGTCGTATCCGCCTACAGTTATCTCATTTTCAATAGCTGTCAAAATTAACCAATAGCAGTGATTGTTTACATTTGAAAATTTACAGCTAAAGAAATATTATGAAAATATAAATCTGAAACATATCAATACGAATGTTGCCGCTTGTGCAAGAAGTCTTTATAGATCCATATGGCTTAGAGTCCGTGCGCAAGAAAACTAAGAAATCTTGTCGAGACGTACAAACCGTTATCGATAGCGATCAAACCAGATGTAAACCCCGAAATCCCATATTGCGTTGCAGTGAAGAGAAAGGTAGCTGAAGCCGTCACTCCAGAGAGAGCAAATCCTATTCGGAAATTTCCACGGCAATGCTCTCCTGGCGCAAAAAACATTAAGGAAGAAAGCTCTATTTGCCGATGAACATTACAAACAAACGTTTAAAAATTGACGGGTAGTCTGCACACGCTGCCAAGTTTTCGCTGAAAAGGTTTTTCGATAAACCTCGCGTCTGTAACGTACTCTACAGATCCATATACAATACGATATATACCACTGAAAATATCGTCCATACTTAATAGTCAATATAGTCGCCAATAGAGCACGCTGTTATTCCCATTGACTTGAGCTCTGATATCTCGTCGGCAATGATACTAGCTTTTTAAAAGAACTATGACCAGAACATATGCAGTGTGAAGAATACCAGCGACTGAAATGTCAAACTCTTCGATCCCAAATCCTGTGTGCATCACAGCGATTTTAATACATCTCTCTTCGTAAACAAGTTCTGTGCCATGACACCCAATAATGAATAATTAGGATATCTGTCATTTCCAACCAATCACATTTCTCGTCCACTGAGAGGACGAGTAAATACGACATTTAGTGCCAAATCTAACAATGGCCGCTTATGTACTGGTAGGGAAGAGTTATTAAGGGACTAAATCAATTTTTTTTTCGAGAACGGTTACACAAGTCTAGCTAGGGCTCCCTGTGCAACTATAGGTTTGTAAACTACTTGATAATACCGGTTTAAGGCTATAGTTCTTAAAGAAGGTCGGTGACCATAATTTTTTACTTAATAATTATTTTCTTCTACCACTTTTACGTGTTATAACAGAAACTTAGAGAAAAATCATTTCTACAACTTACAATATTTTACATTTTTGATGAATGTTTCTTCAAATAACATGTCAAAGAATATGGGAAACGACCTTTCTTTATCATAATAAACCCTGTTAGCTGTTTCTTTTTCCCTAAAATACCATGTTTTCTTGTATAAAATTACTAGTTGCGAAAAATAAAAAATTATCTTTGACAAAAGGTTCAAGAAAAAGTTGTGCAATGCGGTTTTTACTCAACTCGTAAATTGGTCACAATGGCGTCACCATACTGAGTAAGAGGTGACCTGCGATATGCCATATCTTCTAAACAAGGTCGGTGAGCCCAACTTTTTTTTGTTGGTTTTAATATAAGTATGTCAATAACTTTAATACTGGGAAGCTTCAGCAAATTTTCATTTCGGAAAGAATTACTGAGGAATTGCCTTAAAGTGCCCATAACCTCAATTTTATTGTCTTATTTGGAAGAACTTTTAAAATGATAAAGTAACTTCTTTTGAAGATTTTCGTTTCTTTGCTTTCTTTTTGAGATATATCAGTTTGTTTGATATGCAAATGTCTGGAATTTCGTCACACATGCTTAATGACTTATTGGAAATCCTTTAAAATCCTTTAAAATCAAGAAGTTTGGTGTTGTGGGAGAATCGCACACATGTGATATTAACACTTTAGTGTTTTTATTTCATGAACGCAAAGATATATAACATTCTCTGATAACTCATTATGCATGTGTGACGAAATTCCAGATATTTGCATATCAAACAAACTGATATATCTCAAAAAGAAAGCGAAGAAGTGAAAATCTTCAAAAGAAGTTACTTTATCATTTTAAAAGTTCTTCCAAAGTAAGACAATAAAAAATGTTGAGGTTAGGGGCACTTTAACGAACTTTAGTAGAAAAATATTTACTAAAACAAATAGACAACTCGTCCTCGTTTCCTATGAGCGATAGTCAACTGGATACTCCTGTTGGACACACAGCTCATAGAAAACTCAGGCTCGTTGTCTAATTGTTAAATAGATATCGAGTTGCGGCAAGCGACGAGATTAGGGAGAGTTCAGACAATGCTTGTCACTCGTTTTCGAAATAATTTTGAAGAAATAACGAACATATGTTTGTTTTACTAATATAATTAGGGATTATTCGTTCTCAATTTCTATGAGGCCATAGTTATCTCGAGTATAGAAATTTAAAGCTCATAATCTAATTGTTATACAGAAACACAGCTTTTCGCAAATCAGACACCTTTTCCAAACGAAGCATAAGTTAGTTTCTACTAAAACAATTAGAATATTAACTCGAAATTTCTACGAGGCGATAGCCAACTCGGGCTTCGCCCTTGTTAAACAGAAACACGTCTTTTAGCCAATCAGAAAATAAAATGTTATTTTATAAATTTCATTTAAAGGACATTGGCAACAAAAATTAAGTTTGTCTAATATGAAAGAACTCGTAAAATGATAGAGTAACACCTTTTACAACTGTTCCGTATTTTACTTCGTTTTTGAAATATTTCAGTTTGTTTGATATGTAAATGAGATGGTCTCTGACGTCAGGTGCTGAGTAGAGAATTTTCACTCATTAAAATATTAGTTCCATCTTCAAGTTTGTTCCACAAATTTGCTTTAAAATGTGCGTATAACAACCCCTTATGTTAATGAACGTTGTAAACTTAGCAATCACTGAGATATAAAACATTTTTTAATGAGTGAAAATTCTCCACCCAGCACATGACGTCAGAGACCATCTCATTTACATATCAAACAAACCGAAATATTTCAAAAACGAAGTAAAATACGGAGAAATTGTAAAAGGTGTTACTCTATCATTTTACGAGTTCTTTCATATTAGACAAACTTAATATTTATTGCCAATGTCCTTTAAGCTACGATATCATTTGACTCAAACTACCACAAGGATTTTCCAATATCCTTTCCATCGCAACACTTACTTGGACAAATCCGATGTTGTCTTCGTTCGAGAGAAGTCCACCAAGGATAACAGGATGCATCGGATTAAAATTCGTAATAAATTCACACGGTAGCTTTTCAACCTATGAGAAGCAGTGGAAAAGTGCTCTTCACGACCTAATATAGCTATATCCTTGATGCAAACGCACGCTTATCCCCACAAAAACAATATGTGGCCATATATGAAGCTCGGAGCCAGAGGAATAAAAGTTAAAGCCTGACCAACACCAGGATCAGGATGTTTATTTGAACACGGAGCCCACATCGTAGTTAAGTAATTTTCAGTGGCCCTAATAAATTCATTTTGATCCTCGAAAATACAAGATAAACGAGCTTTACAACTATAGTATATAACTATAGAAAGTAATGTCACCTACCTCTACTCTCACATACATGCCAGCTCGATATCCTTCATACTGAATTCTAACTTCCTCATCCATATCTTCAAATTCTTCTTGGTTTAGCTATTAATCGAATCGAATAATATTCGAATAAATATCGGATTCTTTGCAATTAAATTCATTTAAGTTTTACTGTAGTCAAACTATATGGTCAAACTAAACCCCAAAGGACTATAAATGCTGATGTACAGAAAACAAATCCCCGACATTTCGTCACCAAAAACCACGGACATTTAGCGGCCCCATTTTAGTCAGCAGTACATCGCGGAAAATTACTTATCTTTAAGAACATTTTAGCAGATCTGTATGAACTGTTTATGAAGTAATTTATCTGTATGTCGCAATTTATTTTTGTAACAAATCATCAATTGATCACGGTTTAATTAAGATGGTCAAGCAATTTAATTATTTTTCGGAAGGGAAACGTGGCTCCATTCATATACCGGCATATGTCGACGATTGACCGGCCAAGGATGATCTCTCAGATAAAATAAATGTCTTTGTTTCAAGACAGGTTGCCTCCACGCCCGACGAAGAGAAAAATCAAGAATCTTTGCTTATGACGTAATGTTAAATCTCTAATCTAGTTTCCCTTTCTTTAGATGTTTTGTCATTACTATGAAAGAAAATAGACTGGAATTAAGCTACCGTAGAATCGAAATTAGTGACCTCTAAGGGCGGATACTTTCGGAGGGCGCTTACTTTCGGGTTGTTATTTTCAGCATCGGCCAAATTTTAACCACTACTGTACATTTTGCACAACGTTTCAAAGTTTTGTTTTATTTCGATTAAATTACATAAGAGTTGTTACTTATCATCTAATGCTAATAATTTACCGTACTCGATACCGAATATTCAGATACCGAAATGGAAGAGGACGTCTGAACGATGACAAAGACAAACTTATAACTACTGTCTGAAATTCCTGAATCTTTGATATTACTGTTTTATACATGTTTTAATCCATGCCATTCATTCAAAATACATTGTTAAACAGATGTTACACTTACAACTTATTTATATAATAGTTATAGACATCGGAAGCGGCTACTTTCGGGAGGGGGGCGGTTACTTTAACAGGGGCGGCTACTTTCGGATTTTCGTAGTAATTGTTTAAAAAAGCGGCTACTTTCGAGGGGCGGTTACTTTCGAGATTCTACGGTATCTAGAACCAGCCGGCATTTATTGCTCGGGATAAACAAGAAACATCGTAGCGGATACAGTGATCTTTCTTTTGCCACGCAATGACTGCATAAAGTGTTCGATAGCTCATTGTCACCAGGCGCGGTATGTCCGCGGCAACAATAATCTTGTCATAGCGAAATGACCTAGCGTGAAACATAATTTTGTCAGTGAAAATCAATTAACTCGTTCAGATGTCTTTTGAAATGTGATGTTAAAGACATAAAAATATATTATATTTTTTACGATTTTGAGACTGACTTTGGTACGGTAGCCTGCCCGCAGCCCGACATTTCCGCTTACGAAATTTCGGGCTGCGGGCAGGCTATGGTACGGGTGAACATGTTGTGAATTATTGTGTTGCACAGTATACCGGTGGCACTGAATTTGTCTTCAAGGGGTACGATGATTTGAATGAATTTTGTTTGTTTTTATTTTCAACGAAACATAAGGGATTTACAGCCATTGCCCATAATGCGAAAGGTTTTGATGAGGTTCTCATTCAAAGATGGTTAATTGAGAATCGACCTACGATTAAAAAATGTTTGGAGTGGGATCCAAATCCGCTAAAGGGTCCAAATGTACTAGAAAATTGGGGATCCAAATCCTGAGTGACAACGGCATTAGCATTGAAATTTCTCGAATTTTGCACGAGGCCGGCGCTAAACTCTTTGCAATCACCAAATGAAAGACCTTCTTTGGTCTTAATTCTTTTTCGGCGCCATTTTGAGTCGCCATAGCCTCTGCTGCGCATGCTCTTTAGAATGGTTGAAGCGGATCGAGTTCGTGCCGGCTGGAGATACTCGTGTCGGTGTGGCAACCAGAACACCTCGGCTGTCTCATGCAAACATATACATACCGCAACACTATTAATGAACCGATTTCTGATTTCATGTCGCTCTCATGTTAAACAGGACCTTAAAAGGCTGAATAACTAGACACACCTTCACTGTTTTTTACAGGGCTTTTGCGATAATCATGATAAACAAAACTTACCCGAGCCTGTTCGCTCATCTGAGCTTTGAGGTCATCATAGTACGTACTTTCTTCCCCGTCATCGTAACTGGAATGAGGTTAAGGTGAAATGAATTGAAGTGGTCGAAAATGACAATTTGCAAAATCGCTAAATGCAATATAATTATGTAACATTGAACAACTCATGCTAGTTAGTTCGACCGACCTTTTATGTGACAGTAAGACGAAAAATCGTCTTTCAGATTTTGATTTGATTTTACAATACTTTCGAGATGGGGAAAATAGCATTCCCGTTAGTCAATATATCATCTTATTTCAGAGATATCCAGGGTTATTCTTACAAATGTTTTAAAGTGCCACTACGATGAAAATTCACCCCCGTCTTTTAGATTTTCTTTAGCATAGAATAGCATTTCAGAGTCGAAAGTGATCATCGATGTAAAAAAAACCTAAAAAATGGTATTTTGAAGTAAGTATTTTGATCTCTGAAATCACTATTATTTAGGCGACCATTACTAAAAACGTGTTCCAAGTGAGCCCGCAATTTCAAAAGGTAATATTGTTTGTGACGGCAGATTCTCAATGCTACGCCTGAATTTCAGTCGAGGTTACTTGTTTTCTTCGAGAAGCAGAAGAAATATTCAGCCTTTTAGACGAAGAATTTGAAAAAACGACCTTGATTTATTTGAAGAATTAGCCATGTGGAGTCTTCGCGTTGAGAATCTGACGTCACTTCGTTACGCTGGACAGGAACATGAACGATAATGGCGGACTAACAACCCCGATTCGGAGTTAGAAAAATAATACTTGCCATCGTCGAATCTTGCCAAAATCCCAGTTGGTCTATACTGCCAGTAATAGTGAGCAAGAGTAAATAGGTCTAACGATTTTGAAATACGTAAACAAGTTTTTTTTACTTTTGTTATCGTAGTATCCAAGTTGATATAACATGACACAAGAAGAGCCATTCCACAAATATAAAGTATGCATGCATTTACATGATATTTAATGTACTATGCATAATGAAAGTACAATTATGGTTTGGTCGCCCAAGGACGATTTAACATTGTTATAAATTGTGTCTACATTACAGTCTGAGTATCAAAGCCTGCAAATTCATTTACTTGTTTAAATTTGTGTTCGAATTGACTGAATACACAATTATTTGGTCCCTAGACTTATTGATCGTACATGAACCTCAGTTTAAATGTTGTGTCTATAGATTGAAATAAATAAATAATAGCTAAGCGGAGTAAATTATTGACTAGGATCATTTTAGGTCATATTTGGGCTAATTCCGCAGAGAGTGATATTTACTGTACTAAACAGTGTTGTGTACCATCATGTGGTTACCATTCCCATGTCTATGAGCTGAGAGACTCGGGTTCAGAATAAATATGATTATGCTGCACTGTAATAGATATGACTTATGAGGAAAGGTACTGCCATTTCGACATAACTAATGTAAGACGTAGGTTCAGACCTCAATGCTTTAAAAGCATCTCAATCTCAAGCACTGAGTTTATTAGGCTCGTTTCTGGAGTTTCATTCGCAACGATGTAATAGATCAACCGAAAAAGTAAGTCGTTTCATCCGGTCAGTCCCCGTCATTTTGGTGTCGAGTGTCGACGCAACAAACTGAGATAGCCGAAAAGACTTTTTTTAACTCCGCCGAAATTGTCGAGGGTTCTTGAAGAGCCTCAACGCGAATCTTCCCTCTCACTTTATATTCATCTCGAACGAATCAATATCTTATGAGCAAATTTGAGGTGGAAATTGTCAAGACAATCCTACATGGCTGAATTAAGGGGATCCAGTGCATTCTCATTCCTCGGTAACTCGATTTCACAAGTTGTTTTCAGACAAGTCCAAATGCGTATTAATGATTTGAACTTTCGTCCGAGTAAGATCCTGATATCAATAGAACAAAGAGGTGGTTCAATTTCGATGTTTCGCTGCAGCCCGTCCAAAGAGTTAAGCATTTATTCTGTATCGTCTTACAGCTTATTCCCGAAATCTGACGGGTCATCAGAGGTTATTCGGACTCAGACTCTTTACTACGGGCCATGTTTTGGAAAAACGGATTTTTTTGCTATTTGATGCAAGATATCTCGAGAAGTTTAATATCTACACGTCTAAGATAGTTCCATATATCGTTAGGAATCGTCTAAGCTAGGGCCTATTAACAAGAAAAAATGTGAAAATCTCGTATATGCACTTTATATAAATAAAGGATCACATCTTGTTAATAGGCCCTAGCTTTAAACAAATTTGGTTAGTCTTCTGTAGATATTAATCTTTTTCGTTTTGGAGGAAAGGAAAATCCGGTTATTCGATATCTTGTCCGTACGTATTTAAGGCTACCGTCATCCTTTTCTGCCACCACTTTCAATATCCTATTTTAGCTACAGAAAAAAATGCTTAACTCTTTCCGGACTCGGGCTCGAAAAACATCCAAAATTGAACCACCTGCATGTTCAAAAAGTTAACCATATTTAGATAATGTAAACCATTTCAAATCATTAATAATTCATGAGCTAAAACAAAGGAAATCATGTCAGAGACAACTGTGTACACTGGTCTTACAGTAGCACAAGGTTTACAATTCCACTTCAAATTTCTCTAACTGATTCGTTCGAGATGTAATATCAAACACTCGAAAGAGTGTTCCACTCTATCCAGTCACCTCGCGGTTAAAAAAAACTCGGCTATCGCCTCGTTTTTTCAACCTACCTTCTCGGGGAGCTGGACCACTTTTTCAACTCCTAACACTCTTTTGTCCCCCCCTGAACAATCCCTATACTATTTCCTACACACTGTTCCAAGTTATATGTAGCAGTGGATCGTAATCACTAGACCAAAACAGCTGTGCGAATCCAACTCTCTGACGAATGACCTTCCCTACATCGTGCCATAGACAATTTGTTCAGAGTTATTATGAATTAGTTCCGTTTCCAATTGCATTGGCTCATCATCCTTCAAACAAAAAATGTAAATTGGAAATCACACACATTACACGAGATGTCGTAATCGAAACATGATTATCATCCTAATCAACACTGTCTCGTCTATATTTAAAACTGTATATAGAAAAGTGGCTTTATGGTAGAATCTGTTAATTCGAGATTTAATTACCAAGTCAGGCCTGTAACTGGATTGCCTCTTTCAGCTGACAAGATGTTCAATGACAATTTTCCCCTTGGTCTGTTATTAATTTACAGTTTTATAGTAAATAGTTATTTCACTCACAGTGAGTTGGAATATGGGATAAGGAATGTCAATATAAACATTCTAATATATGATATTCTATGCAGTTTAACCCCTATTTATTATACACCACTATTGCGCTCGTCGAAAGCTCGTTCGGCAACTGCGATAAATCAACAGGATATTTATAGGATTATCCTTAATTTCATTTCTCGATTGCTGGCCACGGAATGTAGGCCTTCGTTGGGTCTGGCAAACCAAGCTTTCTAATCAAAATACGTCTGGATTGAAGTGTTTCAGTAACCCTTTAGAACACACGCAGTACTTCTTCACCTAATGACCATGGAAGGCTGGGGGGCCCATTTTGCGCCCCCAACAAAATCTATCCAATGACCAAGCGTTGCGTATTTCTAATCGCCTGTTTTTTCCCAGCATAAGGTATCTTGTACAGTATTATACCATTCTAGGGTCTGGCTTGTTGGAACACCCGTAATCTAACCTATCGCGAAGGCATTCATTGTACCGCAGATTGGATCGGTACAAACGGGTATAACACTGAAGTGTTAGCCAACCCTAAACCTTGTTCCCGAATTTGACGTCATCAGCGTTATTCGGACTCAGACTCTTTTCTCCGGCCATGTTTTGAAAACTCCTGTTTGAAACAAAATATGGCGTCGACCTGGTAAGAGACAGCCGTCTAAGATATTTGGATTCATCGTTAGAACTATGTCTCGATACGGCCGATAATTTTTAGAATGCAAAAAGTTTGCTCAAAATTCTCGCAAATTGTCTTTAAAGGATACTTGACATCAAAAGCAGCTTTAAGGTGTTTCTTCTTTTCTAATCTGTCTTTCGTTTCTCCTGTTCACTGATATTCAGCTTGTCTTACCCTCAGCCGTCCCTTTTCGCCACCACTTACCCCCCCCCATGGCACACACACACACACAACTGTTTCTAGGTCCTCGAAGTCTCCAAACATTTCACCTGCATGCAAAAAGTACCTTCAATTTCGTGCGTAAAAATACTAAGTAAAAAAGCCTCAGAGTCCTCGTTTAAGTCCATGTCAAGAAATTTGTACCAGCACAAAACAATCTTTTATCTCAGTTACCCTATAGATCCGTCCAATCCCTCGTCTTCTCGTCAACATACCGATGAATAAATTAAATCACCACATAAATTAAATCAGCCCCCCAAAAATCAGGACAAGCGTTGCTAAATTTAATGGTTTTTTTCCCAATTGTATTGTACGACAAGGACCACCAAGCTACGGTAATTTACCTATCGTCCGAGCTCTACACGAGTATCACTTACACTATCAGCCTGAAGTGTTTAGCCAACCCTAAACCCTTGACAAAGGGTTAGTTTGGTTCCCAGACCCTTCTGTCAGAAACAGGCGCAAAAAATTCCAAATCGTGGTAAGAGACAGCAGGCAACTCTTGGATTTCATTTGAAAAATGCTCGCAGTAAGAATTACAACAAAAGTTTGCTCAATTTTCTGCAAATTGTCTATCCGAATGGGCTAGATTTCAAAATTTGCACCTGACATCAAAATACGGTCACTGATAACCTGCTTGTCGACTTCAGCCCCCACCCAACTCTAAATCCGTTCCTACGCTTCTGCTACTTACAGTACCTTCATCTTCGTCGTCTCGGCCAAGTAAAGCCTCAGCATCCTCGTTGTCCGTCCATTTACCAGTGACAAAACAATCTTTTATCTCAGCCAAAAGATCCGTCCAATCCTCGACATGCATCTTCAACATAGCGAGAAATGAGACTTTAGTGTTAGATGAACTCAAACGATATATAAACATTTCATTTTGAAAAGACCACCAAGCGTCTCTTCGTCCGAGCTCTCGGTATCACTTCCATCAGACAAATAATGCGAGGAATCTACGACAAAGGGTTGTTGGGAGGTTTAATGAAGAAACACATGCAAATTCCAAATCGAATACTCTGAATGGTTCTAAGATTGAAAATGAGATGCAGTAAAAGACAACAAAAGCGTCTCATTTTCAAACTTTTACCACATGGGCTTAAAGTGGCACTACGACCGAATATTTGCCCATCTAAATTTTGAGTTTATTTAGAAGTACTTTTGAAATGAGGACAAATACCGTTTTCTCTTAGTCAATAACTCATCTTATTCCAGAGATATTCAGGTCTTTGAAACATGCAAATGAGACAGATTGTGACGTCATTTACTCACACAAATTGCCAAAAAGACGAATATCTCCGGAAATAATTGGTAGATTGTATAGAAACTTTCCAGATCTATGCTTATCGAAACCTTCGAAAATCTTAATATAAATATAATACATTTAAAGTATCAAATGTATTATCATTCCTTATCATAAGTTGTTTTTCTCAACCGGAGGAATATTAAAATCTTAAAAGTGCTACTACGATCAAATTTTTACCTATCGATATTTTTACGTATTTATAAAGCAGAGCTGCTAAATATTACTTGGTCGAAACCGTTTAGCGATTCGACGATGGCAAGTATTATTTTTCTGACTCCGAATCTGGAGTTGTTATGTCCGCTATTAATCGTTCATGTTCCTGACCAGCGTAACGAAGTGACGTCAGATTCTCAACGCGAAGAATCCACATGGCTAATTCTTCAAGTAAATCAAGGTCGTTTTTTCAAATTCTTCGTCTGAAAGGCTGAACATTTCATCTACTTGTCGAAGAAAACAAGTAACCTCGACTGAAATTCAGGCGTAGCATTGAGAATCTGACGTCACAAACAATATTACCTTTTGAAATTGCGGGCTCACTTGGAACACGTTTTTAGTAATGGTGGCCTAAATAATAGTGATTTCAGAGCTCAAAATACCATTTTTTAGGTTTTTTTTACATCGATGATCACTTTCGACCTATTATTATACTATTCTATGATACTATTTTATGATACTATTCTATGCTGAAGAAAATCTAAAAAACGGGGGTGAATTTTCATCGTAGTGCCACTTTAATTGCAATGGCAACCAACGATGCCCATAATGATATGAATAAGGTCGTACCTTGCGCATAAATAAACTTTTTTAAATTAGGAATGCTCTTTTGATGTTGGAGATAGGCTTCTCTTGCTCTTTGCACGAGGTTCTGGCTCCAGTATTTCTTTCCTACGAAAAACAGTCAACAGATTCTCAGTAATTTGAAAGCAAAACAGAATTTCCAAAATACAGTCCATGCAGTCCATAATGAGCATTTCTGCTGAACTTGAACAAGTCAAGAAGTCGTTAACGAAAATGAAATCCCGTTACATAAGTATTTTTAATATGATGGTGTCGTCGTTTGCCTAATAAGGCTAAGAGAAAATCGGTAAAATACCAGAGCGGAATACACACTGTACTATTATAAGTAATACCATAATAAGAGGTGTATTAGCTCTTAAACCTCGCGCTCGAAGAGTGTCATTTAGTAACAATCCACAGGGCCGAAGGGAGTGAGAGGTTTCATAGCTAATGCACCTCTTTTTTGGTATTCCTTTTTTATAGCATGTTTGTCGAAATTTCTACCAAGGTTTCCTCGTGTTTGAGATGCTTTGAACCATTGACATCAAACGAAGGTTTGACATTAGTAGAGAGGAAAATAATAAATACAAAATCTCCAATTACGTTATAAAGATCCCAGCAAGAGCCACATAATAAGTATCTTATTCGATGATTTGGTAGGTGATACTCGTTTCTCACATTGATCCTCGCCCTACACATAAGTGTGATATAGCCGATATATATTTATACTACTATCTATATACATTATAACTCGATAACACACATACATAGACAAAGTTTTTTATTGAATTATAAAATAACACCATTAAATTGACCATCCAACAGCCAATTAATTATTTATTCAACAGATTAGTAAACTCACCACCATGTAAATCTTCTTCTTCACAGTCTGACGAACTTCCATCACTCCCTTTATCGTCACCTGATTTAAGACGCTTTTCGCGTTTCGTGTCCGTATCAGCCAACTTACTTTCCATTGACTTCCTTTTGATGGACCTCCGATTAGCGTCTTTAATATCAATGTTCTAATTGACTTGTCTTTTGTGATTGTCAGATCTTGTACTAATCCGTGTCAAAAACGATGACACCTCATCATCCGAGGAACACGTCAGCTCTAAGTTCACAACTCCCATCTCCATCATGTCCGCGGATTGTTTGAGCTCCAGTAACCGATCAGATAGCGTACCAACGACTTCATCTTCCTTTAAGATAAAACATATATACACACACTATATATTACAAAAAATATTAATAATTATAAAACACAAAGGACCAATCACGCCAACTTCTTGCTCAATCTTTATATGTGATAAACGATTAATCCTAATTTATTCAACAGATTAGCTTTGATTTTCTCGGCATGTAAATCTTCTATTTTTCACAGTCTGGTCGTTTTTTTAAGCCTGCGCCTCGTGTTATATCATCTGATTTAAGACTGCTTTTCGCGTTTCGTGTTTTAACATTTCTTCCATTGACTCATTTTTCATTACCGAAATTGTAGCGTCCAATCACATTTTAATATCAATGTTTTTTTAGTTCACGCACAAGGCCATTGTAAACCTTGTACTATTGCGTGTATCTAATCAGATGACCACTCATCATAAAATTCTTTACGAAGTTTACAACTCCCATTCCTGCTAATGTCCGCATTCATACATCAACCAAATTTACCTCTTAGAAAATAATACATACACTCCCTAGTGATAACTTAATAAATAACATGAAACAATTAAAATCTGTTTAGAATTATAGAAGTCTTTTGACATAAAAAACCCAATAAAAAACTATATTTACGGAATGACCGTAAAAAAATTTGAATTTCAGAATGTCTGTTCGAGTGTATTCAAGTTAGCATGTCTGAATCTAAGTGTTTTGAACTCAATGTCTGTAGCATTCAAAGTTGGTCTAGGCACGGGCTCCGGGAACCTCGCACACAAAGAATCAGAGCTCTCATAAAACTAAAAACAAACATATATTTTTGTGCGGAGCCAGTTTTGCTACTCCTGGAAATAATATTTGGCCTTTCTTATCAGAGAGTTGTTCTGAAAGAGTATTCAGAAAATTTGAGTGGTGGTTTCACGACTGCATCCACCGTAAGCACTGAAAACGGTGGTTGCGAAAACGAGGCATGCTCAAAGCCTTACACACCGCTGATTGAATTGGCGATTTCTTTTCTCGTTCGTTTCTGTGACCACTGAGCTACGGAAGGCCGTTCAGGTTCTGGTTCAAATGTGTCTTGGCGGAAGCCTTGATTGCATTTTTAAAAACCCCGGTTTGGTCTTAAGAATGTATATTTCACACTCAGAACCTCTTTCCTTGCAGCACAAATCCAGATAGCATATCAGCGATATATGGAGCCAGATATATATCTCTCCTGTCCGAGGTGTGAGATATTCCACTATATCATATGCAATATATATAATATATCATATATATATCTATAGCTCGTCATATATATATATAAACCGCCCTTAGGCATATATTATATATATGATATATATATATATATATAATATATATATATATATTTTCTATATATTAACGATACCGTAATGAAAGGATTTATGGTCAAAGGAAAATTTCGAGTGTACTTAAAACATACATTTTAAGGCAGGGCTGTGCGAAAAAGCTCGAGGCCTTTCATCTGAGCTGATCATTAGCACGAACCTGCGACCTTAACTGCGATGCTAAGTTGTTCCAGTTTCGCTTTCTGCATCTCTCCTTTCTCACGGACAATAATCTTCTCTATAGTTTATCGCTGGAGGAAGTTGGGTGTTACTGCACTGTTCTGAGTTATAACAATACCCGACTTGCTGACTGCAGACCAATAGAAATTTTGATATTCTGTCTTGCAGCACTACATCGTTTAACATATTTTGGATTACCAAGACCCAACTTTCTTAACTTCTGACTCTGCAAGTTTCAGAGATACAGTGCTTGTAAGAACTATCCAACATTGACATTCGCCATGATAAATGTGTCTTTCCATGAAGTATTGTGAAAGAATATAGGTATTGTTCGATAAAATAGGAGTGTCCACAGAAACCAGCGATGAAAGCAGCTTAATGTAGCTTATATCATCTTCAAGCAATGTAAACAATAGACGCCAATTTTTCGCAGTTGTTTCTGATTGGTTCCCATTTCGAACATATCTTGCTTTTATCTGGTCCATCATTTTCGAGCCAACGAAAACCTCCAAAGCTGCCTTTGGCCTTACTAACTGTAATGTTTAACATTACTGAGGCCTAGCGAAGACGATTTCCCTCCGACCCTCTTCGTTATTCTCTCACCACTAGCCATGATTTGTCAGCTCGTGGGTTGTAACCAAGTATGGGGACCGTATGTCAACGTCTCCGTCTTCACAGTCATAATCTTTTAATGTTCCTTCCTCTTCTTTTTCATCATTGTGCCTGCGTCCACCTTCGCTTTACGTCCTTGATTTCACGAAGTAATCGTGTGATACTGTTTCTTCTTGAGCAATAGGATCACCCAGCTGGTTAACACAGACCAAAACAAAATCCTTCCCTCACTTGGACAAAATAAACGAGATGGACTCAATGGTAGCCAGTTGATGGCTAAATTGCCAAAACTGGATACGATAGATAATCTGAATGTTTCACAAAAGGGGTTTGCAATACCTTTCGATGAATCGAGTTAAGCACGAAATCTTGTCAGTCCATTAATGGAGAATCAAGGGCATCAGACTCATATAATCGTCGAACGCTTGCTCATGGTCACTTAATGCTGCTTCCGGATAACCCAAAATCGTTGTCCTATCCCTAACCCCGGCGCATAATGAGTTTCTGTGACTTAACTGTCCCGCAGTGACAGTGTCTTTCCAATTAACCCTACGAATACCTCGATTCCAATTGGACGCACAGTTAACGTGACTGCTGACCAGCGGAAGATTAATCTGCATGACAGATCCTCTATGCATCGCCAATATTAGTTATAGCATCCTCCTGAATCTAAAGTGTACGTCCTTTTGCCAGACTTTCGTATGCGTAAAGCTGCGAGAGGCGTCTCGTAATTCTTCCCTGTATTCGCATAGTTTTCGATGAACAAGAATACTGATTTCCATCCAATTATATTTAACGATTTAGTATACACGAGCTGCTCTTGCTACAGATGCTTCATCTATATTCGCAAAAAGGGAATGAGACAAACGGGACTTCGGAGCCTCTGATTATATGACTCATCAGGATACGTTGAGATGCAGGATGTTTCTTCAACAATTTACATCGTTGGAAAGGGAGAGCACATAATTGGTCTCATCGAGTAGTCGCATTGCAGCCACAACTTTCCCCTCAACATGCAACTTTTGAAAAATCTTTGGTTAAACTGCCTGGGTGATGAGACCGTCTCGTCATCGAAAAACATTTTTTCTTCATGGATCTAGCTTCTCTGACCAATGTGATCAAAAGTCACCTGCCTTATACAGGAAATTACAGTCTAGAAACGGAATTAAAAAATCTTGAAGAGTTACAAAACTTGGCTTTTGGAGCAAAAGATGTGGCATTATCGACGTCCGCCACTTTAAAATGCAACATTGTTTTAACTTCGAGAAGTTGTTGTTCCAAGTCTCAATTAATCTTGTTGTTCGCGGATGTAACTTTTCCCAGAAGCTCCAAGCAGGCAATACAAAAATGTTCTTTCTCAAAATGTCAAAATTCTTCCGAATCTAGTGGAATCTCGTTGTTTAATATGTTGCAAGATCTTTTAATGCAAGCTCTCCCATCACACACAGACATCTGACGTGCCCTGTTCATAAGACATTTCCAAGATCGGCCGATCAATATGGAGTGCGGAGTTGAAATGTCTGCACTTTATCGTCCCTGCCTATCGGGGGTTCAGACAATATATTGGAAATATTCTTCTGATATTTATTGCATGGGGATTTATTTATAAGTACACTCCCTAGCAATAATGCTAAAAAAAACATGGGTTTTTTTCAAAATTTCATCACACTCGACTCGCGTTTTATCAAAATCAAAATTCATTCAAATTAATCGTATAAATACTACGATATAGAAGATGTGATGTTGTGATAATATTCTTTTATGATGATGAGTTAAATGTTCTCGGCCGCGAATGAGCCACGAACTGCGTAAACATGAATAGAATGCTATAATGTGGACCTCCATCGCCTTGACCGTGGGTAGAAACGGTACAAATAAATTAGAGCGTTAACTAGTAAATGAAAGCTCGCGGGGGTTCGCTACCCAGCCAAAAGCATTGATTTTCTATTACGCGGTTTGGGTATTCACTCGCGAACATTAAATTTAATCTAATCGTATATATATCTATAAAATTTTTAAAAAAGTGCTGATTAAATGGATTAATCTCGTGCACATGATTTGGATTTTCCAACCGGTAAGTTCCGAGTACGCACTTTTGTGTGATCCATATAAATTAGCATATGATTTGTTGGGGAGACAAACGGTACAAACATGGCCGACTTGTTTTGAATACATATAACGTCAGGTCTTTTACGAAGCAGTGGAGTACACGTTTTTGCGGTTCACATAATGCATAGCTGTTTTGAGTCTCTTTAGATAATTAGTTCGAAATAAACTATTTAGTTTCTAAAGAACAGGCGGGAAAGTAGAGGAACTTCTTAGGATAATATTTCTAGATAAATGCACTCGTTCTGTTTTTAAGTTTACCAACAGACGTAGAACTTGATAACTCTGCAACAAAATACATCGTTTAACTATTTTAATTACTACTTCTTTCCTGTCCGGACTCTGTAAGGGTCATTCGAAGACAGTGCTTGTAATCGAAAAACGGCAACATTACATTCGCCATGATTAAACATGTTGAAATTCGACAAGCGCAAGGGACAAGATCCATAGTATAGAAATACAAGAGTGACAGAACGATACTTCTGTCCTGCTTATACCTTTCATTTACGCGGGCGTGTAAGCATATAAAAATCTTCGCACGCTTTTTCGCAAGTGATAATCTAATGATTGGTTCCCATATAACATAATGTATCGCAACTTTCTTTGATTACAAGTTACAACGAGAACCCTATAGAAGCTGCATTAGGCCTTACTAACCTTTGTTCATCGTAATGCAATCTACTATCGTGAGACGATGTTTTCAAACGACCCTTTCGTTATTCATGAATCACCTACGAATCACTAATATCTGTCATCGTCAGAATCATGCGTCAAAATGAGTCAGTTGGACAACTTATGTCGTCTCCGTCTTCACAGTATATAGTCTGTGATAGTTCAATACCTCAATGCTATATGGGGTGGTAATCATCGGAGGGACCCTCTAGTGGAGCTTTACGTCGAATTCGATGGCCGCCACGAGTTACTTCACTGCTTCATTTTCTGAACAATAGTTGCTCGATCCAGCTTTATTTACACAGACCAACTACAAATCAATTATCACTCGGTGGCTAGCTCTGCAAAAATGCGGGGCTTAACTTTGAGACAGATAACACAATTTGCGAATCCAATGTATTTATACCTGTTAGACATGTAAGTTCTGGAAACTATAGTGAATGTTATTTTGGATTAACTCATGAATTATTAATGAATTTTAAGTCTGGTTCATATATTGTTGTAATTGTTGTACATTCCGTCGGCGATTGTCGCCGATCAAGTCTTACAACAATGACAACTTATGGGGAACGCAGTTGGAGTTGTTTTGAATGCGGTTCACATAATGATAGCTGTTTTTAGGGGACTAATTGGTCGAAGTTGAATCAGGTTCAACTTCTACAACAATTACAACACGCGGTAACGCAAGACTTTTAAAACACTTGACAAGCGAAAAGTGACACGTGATCCACTCAATAACCAATCAGATTTGATTTGATTTTCATAAACAACTCTTTGGTAAACGGAATGACTTGCGGGTTCCGAGCGCGCTGGGGGCTTTTACGGTCGTTATCCGAGAGTTAAGACCCCCCGAAAGCGTCAGCATTTGCTGATACGATTGCAAATGGCAGCACTTTCTCTAGAAAATGGAAGTTTTTCAACCTGATTTTATGATAAGTAATGCTAATTTATATTAACATAATGTGTCTTGTTCGGAAAGACATGTGTGGTAACCACTAGACCACAACAGCTGGTTTAAGTTGGGCTTTGCCAAGCAGCCGTATAGGTTCGCAACAGTTATGGATAGGTCTTGCGCTTCACGTGATATCATAAACAGAGGTAGTTCAATGTTCTGGATGTTTTTGCCGGAAAGGAAAGAGTTTTATATAATAATTAATCAAATGAGAAGATCTTATCAGACTCCGAAGTTTTGAATGTAATTCGCGAGTACCTACCTGTGTGCACACAGCTTGTATTTCCGGACAATATTAATTCAAGTGTTTGATGTTTTAAACATCGTTTCGTCAGCCCCTTTACCAAAATATCTGTTGACTTCTTCGCGATTACAAGAGGAGTCAAATTCAATGGAGCCGTATAGAAAAAGACAAGAGAGTTATATGTTATCGTAATGCAATCTAGTATTATGTTTTCAAACGCTTTATTTAATTTATGAATCACTACGAATCACTAATTAGGGACCGGTCATAAAGTAACTGCTAGGGGGACCGGAGGGAGAAATGTCAATTTTCGCGCCCGCATAATCACTGCGACACAAATCGGCGATCACGTTTCTAAAAGTAAAACCAATAGATTAGTCATATTTACTTACCAATGTTTTGGTAAAATTGATTTGCAATCGAAGAATGTTATTATAGGCGACAGATACTATCTGTCTCTGATCTTTTAAGATGCTAAAATGAGTCAGGGACAATCGTTCACGGCATTACACTATATGTCCTGAACAGGCTTTACGAGACAAAGTTGCTGAGTGGAAACATTTGGAGGGACCCTCTAGTGGAGTGATCCCAACAAGATGGCCGCCACGAGTTACTTCCGGCTTCATTTTCGAGGTTTGTCCAATACTACGAAAGTATACGGATCGTTATTTGGGTGAAATTTTGTGTACGATCTGTAGAAATTACTAATCGTGAATTTTTGTTGAAAGAAAAAATTAGCTCTGGGGTATCAGTATCAATGGTACGGATCGTAGAAATGGTGACATCTCGTAAAAAGGTATTCACGATCCGGGGACACTCTGCGTTGGTGGTAGGTAGGCCACCCAAACATTTTGTCGATCCGTACGGATGGTAAAGACGCTAACGAATCGTTATTTCTTACTGTTGTGATACCAATCGTAGAGCCATGTATTCCCAGTTTTTGTTGTAATAGACATCTTTCTTAATGGAGGCCAGTCTAAATATTCTTTTACACACATGCAAATTAGCCTTTCTGGCCTGGTTACAAAGCAAAGATTCTTTGGAATTACAGACACATGACGAACGAGGTCAGAAAGGCTAATTAAAATGAATATAAAATAATATTACAAACGTTGAGAAAAAGCTTAATTTCTTTGTACTTATTTTTTGCTGCCAAGTGTCCTTTAATCTTGATCTCGACATGAAGTTTTATTGATCTATAGTTTTAGAAATTTACAATTGATTTAGAATAGCTAAGGTAATCGAGGCGGGTAATGAGCTCACATATTGGACAGAGTTATGTAGCGATATATTAATAAATATAACTCAGAGCCAATATGTTAGAAAAGCTGAGCGACAAAAACATCCCCACCAACGTAATTCAGTGAAGATGCCCTGATCATATTGATTTAAAGAACTATTATTTAATAGGTTAATGAAAGTATTTTAGATTGACTCAGTTACATTTGGAAATCTATCATGGATACATCAACATAGTCATTCTCAGTTTCGAGAATTGTCTCGTTACCTTGAACAGGGAAAGCTTGCTGGCCGCCATCTTGGTATCAATGGTTTCTTGCATGCCAGAGAACGAAGAAAGCAACTCGTTTCCCGACGCTACGCCCAACTAGAAGCAAAAGAAAATAATTAAGTACAGTATTTAAAAATTCCGTTACACGAAAAGTCGAACTTAAAAATTCAACATTTTTTAAAGTACATGACGTATTCCTTCAAGAACGAGGTAGAACAACAATTACGAAAGATAAGGAGAACGAATAAATGACCAGACTACAACAGAGAGCATTAGATTTTACGCGTTAGATCTTACGAACAAATTGAGCGACTACCACGTGCATGCGAAACTAATTAAAACCATGAGATCTTCAATCACACTCTCGCCCGTTGTTGAACGCTTTCCTACCGCTAGCTGGGCAAGATTATAGTTTTAATTGATTTGGGCAGAATTGATGCAACGATATCAGCATTGAACCTCAAAATTGCCGTCCGCCATTAATTTTCACCATCAATAGCTTTGGTCTATTACAACGGCTGTGACATGATAGTCTTAACCGAACATCGCCAAGCAAAGCAAACAAGAAAAACGATTATGCAGCTTTTATTGATGGAATTGTGTAATAATTGTAATGTACAGTAGAGTATGTGATAATACTTTCACTGCGCAATGATCAACAGTGCTTGCATTAAGACTATTACGTCACAGACCCAGTCTCAATCTAGGCTCGTCCCGTTAAGCTTCAGAAGCTGTTGGTGGAAATCATCTTATCTTGACTAACAGTTATGTCTCGATCTAATATCGACACGAGTGATCTCCCCCCCCCAGTAAGTTTTCGATGGGCATTTGACATTTATGCTTAAGAGCATGTGAAAATGCCCACCGTGGACACTTAAATAGTAACAAAATTCTCATCTTCCGCTCGAATAGATGCAAATTCCCAACCACGGGCATACAGACTTTTTAAATATTTTTCCAAATAAAAACAGTTAAGAAGCTGTGTAATGAACTTCCCTCGCAAATTTTCCAGCAATTGCGCCATCCGCCATCTATTTAACGTGACCTGGATAGCGCGATTGCCCCAAACTTGTTCATATGGGTACGCATCAAACTTTCAGCGGATGCCGAGATTCACACGTATGACTTGTAAAGGCAAATGCCCGACCACCCGCACCTATCTGCAGGGCCCTATATGGTGGAAATGCGTCTCCGATGGTATATCACTTGACTTGGAATTGATCTGAGACATTATAAACAACGAACTTATCAGGCCACTGGTGTACATTGGTGGATCATGTAGTTGGCCAGAGGATGCACGTGAACTTTATCAGCTATATTGCTGGTAAAGAGATTTATTTTGCCTTTTACATTGGGCGATACACTTGCAGTAATACGTTGTAAAATAATAGGAACTCCTGATCAGGCGCAAGGTCACACCTTGGTAACCTTTCGGGCAAGCCGAAGGTCAAGTATTAGCAAAACCTTTCGAGGTATTGGGGTAGATTAACCTGATTCCATCCTCTTCAGCACAGTGCACCAACTATCCAAAGCTAATCGTAGTTTTAGTCGGGAGTTGCGCCTTTATTAATGGTTTATATCAGTAATCAATACCACATGGTTTATATTTAGCCATAAATAGTGATACTGACATTACGATGTTGACTTTCTTGGTCTTTTTCGGTAGTTTATGAATGGAATGATTAACATGAAACGATGGCTACCGCGTAAAATAGAGACTGGAGTATATAAACAGTGTATTTAAGACAAAGACAAATACGCTTGACTCGAGAGGTGGCAGAAATATGCTGAAACTATGGGGTCAGACTATAGCCCCGCAGACAATAACATCCTTTCATTCAAGTCACCATATTCAATACTGTAACGTCATGCAAATCCCTATTTATTACTAGAAATAATTATCCCGCCTTCATACCCAGGTCATTTAAGCTGAGGCCAAGAAAGGATCCGTCGTTTCGATACAATCCTTGGCTGCTCCATATTTGATCATCCCTCGCAAGCGAGGGTCGCGAAGCATGTTAACAGGTGATAAACCCGCGGCAAGGATCTCTATTTCTCGAGACATATATATGAAATATTCAAGATATCGAAATCAAATACTGCATTACATATATATAGAAGGTCTATATATATAGGAATACTATCATTGTTCATTTTTCCATTGACAATAGGTGGTAAATTGTACCAAGAATTTTACTACGAAATAAAAACGTTATCGAGCGGAGCCCTTCCCCCCCCCAGAGTAAGACGAGATGAAATTAAAATAAATAGGGCTTATATATATGACAAAATCGTCACAAGTAGAAATTTTGCCACTCATCAAATGCACGGAGTTTAAACAAACTTTGCACTAATTAATGAGATGGGCAGCTGTTATTAGATCATTGTGCTATTAATTCAACAGGCTTGTCAGCAAGCGTTTTAGACTGGCGGCCGTGGAATGACAGGTCTTTCTTGAATAAACAAGGGGATTTTTTGGCGTTTTAGCATATCGCGAAACAGTAAAACTTCGAAAAGGAATGAAAGTGCATACGAAGTATGTGAAAATGTCAATTAATAATGACACTAAAGGTTCCAAGCAAACTCATAACCGCTCCAAAACTGCGAGATTAAATAAAGACGTTATCGTAAGATTTATACAATGTGTTGGTGCCAAGTTTAAAAATGCGAACATTCTCTTGGCCGTATGGATCGTTGCGTCATACCGGAGATGGGAAGGATGGCTCCCGCAACTTTCATGTCTGAAAACCATTTAATGGTTGGACTGTTGAAATGGCGGGCTACAGTTTGTCCAGCATTGTTGATCCTCGCAGAAACGATGCCGAGATTCAGCAAACCTGTCTGAAAGACGTCGCCCACCCGTTTCAGGGCCGATGGTGGATTTTACGTGTCGATTCTATCACTTGATGCAATGAAGATCTGCATGTTCTTCGACTGAGCTTATGAAAAAGGCCATGACATTGTGTGGTCGAATTTGGGGATGCAGTTTTAATAACTGTAGTGGGATTGAAGAAAAAGCGCATTGTTACAGCGGGAACGGCCGCAAGAAATGTTCCGCTGGGATGGTGCCGAGGGGTTACCGCAAGGGCACTAGGTACTAAGGAGTCAAAAATGTAACCTTTACGGGCAAGATAACCGAAGGTCAAGTCGGTGAAAATGGCTGGACGTCTCGAGGGTATTTTGGGGTTAAGATGTGAAAACCTGATTAATACCTCTTTTAACTGCAAAATTGAAAGCTAATGTAGATGTTAAACTAAAGGCCTTTATTTGTTTTAACTCGTATAACAAATAATGGTTTCAATTGTGAGGAAACGGGGGACGAGAATAGCTTTCTGAACGGCGAGGTCTAAAAGGTTTGGATCAACTTACGTTGGATCATCGTGATCTCATTTCCATTGATTTGACTTGAAAATCTTGGTCGTCGCTACATAAGCGGCGAAGACGCAATATAAGTAAGCATCCTATGGACAACAATATGTGGTTGGGATGAGAGGATGAAAATAGCCATTTCCACAATGGGAGCTACTATAGGCAGTTGTACCAGGACCGACATTGCCGAATCACTTTCATTAATCGACATTAAATATCAAGGAACGTCATGCAAATTTCTCGCTGATTTCCACGTGACACATCAGAACTGACTCATCACCCAGGGACAAAGTTCAGATGAACTGCCAAGAAGGACCCTCGTATATCCGATACAACATCATCGATAAATCTTCCGCAAAAAATCAGGCAAGCGAGACCGTGTAATTGTTCAAGGGATATTGTTCACGAAAAGTATTTGTATATATATATATATATATATATATATATATATATATATATAATGGTAGGACCAAACCTCGTACACATGATTGGCTAAGACCAACCGGTAAGTTATGAGTACGCCCTTTTGCGTGATCCGTTTTAATCGGCCAATATTCGTTGCGGAGAAAAACGGCACAAACATGGCCGATTAATTTTTAAGTACATAAACCGTTTTTGCGAAGGGTATGCACGTTTGCGTAACATAATAGAAACGTATGTTATGTATTCAGACTCGGTAATTCCAAATCTGTTTTCAGAATTGAAATCGGTTAAATATTGGTACTACGAAACGGCCTTTTGCGATTTGTTATCTACAAATACACGGCGTGCGCGGTCTGGGCCCTGGGGACCATGGGGTAGAAAAGACGGGCGAGGCGTTATTGCGGATACGTATTTCTAGTAACTAGTACTTCACAAGAAATTAAACGACCATTACCAAACTTTCAGATAATAAATGCCATTGTTTATAAAACAATCATTGATGATATGCACGATTGTGAGGAAATAGTTCGCAGTCAGACTCAAAATTGCGAAGCATATACTACCATTTGCAAGATACCGTTAGCGCCGAGGATTTAAATGAGACACTTCAAACACGCGTTTATCACCTTATTTTTCAACAGTTCCAAGCCTGAAACAATAGATGAAGGCGGCACTTGTTGAAAAGCTGTGAAAACATGGATTAGGCTATTGTTCAAGTATAAACATTTTCCAGTTAAACTAGCATATTTGAAACAATGCATTAAAATCTTTACGCCTAACGGTAATTTGCAAATGGTAATAATAATAATAATAATTTGTTTCTAGCGCATTACATAAAATCTCAATGCTCTTACAAAATCTATAACACAATTATAAAAAATAGAATAAATACAATCCGAAGAGCTAAATTAGATTATTACATGATTCAGTTGGTTTTCTTTGATGTACCGCGGGATGTATATAGCATACAACCCTATGAATACTAATTAGATAATAAATGAAGAAAAAACTAGGAAAATCTATAGGTGAAAAAATAAACAAAACTTTGTTAGAAAACCTCCTCAATCATGAAATAAGTCAGTTAATTACCTCGAACGTCGAGCTGTATATAGTTTTTTTAAATAGCTTTTTATATAAACCGGTAGAAAGTTCCAAAGTTTGGCAGCAGCAACTGGGAACGATCTGTCACCATAGGACTTTGTGTTGGAGGCTGGCACTACAAGAAAGTTTTGAGTTGCAGATCTAAGAGAACGTCCAGGCTTATAAGCCGTTAGAAGTTCTGTAATGTATTTTGGTGCCTGGTTGTGCAGAGCCTTAAATGTAAGTAATAGGATCTTAAAGTCAATCCTGGCATGAATCGTGCTTCGTAGCACCTGTGACGAATCTTGCAGCAGCGTTTTGGAGCTTGTTGTTCGCTTGTTCTACCAATGGGCAACTCATTTCTATTACGAACACCTTTTTTCTTTGTCAACTATCTCTTACTTTAGTGCTTTCTGTGGTACGCCCCAAAGGGCTTATGCACGATACTGCCATAATATATAGGATCTGTATTAGCAAATAAATCATTCAACTGAGGCTTTGAGCTTTATCGACCTTTAGTATCAACCAACTAGTGGTCTATTACAAATTCGGCATTCTGATTGGCTTAGCTACTAATGGTCTATTGGTGATAGACCACTAGTAGCGTTATCCAATCACAAACCTTCTTATACTGGAATATTCATATCCTGACCAATCAGAAGCCACGACATATTCACGCTGGAAGCAAAACCTGAAATCTAGTCCAAACATGGCGTCCGCTGAAATTTATATACGAGTGATGAAATCATGAAAACATTGGCCCGAAAATAATGCAAATTGTTCAGTTTGACATTTTCGAATAAGAACATGAATTCGATTATGCCTATATGGAGTATATCTACACCAAATTTGAAACAAAGTAATTACAATCTCGTTTTTTGTGAGCGATTGTTTATCGTGTGCCATCGAGCTACATTTTGAATGGGGAGACTTCTACAAACAAAAAGGTGAAACTATCTGAAAATTTGGAACAAGACTTTTTTACGTTAAAGAAAGGTTGTTTATGGTTGATACTACAACAATTAGACAACTCGCTCTGGTTGTCTATGAGCAGATAGTCAACTATCTGCTCATAGACAACTCGTGCTCGTTGTCTAATTGTTAAATATTACTCACAGAATCGAGGGTTCTTCCTCCGATCTCCCCAGGGAGACACATTAGCACAGTCGATCCAAGTGGATGTTTCCCTCCGTTCTCTAAAATCACTGCTTGCGTATAACGTATACGCCTATACTTCGAAAACAAACCACACCAAAAACAAACGTACCTTGTCATATACCACACCACCAACACCACACATAGGTGCGTACAGTAGCTTCTCTTTCTCGTTCAGCGATCTCTTTTTCTCCTTGTCCGGTAAAGGACACGGGTCTGGCAGCATGCTGATTTCTTTTACGTGGAAATCTCCCACTCCTAAAAAAATTTTAAAGTAATTATATATATATATATATAGCAGTGCAAATGTCCTACATCGAAACTTCACCTTTTAGTATCTTTGCACAAAACAAAAACATACAGTATATGCAAATACAATACATACAACAAATTCGAACACAAACACAAGCAATGTCATTCACATGTATAGTTGATGAGTTCAAAAATTCTGGTAGCTAACCATACCCAGTAAATGAATTTTGTTGTTTGATTTTATATTAGCTCCACGAACATATCCATAAAAAGAAACTCGTCTATCACATTTTGGGTTCTGGCGAAGTGCTTCAGCGTCGGTTAAGTCCTCAATTCTGTTCCAGCCCGAAAACAAGAAATCAAACACGAGGTTATTTAATAACCAGGCATCAAATTGACGCAATGGATGGAGAGATTTTGAGAGAAAGCAAAGAGAGGAAGGAAGAACGGGAAAAAGAGTAAAAACGCGACGAAAAAGCAACAGAGTGAGAAAAAAGTGAGCAGAATTTGGACGGAAGAAATGTTAACTCGATAGGATAAAATCATGGGAAATGCCTGAAAGGTAAATATATATATAGCTTATGTTCGCAACCAGGTGAAAAAACATTACTCAAATCATGCAGTTAATAAAATAAGAGCCAGGTAGAGATACCAACCGGATTTCGAACAATTAGAGCCGAAATTGGTAAAAGTATGCTTACTTCGAAAGGTTCTCATTCAAATTCTCTTCTATATATGAAAATTGCGTGTTTATACATAATATAATCGAGTAACTACTCCCATATTTTCGGATCATGGGATTCAATATTTTTTGTTGCTAAAGCTTCGAGTGAATGCCATATTTGCGTATTTCGGCAGCCATAATAAACATGCCACCGCTCTCCATGACAACCATTGTCTTATCGGCAGCATTTAGGCAGGTGAGCCCATCCCTAAATCAACCTGAAAACGACATCAAAACAAAGCAATTGGAATTATCATGGGTGCAGCGTCCCTACCGAGGGAAGGGCAGTGCCCGGAGAAAACCAAATCTGTTTGTCTGAGTGAAATTGGACGGCAACACTTCTCACATGAGACCAAAGCAAGCAAATTAAACGGGAAAATTAGGACAAGCAGGCAACGAGCACAGGTGGCGAAGGTGAAACACACACACGAGCGCTATTCACGCGCCACCAATATCCCTCCCAAGAATGTGTTGGTATGCAAGCATTCCTTCAAAAACTAAACATTGATATACCTCAGCCTAGACACTAGGCCTTCTATTTTGATTTTCGTTTTTTCCGGAGAATTCTGAGCTTATTTATACTACAGGAGCCTGGGACTAAAAGGGAGCGGGGCAAAATTGACGTCATGCAGCGAATTTGGCCCCCAGCACCCATAGCGGTTGCGCCATATGCACTCGTACCAGCCCACTGGATGTGGGATTGTTAACACGTTACGATATGTTCGATTATCCGCTCTTTTTAAGAAAACTACATTCGCTAGCCTGGTAAGCTGTACGCATATTGTAAACAGATAATTTATCTTTGTTTTAATATATATTGTAGCTTTGGGAGTTGATTATTTCTCAAGAAAACGGTATCCGTATTGCGAAAATTATATTTTTGGGCATGTTCGATTATCCACGCTTTTAAAGAGAACTAAGTTAGCTACCGGGATAAAGCTGTACGTATGTTGTAAATAGATCATTTAACTTTCCTTTGATATATTCTATAGCTTTGTGGGTGGTTTATTTCTCAAGAAACGTTTTCCAAAGGGTTAGGACCTTTGTTGTTTTGGCTGGTACGAGGTTTCAACGTGTCAGCTATTTGCTCGTCAATTCACTCTATTTGCTCGTTAATTCACTCTATTTGCTCGTCAATGCCTTCTATTTGCGCCTCCTTATAAGGAATACGTACTAGATACCCCTATCGGTTGCGCACAGAAAAGCCATTAGAATCAGTGACGTCATGCAGCGAATTTGGCCCCCAGCCCCCATAGCGGTTGCGCACGAAAAAGCCATTCTAGGCTGGACATACCTGTCAGCCAACACATAAGGATGGGCTGTTCTCCACGCAAGGGGTCGGAATTTCGCTACTGATATGAATCTACCGAGATTATGAACTTCTGTTTTGGGGTAATGGCCGTGCGTGATTCCAGAGATATAGAATAGTTTGGCTCCCTATATAAAATAAGATTAACAAATATAGAATGATGCTTCTAAGTTTTCAAATGAACTGAATGTCAATTTCCGTAAGTGAGATATAAATAATAAAATATTAATACAATGAAGACTATTATTATTATTATTAATGTATGTATTGTTTAATAAACGAGCAGCAGTGTTTTATCAGATATAAAACACGAGGGCGTAGCCCGAGTGTTTTAGATCTGATAAAACACATGCTGCGAGTTTATTAAATGGCTTCAAACACGACCCATTTGATAAGTTCATTGGCGTAGTAATTTTGAAAATCGATGTTGTCTAAGCCGAGAAAATCAAAGATAAAGTTTATGTAAATCAGGACGAATCTTTATCACATTTAAAGACACGATACGGTAGTGATTTTCTTTTGTCTTTTCCTCATGAATTATTAATGAGTGTTTGAAATTATTATTAGATACAGAAAACGTCACTAAAAGTAAAAAAACGCTAAAAAAGAAGTGAAGTAAACAAGGTGAATAAAACCGTTATCAGACATTTCTCAACGGTGTCCTCACTAATTTCTGCAATGATAATAGCAACGGCTGCTACAGTTTTTTTTATTACATGTACCACAATAATTTTGTTACGCAATGTTCTTTAAATCTATATTACGCGTGTAAAAATGTGATACGCCCAATGAAAATCGCGCACAGGTCTTCACGTGCGAAAATATAACGATGATCGATCTACTAAAATGATGAGGAATGGTAATTTAGAGTTCTTTCATATCTCACGTCGTTCTTGAGATATTTAGACTTGTGTGATATGCAAATGAAGTAGCCTATGACGTCAAGATGTTTCTACATTTTTAGAAAATTAAAAAATTAGAAATAGTAAATAAATTTGGCATCGCTATTCCGATGTAAGGTGTCACGAAACGTCGTGCTGTGCAAAGTTTCAAGTGATATTGTTGAATAATCTCAGAGATATACATGTAGTTGATTTTCTAAAAATGTAGAAACACACGTCATAGGTTATTTCATTTGCATATCACACTTGACAAGTCTAAATATCTCAAGAACGATGCGAGATACGAAAGAACTTTAAAGTGCCCATGACCCCAAATACGATATTACTGATATAGATGCTACATCAAGTGAAAAGTTGAATGCCAAAATATTTTATGATTTGAGCTTTGCGTTGATGTGCTATAAAGGTTTGTTTGTCAGAAATGGTAATGAGTGTGACGTCATTTACGGCATTTGGCTTTCTTTTCTGCTTTCCGTGTGATAGACTGGTTGAGGATTTGAGTGAAAAAGTTGATAAAATCTTTACTATGGTGGTCAAGTACATCATCAACGTTTGAGTTAGATTAATTTGCTTTAAAGTGCCCCTGCGACGAAATATCACATTACGTTTCCTGGCATTTTTTGTTACAGAACATAATCTTAGGTTAATAAATGTTCGCATTTGCCAAAATGAACAAACATTCTATCACAAGAAATTTAACCTCCAAAGTCGCCCAAATTTTGTCCGCCATTGCTCAAAACTTGTTCCAGACGAGCCCGCGATTTCACAGCAGAGTATGTGATTATGACGTCAAAGACTCAACACGTGACAAGCTTTATGGAAATTATACGACTAGTTACAATAGAACGTTTTCCCCAAGTAGCTTTATATTCATACACAACTAACCACGTGTTGAGTCTTTGACGTCACTTCCTCTAATCGCAACCTAAGCTTCCGGAACATGTTCGAGTAATGGCGGCCGTATAATCTCGTATAAAAACAGTCTGAAAATGTGACTTCCCATGCTAGCAATTCCTTGAAATTTGGCAAGTTGAGTAAGAACACCATGCTCTTTACAAATATGTAAAAATTCGGGATACCAAAAACTTGATCACAGGGGCACTTTAACAGTAGAATAGTGTATCCGAAATGATGCCGTAAATGACGTCACACTCATTATCATTTCTGACAAACAAATCTTTATAGCACATCAACGCAAAGCTCAAATCATAAAATATTTTGGTATTCAACTATTTACTTCATGTAGCATCTATATCAGTAATATCGTATTTGGGGTCATAGGCACTTTAAATTCATAATCCATAATAATTTTAAATAAGACAAACTTAATTTTCATTTCACAGGTACTTTAAAGCGGTAAAATAAATAATGGCAAAATAAGGCCTTTTAGTAACGAAAACTAAAGTAATTAAAAGTTTTCGCGAAAATGGTTTATAACAAAGTGGTTGTTTTCTGTCTTGTGTTGTTGCTTTTAGCCAGCATTCATACTTCATGTTACCTACCTGATAGACTTCCGTCCAAAATCTATTCTTCAGTTTTTTCTTGGTCTTCTTCAAAGATTTGTTATCCTTGAGAAGGTCGAGATGAGTAAGCACGCCCATGATTTTCGGGAACCCATGGACTTGACAGATATTCAGAAATTCAAATATCTCCATTTCAAAGCCAAAACTTGCATCAATGAGAAGCAACGCCTGAAAACAAGAAAAAATATCTGTTTGATTCCAAAATGTTTGAATGCTTGGCACGGAGATGGAAGAAAATTCCACGACTTTCAAGGACCTCTGTTGATTTTCAAGGACTTTTCAGGGCTGGAATATTTTTCAAAATCAAGACACTTTCCAGGATTTTCAAAGACCGCTGTAACCAGAATCGTAATAGCACTTTGTCGAGATTAGGGATGCACCGATAATCGGAAATTTATCGGTAGAAGCCGATAATCGGCCATTTTCGGGCTTATCGGTTATCGGCCGATAACGTCAATATATATTGGCGCTTCCGATAAATAACACGACGCTGCCCTGACGCTTAAACTGTTTATAAGACGCCTTGTGTTTCCCAATAAAACTGTAAAATTTAATTAACGCGTGAGGTTCAACATGACGTTTTTTCTGTCGAGGTGAGACATGCTTTGTTTGCAACTTCCTGCGATGAGATTTCATGACAGTAAATGCTCGATTTTAATAAGATGACAAAATGCATGATATCCGCTCCCCAAGCTACAGTCTCAAATGCTGTTTGCTCTTTAAAGTGCTTGGGGTCGATGATAACGCGTGTATCATGTCTCGTTCAACACAAAGTGAAGTTTGGAGTTATTTTAAAGTATGCGAGAATAACGAATCAAAGGTAGCTTGCTTAGTTTGCTTGGAAAAACGAATGGACATTACTATCCAAGAGGTGGTAAGACGAGCAAGACGTATAACACGACGAACTTGCGTATTCACCTACAAAAGCATCCAACGCAATTCAGTGAACTAGTCGCTAATGAAGAAAAAAAGAAGAAGTTAGCGGAGGAAAAAGATAAGAGCGCAGAAGGAAAAGGCACAACATCCACCATAAAGAAACAGCTGAAAAAGCAACTATCAGTTCAGGAGAGTTTTCAAAATGTGCGCTTGTGGGATATAAACAGTCCACAAGCCGAGAAAATCACCCAACTGATTGCCGAAATGATGGCGGTAGACAACCAGCCTTTTCTGATGGCAGAAGACATCGGCTTCCAACGTTTAATTGGCCATTTGGCTCCGCGTTACACGGTTCCTAGCCGTCGTTACTTCAGCGACGAAGTAATACCAAGCATGGCCACCTGGTTTTAATATGTTTCGCCAACATTTTGCCCTAAAAACACTCAGCTAAGAATTCTTGACGAAATTATCGGTAACTACCGATATATCGGCCGATAAACCCGCAAGTTATATCGGTATTTATCGTATCGGTAAATTGGATTTTTCGTTATCGGTGCATCCCTAGTCGAGATGACGTGGGTACCCATGTTTGTCCGCGTTTCCCCATAATTATTGCGGCCTTAACAAAAGAAAATAGCTAATTTGCAATAATTTGTGAGTCAAATTTGGTTTGTTTGTCCGCATTTTGAGCTATTAATAGCAACCGCTTAAAGTGCCACTACGATCAAATCGCTTAAAGTGCCACTACGATCAAATTTTTACCTATCGATATTTTTACGTATTTATAAAGCAGAGCTGCTAAATATTACTTGGTCGAAACCGTTTTGCGATTCGACGATGGTAAGTATTATTTTTCTGACTCCGAATCTGGAGTTCTTATGTCCGCCATTAATCGTTCATGTTCTTGACCAGCGTAACGAAGTGACATCAGATTCTCAACGCGAAGACTCCACGTGGCTAATTCTTCAAGTAAATCAAGGTCGTTTTTTCAAATTCTTCGTCTGAAAGGCTGGACATTTCATCTACTTCTCAAAAAAAAACAAGAAAACAAATAACCTCGACCGAAATTCAGGCGTAGCATTGAGAATCTGACGTCACAAACAATATTATCTTTTGAAATTGCGGGCTCACTTGGAACACGTTTTTAGTAATGTGGTTTAAATAATAGTGATTTCAGAGCTCAAAATACTTACTTCAAAATACCATTTTTTTGTTGTTTTTTACATCGATGATCACTTTCGACCCTGAAATACTATTCTATGCTAAAGAAAATCTAAAAGACGGGGATGAATTTTCATCGTAGTGGCACTTTAAAGGGCTATAAAAAAGCTAAAAAGGCCGCAATAAAAAGTGGAAAATATAAACAAAAGGTAGAAAATATAAATACATAAATTACAATCGTAACGAGGCTCTGTTGTTTAAAATAACGCTGATCTCTTTACAAAATTTTGCCTTCTATTTCTTGTATTACTCGTTAAAAATAGGTACGCAATGCGTACATTTATTTGGCATGAAATCTTAAGATAACCAGTACGCCCGCTAGGCGTTCCTTTTCTGTGTGCATGGCAGCACAGTAAAAGAAATTCAGAACTTTAACTTGCCCAATTTATGCTTCCAGCGTCATGGGCCGTGGCAAGTGTCGCTCAAGAAAATGACCTAAATGCGGCGAAAACGGAAGTGCCCGTTGTGTCTAATGGACGGGTACGTCGGGTACGTTTTCCCAGGCTAACCTTTCGTATGATTAGACGGAACGCGTACTTCGGTTTTCACAGCATTTAGTTCATTTCTATCAAGTGACCCTGGATTTGGTGCCCGAGTAATTGCTAGGCAATTGGTGACAATTGTGTAGAAGTTCAAGTTCCAGAGATGACGATGTTATTTTTGTATTGGTCAATGAACGTATACAATACATACATTGTATTTTGCTATTTACTATGCAAAGCCAAAGTCGAATTGATTCCGAATATTGTATTATTTAACCCAACAAAAATTATGTCTGGATCCGCCATAGCCAGGCGGTTAAGCCCGAAATTGTGCCTTAATCGTTCGTTTTGTGATACAAGCATTAAACTTGGCAGGTAGATAAAGTTACTAGTGCTGATGACTTTCTGATATAGGGCCAATGTAGATTTCTTCCTGGTTGCCACAAAATCGACATTCAAGCGGGTATGACGATTTTCTAAGCCTATTTTGAGTTATTAACGCTCAAAAATGTGGAAAATGCCGCAAAATGCTACAAAATTCTTGTTTTTAGTGGGTTTAGCCTTCTGTAACTCAAAATGAGCTTGGAAAATCGTACAACCCGCTTGAATGTCCTTCGTATAGTTTTTTGCGAACTTTCTAATGATATGGGTAATATTCGCTAAAAGTGAACTTTGAATTTTCACTTTTTTATAATATATATACTTTGATAGGTAAATTGGAAGAAAAACTCGATTTTGTGGCAACCAGGAAGAAATCTGCATTGGCCCTATATCAGAAAGTCATCAGCACTAGTAACTCTATCTACTTGCCAAGTTTAATGCTTGTATCATAAAACGCACAATTCATGCCTTAACAGCTGGACTACCAGTGATTTACACATACATGTATGTGTGTAATTGCGGTAAGATTACCAGTATTCGGTGATAATTTCTTCGTTTATATGTAGAATTTGAAATATATACGGAATATATGTGATATGAAAAAGGTCGCTCAAAGTGATGCAAATGTTGTGGAGATTTCAAAATTTATAATATTTGAAAGAGTCTTGTGTAACTAGAACGTCTATCAGATAGAAAAAAATAATGCGAGCCGTACAGTATATACTGTAGCTAATACATGGCATAATTACGCTTGAGTTTTTTACGTATTCGTATTTCTAGTCAGTTTTTCCATTTTGGTGCGTAACTCGATTTCACTAAACAAGTCGATGCAAGAATACAGCGACGTCATCATGTTTTCTCGGGCAAAGGACCAAGTTGATTTTTTTCTTGACGGTTTTCAAAAATCAGGAGGATTTTTTGGATATTGGAGGCTTTCCAAAAATTGGGTAATATAAGAAAACTCTCGATAATTGCGGAGTAGACGTGGAATCTTGTTGCTAATGTGTTTCAGTTCAGTTTTGCGTTCTGTGCCAATGAACGTTTTCACCAATGGGGGCGCCATCTTGAATTTAGAATGCATTATCAAGGGTAACAAGCTCAATTAAAAAGGTTATCAGCTTTTTAATTGAGCTTGTTACCCTTGATAATGCATTGCAAATTGCTTAGTGTGGAGACACAATGCGTTGAATTTATCTTTATAACTAGAAATACGTCCCGCAAAATACGTTCCGCAATAATGCTCGCCCGAATTTTTTCTCCACCCCCCTAGAGTTTCTTTTCCCCATCCATGATCCATGGTCCACAGGGCCCAGACCGCGCACGCCGTGTATTTGTAGTCTGTAGATCACTAATCGCAAAAGGCCGTTTCGTCGTACGTATATTTTGAACGTTATCTCAGCGAATATTTAACCGTTTTCAATTGTGAAAACACATTTGGAATCGCCGAGTCTAAATACATAACATACGTACCTAATATGTTATGCAAACGTGTATACCCTTCGTAAAAACCTGCTTATGTAGTTCGTCAGATCACAAATCGCGACTGATCGCTTCGCCTTGTCTGGCCATAGATCACGTGATAGCGTGCTATATCACATTCTCTTGAACGAAATTCGGCTTCCTTTCGTGTGCTCTCGTGAGCGTTCGTATTAGATTCATACTTACGAAATAAGGCTTCTGAAGTGAATATTTAATACGGTTTATTAATACCTTGATCACGTGATTGACAAAACACAGTCCGCCCGCCAACCCACTAATAAGAACATAACCACAATTAATGCGAAATATCAAAATGAGAAAGATGGTGTACTGCCAAAACAGAAGAATGAAACAGAGATATTTTGTGCGGTAATGCCTGTCGTCATAGTGACTCATATAGTTCACTCCAACAAAATCGAAGTTCTCTTTTCACAGTAAAGCCTGCTACCCTAATTCTCATTTTGATACTGTAGTTAGTTAACACCAGTGGTTAACATGCAGTTTGTATCTAAAAATAACTAAATTAAAATAGGTACAAGTTGTTAACACTCCTACCAGGTCTGCAATCTTTGCAATATCAATCATCATATTCATATCATTTCCACATTCAATAATCGTTAGACGTCGTTTCTTTCCTAGAGAGTCATATATACAAGCAGTCAAATACAGGTAGTTAATTCGATATGTTAAAGTGCCACTACGATGAAAATGCACCCCCGTCTTTTAGATTTTCTTTAGCATAGAATAGTATTTCAGGGTCGAAAGTGATCATCGATGTGAAAAAAACCTAAAAAATGGTATTTTGAAGTATTTTGAGCTCTGAAATCACTATTATTTAGGCCACCATTACTAAGAACGTGTTCCAAGTGAGCCCGCAATTTCAAAAGGTAATATTGTTTGTGACGTCAGATTCTCAATGCTATGCCTGAATTTCTGTCGCGGTTATTTGTTTTCTTGTTTTTTTCGAGAAGTATAGATGAAATGTCCAGCCTTTCAGACGAAGGATTTGAAAAAACGACTTTGATTTACTTGAAGAATTAGCCACGTGGAGGCTTCGCGTTGAGAATCTGACGTCACTTCGTTACGCTGGTCAAGAACATGAACAATTAATGGCGGACATAACAACTCCAGATTCGGAGTAAGAAAAATAATACTTGCCATCGTCGAATCGCAAAACGGTTTCGACCAAGTAATATTTAGCAGCTCTGCTTTATAAATACGTAAAAATATCGATAGGTAAAAATTTGATCGTAGTGGCACTTTAACACATATATACATGTATATCATACTGTATATAAACATCTCAAACTCATTAATAATTCATGAGCCAAAAACAAAGGAAATCAGTACCGAGACGGACAACTGGATACCTGGTCTTAATTAGCATAGGATTTTGACAATTTCCACCTCAAATTTCTCTTAAAATACTGATTCGTTCGAGATGTAATATCAAACACTCGAAAGAGTGTTGCATCCTGTATCCAGTCACCTCGAATTCGGTTAAAAAACTCAGCTATCGCCTCGTTTTTCAACCTAGAGACAGATCATTCCCAGTTGCCGCACCAAAACTGTGGAATTCATTACCACAGGAAATTAGCAGCATTAATAGCGACTTTAAGTAGTTTTAAGTCAGCACTTAAGACTTTTCTTTTTTTAAATTAATAGTTTTTTTTGTTTATAGTGGTAATATATGTAGTAGGCTTTATCTTATAATGAAACTGTGATTAGTTTTATAAGTAACATTAAGAATATATTGTTGTGAGAGCATTAAGACTATTGTATAATGCTCCTAATACGTCTTTATTATTATTATTATTATCTGATTTGAAAACACCGAGAAGTGTGTTGAAAAACGAGGCGATAGCCGAGTTTTTTTAACCAACTTCGAGGTGTTTTCGAATCAGATAATAAACGCCTTTCGATATATGATATAACTTCTCAAACGAACCAGTATTTTAAGAGAAAATTGAGGGAAAAGTTGGCTTAATTTATGGACGTTTATTACCACATTTACCAACAACGTCTCGGTTATGATTTTCCTTTGTGTTTTCCTCATGAATTATTAATGAGTTTGAGAAATACCTTTCACACAAATTTCCTTTTTAATATTTATATTTTCCCAAACATACAATATATTTGGCAATATTATCACCTTGATTAAACTTCAGAAAAGTCTTGCTTTTGCATTGAAACGATTTTTAAGATGATGTTTAAGTTACACATTATCGTTAATATTTTTGTCTGTTTATAGAGGCTCAAGTTTGAGAGATGTCTTGATCAAATTTTTACTGTCAACCAAAGGAGCATGAAACTCTTAAAACAATTTTTAAGAAAATCTTAATATGAATGATTTTTCAAAACAAACTCATCACTAGAACAAATAATTTCCCAACGCAACCAGGTGATAAATCAGACATAGTTTGACTCTACTCTGGTTTAAAAGGTTTTTTGAACATAATTTTAAAAGTTACTGTCCATGAACCAACGTTTTGACACTCCAATCTCAGGGATTGTTGTAAAGTTAGGATCCCTATTTATACCCTCATAGAACCGACGATGACGCTATCTATTAACAAGATGCAAATAAGCTTCTGGTAATAGACCACCGTCATCTCGATTCAATGGGGTGTGGGCGCTATTGATATGCCAAGCCTCCAGACAACGTCTCTGACAGTACCACGGATTAGTGCATGGTAATAATTTTGAAATTTCCCCACGCAATCTCATGGTGTTTCCGACAAAGCAGAATTTTCCTTTTTTGAAAAGAAAACAGCCTTTTGGTGTTCTTTTAAACGCGTACGAAACTGACGTTTAGGTCTGGCCGACATACTCCTGATCATAGTCATTGTACGAAATGGAGTAAATAGCGTCTTTCCTCTGTTTCTTCGCAATACGATCCTTAGGTTTTGAAAAAATATGACCCAACGTTAAGAAAGGTTTTCGCGCATCTTTTACGCTGAAACTACCTCAGATCCTGTTAATTGGTTCCGTAAATTTTGTTCCGTATATGTCTTGTTACCAGAGATCATCCGAAATGTTTTTAGAAGCTGATCAGATGGTCAATGTTGTTTTTATTTGGCAACGTCCAACCTGATGTTTTCTGATTTAGCTATTCACATAGGATAGGATAGAAACTTTATTTAAAGAGGGTTACACTAAATAGTACAAAGTACTAACAAACTTGTGGCCCTCGAAAAAATTTTACAAAATGAAAATGTATATATGTGTATATACCTATATATATGTACAAAAGTATAAAAATATAAAAATTAATGATTAAATTACATGAAAATGTTAATATAATGATACAAGGTGAAGTCCTAATTACATGACAGTTGAAATAAACTGTGTAAAGTTAAAAGTTAAAATCAGAAAAAGACGTGAATTGCTTAAATTCTTTTTGGTAATCACGAAAACATTTATATAAAGACTGCTTAAAGAAATTAAGAGAGCCAGATGAACGCAGACTAAGTGGCAGTTTGTTCCAAAAGTTAATAGCGGTAACTGAAAAAGTTCGGCCAGCTTCTGTAACTCTGGTGAATTTAGGTGTTATTAAGCTGAAATGAGCGCTGCGTGTGTTTCTAGAATGTTGCTGACTATTTAATTTTAACAGTTTGTTTAAATACTCAGGAGTATCATTAACAGTACGTTTGTATACTATTATACATTTTCTAATGTCCGACTCTACATAAAAAGGTATCCAACCAAGTCTGTTAAATAAATCCACAGAGGAATGACATGGTTGAGCATTAAGGATAATTCTAGCGCAGCGTTTCTGAAGTTTGAATACTTTTACGATATTGTTCTTACTACAGTTTGTCCAAGTTAAATTAATCTACCAAGCCTCAATAAACTTCAATAACCTGGACATTAAAACAAAAAACACTCTACTACAAGACTCTCTACATCAATTTAAAAAATTAATCAAGAAACTACATCAAAAAAATAGTCGCGGGGGGAGCTGGGTAGAGAGTTGGGGCGCTGGTGTTCTTGGGATGGTTTGGCTGGACTAATGTCACACAAACGGTCCCACGTGCACTTGTGCGCCCGCTTTGTATCTAGTCTTCCGTTCTTTTGGGATGAAACCAATTGTATTGTATATTGTATTTTTATTGTGTTTTATTATATTACATGTATGCATGGCAATAATTGCGTAATGTAACGTAATGTAATGTAATGTAACGTAATCTTGTGAAGTACTACAGGACCCCACTGAAAAACACTTCGGTGACGTGGGTATCCTGAATAAATATTGTTATTATTATTATTATAAGTTGGGCTACAGTAAAGAAATAAGGGTTTAATCATAGCATTGTAAAAGAGAATTCGTTCAGCTCTCGGCAAATACGACTTTATAGACTTCAATATTCCAATGCGTTTAGATAGTTTAGTTTAGTTTAGTTTAGTTTTAGTTTAGTTTTTTATATACAGTTTATTTCGAAATATATAATACAAAATTTACAACAATAGTTACATTAAGAAGGAAATTATATTGATAAATGTTAAAGTAGATTGACTAAAAGAAGAAGAAAATAAATAAATAATAATAATAAAATAATTATACAGTTGTCATTTCAAAGTGACCAAATTGTTTGTCAACTACACTATAATGCACCTATCATTTGTTTCCACCACCCCTGGGAGGGCGGGGAACCGTGGGGGATTTGACAAAGATTTGTTTCCCGGGTGACCAGCATTTGACAAAGAACTGAATCCCGAGGGTCGGGGATTGATCAGTAGACTAAACTCTTCCCAGGTTTATTTAAGAAAGACGCACCAGAAGTGAAACTCACTCACGTTGCTTCGACGTTGCTATAATGGCGAACCTGGAGAACCTTTCTGTTGAAGAAACTGCCAAGTCTTTGTTTGTCATACACTTATAATAATACATGCAATTGCACCCCCTAACAGGGGTATTTGACAACTAACTCAAACTTGTGAGTGGGAAATTTGACCAGGAAAAAATTCAAAAGTTCAAATCCCCGTGGGTCTGCCCGCCCTCCCAGGGGTGGTGAAAACAAATGATAGGTGCATAATATCTGCATCTTGTGAGACACAGATAACTGCAAAATGCCTGCAAAGTTCTTTAAAAGTGATTGGTGTTATACCATTTATGTAATAGTTTGTTTTTCATTGTCAGTTCTGATAACTTCTGTTACAGGTAATATCACTATCCGAATTCCTAATAAAACTCACAGTATTATTACAAACCTTTTAAATGAATAGAGGATTTGACATGTATTATAATTATATGAAAAAATCTGACTGCCCCACCTGGAAACCCAAGATCTTGGGTTTGATTCCTTTTCTGGTTGGGGCAGTCAGATTTTTCATGTATTTTATTATATAGAGGATATTACATGGTGATGTGAAGATATGAATTTTATCTTCGAGTGGTGAAAACAATATTATTTTTACAAATGAGTGTAGCGAATGAGTAAAATATTGTTTTTACCACGAGAAGATTAATTCATATCTTCAAGCCACCTTGTAATTTTCTTTTTGTTATATAGATTCAATGCAAAAGGTGGGAAAATGTTTAATGACGTTATCGATATCTTCACAACTGAGAATATGGAAAATATGTCACTGCATATTTCTTAGTAATAAAAACATTCCTATCTATATAATAAATCATAATAAATCATAATAAAAGAAGTTAACATTTAATGGTGTCAGCAGTTTTCACATGGGGACTCCGGCATCCGGCTCCTTCGTTACCATATATAAACACCGGCTCAAATGCCTTTCGGCTTACTCACCGATCGTTCGTTACATCCCACCCTCCCCCACCTCTTTACGTTGTTTCTTTCTTCAAAATATCGGAGTTTTACGTTTAGTTAATTTATCTATGTTTGGCATACGGTGAGCTCTTTAACTTGGGTAAGTACCTATTTACGTGTACTTTTTATTCATAGTTTTCTTTTCCATGGAGGAGGTTCCGTTGGTTGGGGGTTGTGTCCCTGCCGGTAGAATTGGCATCGTCGGTTACCGCTATTGACAGCATAGCTAACCTCATTCCCCCTGGAGGCGAGATGTTTTGGGGTTCAGGTTGCAGGTTAGTAATACTCTAATTTTTTCTAATGTTGAGGCGCTGCACCATGTGAATAATAACCCAGAAAATATGGTAAATACATCTTACCAAATCTGCTGACGCACTGCGTGGGCAAGGTAAACAGGTAATTTTAGTGTGAAATTAGCACTGTGGAATCAGTATGATGTGGTTAATGCTAAATATCATATAGACCCCCTGCATCGTTTGGAACACTATTCACTTTAAAATATTTAATTTAAAATATCTATCTATCTATCTATCTACCTACCTATCTATCTATCTATCTATCCGTCCGTCCGTCCGTCCGTCCGTCTCTGTCTGTCTGTCTAAGAATATGTACAATTTAAAACCAAACCGGGACCAGTTGCAAAAAATGTAACATCAAGCCCTTCCTGCAGCTGGAATTGAACCTGCAACCCTGCGATGCTCTGACCACTGAGCTACGAAGGCTATACAACCTTTGAATTAATGACCCAAAATTATTAATGTCAACCATAAAAGCATGCATTTTCAATTATATATATTATATATCCAAGTAGTACCTTACATTTTGTGTAGTAACTCCAGGTGATATTGGGTCTGGATTTTTCATTGTTGGACCATGTTTGTCAGTAAATTGATTTTTAGCAGTGGAATTTAATAGTAACACAATCCTTCCCAGTCTGAAAACGTTGTAGTATGCATGGCAGATCATCTGCACGCACTTGAAATTCCATTATTGGTTTAGTTTAACATATTTTATAATATTGTTTTTCTTTGATATTATTATGAAGGTATTGTAACTAATTATATGCAGGGCCCCTCTGCATACCAGCCAAGTACAGTACCGCCCAAATGAAACTTAACTTCGAGTAACGAGCGCGTATCGAGTTCGAATCGAGCGAGCGAGATTGGTCAAAATACGCGCAACTTTCGAGTATCGAGAAAATCTTCGAGTATCGAGTGAGGTTTTCACTGCTTTCGAGTATCGAGTGATCGCGTTATTCTTGAGTATCAAGTAATCACGTTTATATTCTCGAGTATCAAGAAGATTTTCCGCGATACATTAGTCTTTAATATTGAGATCAATTTGAAAGCAGAAATGATAACAACGCACGTTCATACTCAGCTCGCAAATTAATAGTATACAGAGATAATACAGGAAACATTTTTAGATCAAGATCAAACGCAACTTTCCTGACATGTTTATGAACGTGTTTGTCATATTTTTTCTACACAAATGAAATAATTGTATTGCTACAAGGGAAATAATTATAGTATTAATGAAATTGTTAGAAAGCTCCAGGACAAGGAAGAGAACATTGACACAGCCCAACAAATTATATCCTCCATTGAATTCCAGTTATAATTGCCGTCGAGATTATATACGGTAAGTGCAAAACAACGTTTGTGGTTAATGAATAAGGTCAGCCATTTGGAAAATTATTTGCGACACACACAAAAGCGCGCTGATCGAAACCAGGGCGCTTGTATTCTGGTTTTGATAAAAGTATATATACTGTAAGCGCCACAATCAAAACAGGCAAAAAGCCGCCAGCTCGAATCCAACGGCTCGATCACAAGCTACTGAGAGAGAAACTTTTTATGTGTAAATATCCAGGCAAATTATTATGACATACTGTATCGGATTAGAAAAAGTAGTGCGTAAAATAAACCTTTTCTTTTCTTTCGTACAAACGCATTTTCTTCCGTATAATTGTGTCAGTAGCTTGTTAAAATCTAGCCAAACAAACAAGTCATTCAGTATTATTAAAAGAGACTACGCAAGATTCGAGAATTCTCGTTACTCGATACTCGCAAATATTCGAGAATCGAGTATCGAGCGAGAATCGCGTGGCTATCGAGGGGCTATCGAGTTCGCGATACGCGCTCGCATTTTCCTCGAACGGAACGAGCGAGAATGGTTAAGTTTCATGTGAGCGGTACTGTAGCTGAATGGGCTACCCTGCTTAAATAAAGTTTGTTTATTTATCTATCTATCTATCTATCTATCTGTCTGTCTGTCTGTCTGTCTGTCTGTCTGTCTGTCTGTCTGTCTGTCTGTCTGTCTGTCTGTCTGTCTGTCTATCTATCTATCTGTGCGCAAAAGTTTTCGAGCAAAATGTTTTACATAGGGCGGTTTTACACACGCACAAGCAAAATGTTTTACATGTGCGCTGGACGGTGAGATAAGTACATGCAATTTCTGTGTATTGTTTGATGATTCTGAGACCACAATACCAATGATCAGCGCAGGCACATATATGCGGGCAATAATGAGCGCTAAGCGTGCATATTTCGGGGGGATTCTTCCACATGCATTTCACAAAGATTCCAGTTGGCCTCTTTCCATCTCTAATCAACCTCATGGATACCGAAAACTATTATGTTTTATGAAAACTATTATGAAAACTATTATGTATTATGTATTATGTTGTATTATGTTTCGTTTGTTTGTCCGAAAAGTCGCTATGTTGGAAAGTGTACCCCCTGTGAACGCAGTGTGAAAAAGGTGGATTCGAAAAGTAGCGAAAAGCGATTGTTGCAATTTTCCCCAAAAGTAGCTATTCTGCTATTAACAACTCCACACTGAAAAAACGTATTTCGCTACAGCTGTACAGCTTCTGTTTTGAAAAGGTCAAAAACTGCTCGCTTCTTGAAAATTGTAGTTCGCTAAAATAGCGAACTACAGCTAGGTCTAACCCGCCTTATATTATAATAAATTATTACAAGATATATAATAAATAAAATATTATTACGAATTTACGAAACCCACCTGATACTATTGTGACTGGTCCTTTGATGCCAGAGAGATTTTGCCGCGTGAAATTCTTTAGAAGTGAAGTTATGAGTGTAGTTTTGCCAACTTTGGGAGGTCCAATCACTGCTACGACAATCGGTGGTGGCTCAAGCGGTGTCCTGTCGACCAAGGGAACATGATGTCTCTTCGTTTGCACGTCAAGTTTACGTCGAAATTGGCGGGCAGCTCGTACAGATGATTGGAAAGTGAACGCTTTAGGATTCTTATGACCGGTTTTTACATCGTTGGACTGTTTTCGTTTCTTTTTTCGATCTGCTTTCGGGCCAGATTTTCGCTGACGATGAGCCTTAGCCGAATCTTCTTGTTCAGCTTCGGCCGCCATGTTGTGTACTACACGTGCCAATGAAGATTTCTGGGGGTGGGGAGGATATTGTAAGAATGATACTTTTAAAAATGAGACAAGTGCATAAATTACTACGGCTATTCCACAAATTTCGTAAGCCTAACTAAACCACAGTCTTTAAATAGCCATTATTTTTTACGGTAAATATGAATATTCCAAGTGAAGTCATAACAGATTATTTGGTACCAAGGCGACCCTAGAAGAAGTGTGAGTGTTCGGTTTGCCAGGTTACTCAGTTCAATAGTTCATAAGTGAAACTGTACCTGTATATTAATTATGGCTGGGGTTTTGTTCGAAGATATTTTTGACGTGAAAGATATCAACCCGGAGGGGAAGAAGTTTGACAGAGGTAACACTCTTGGGGTGATTTTGTGCGGGATATAGTCAGTGCTGTCAGTGCTTACTTTTATTTTGTAAGGGAAGGGTCAAATATACGTTTCTGCTAAAAAGACGTCAATGGGCCATTCCATTTAATATCCACACCCCCCTATGGATGAGATTTTCTGAAGGGTCTGGGAAATTGATGATATTTTCTGAGGGGTCTTGGAAATGACGAGAGATTTTCTGAGGGTTCTTGGAAATGACGAGATTTTCAGAGGGTCTGGGAAATGACGAGATTTTCTGAGAGGTCTGGGGTGCAAATGATGACGAATTTCCAGGTTGATCATAATAATTATAAATTGGAAATGCTGTTCGATTTACAATAATACTAAAAATAGACAACTCCTAATTACTGCGTAGCCGGCGCAATGGGCTGGGGGTTTGGGACGGGCTGCGAAGTAGGGGGGGGGGGGGGGGGGGGGCATTGCGCCGGCTACGCAGGCTAACAGAGCGCCTAACGTGCTCGATTTTTTGGTAACATGATTGAGGTCTCACGTTAAAGAAGACGGCTCTCAAGTCGCCCCATTGTACGTAGCATTTGGAATGCTCATGAATGTTAGATAAAGTTATCCATATGGTGCAAAAAATTGCCTCAGTCCAGTCCGTTCTGCGCATGTCCACGTTTCTGTTTACATCGTTTGTTTATATTGCATTATATAAACATTGAACATGAAATATTGCGGATTTTTCTCCCACACTTGAGCTTTTCCGCCAAAAAAGCGTGTTATAAGAAGCTGTTCCTAAATGTGGATAATATATCGAACAACCACTCGTGCCTTCGCCACCTTTGACGAATACTCAATTTCGAACTGTCACAAATCTATTCCGTTGAAGTTTGTTGACATATGGGGTGCCGCACTTTTGAAAAATCACACATGCGCAAAACGGACTGGACTGCACCTTTACGGAAATGCGACCAAAAAGTATCTTGATTTCTCTAAATAAGTCATCGGACGTAGTGTTTATATTGCAGAAATTAAGCCGGGATTAAACGAGAACGTAATGGCTTGCGAGTTTATAACATGGTTTATGATTGGTGTGTTGCGTCATCGCAAGTTGGCAGCCAAACGAAACAAATCAAAAACTTGCGCTGTGTTGCGTTCTCGAACATCATCCAGAATCAAAATAAAGATTCATGAAAGATATTTTCCATGCCACACAAACGTCTTGGTCGTTTATAAAAAGGTGTCAAGTCTTTTGTTATTGTTTGAAGTTTCGACAATCAGCCAACACCTATTAAAGAGTGAGTGTCAACCGTGACGCATTGCACGCTCGATCGGCCATTTTTCGAAGCACGAAATTCCCTTGGTGAACTGCATCCGTAAATATCTTGTCAATCCTTGGTATAAATTATTCATTTTGTATTTTAATTGAAAGAAGATATACCTTATAAAGTAATTATTTCTGTATTTTTCGCAAAAATCGACGTTTTCTTGACTTTCTTTTCGAATGATGTCAGCCTTGACTGATGCGAAGCGTGGAAGACCAAGTGACGAGGTTCAAACAAACAAATCAGGTTCCGAGTCGACGTATTTGGATTGTGGATGAATAAGAAAGCCTCTGTAGGGTTTTCTGAGAAGACTTGGCGAATTTCCGAAGTATTTATACCACATCAAGTTGGCAACGAAGCAGTTCAAAACACTTCGTTATCGTACAAAAAGATAAACACAAACGCGCAATGCACGACGGTTGACACTCACTCTTTAATATTTTGATAACTTCCGTTGTTTTTTTCCCACTCTTCGACACCGAACGATGGAGCTAGGTAGTTGACACATTTGAAAAAGAGCCGCTAAACTTAAATTGAATAAGAATCTCCTCTTAATAACGTAATACAATACGCTTTGCATCACCTTTCTTCGTCTTCTTATTTTAATAATATTTTGTAGTAGGAAAGCCTTTGCGGGGAGCGAGTTGGTGATTTCCCGCGTTCGACGTTTGAATCAACAGTCAGAATTTGCGGGCCTTACAATACACAATTCAGTGTTTATCGACCTTTAATTCTAAAATCATACTCTTTTCCATCCCAAATCCCAATTAGAAATCCTAATTTAAACACCAAACAATTTTTTCACCTCTGAAAATCCTAACCCTTACCGTTAAAAATCAATAAAACAATAAAAAATGAAAGAAAAAAATTAAAAGAAATTTCACAAAAAGGATGTCGGCATCGCAACAATGGATCGAAACTGCCGGTCATATAGTTACTAATTCGTTAATCTTTATGACAGGCAGTTCCATTATTGCGATGCCGAATCTGGCGAGTTCAAATCACACAACAGACATCCTTTTAGTGAAATTTCTTTTAATTTTTTTCTTTCGTTTTTTGTATTGATTTTTAACGGTTAGGGTTAGGATTTGGGTTGTGATTAGTGTTTATTTTAGAATTATTGTTTAATTGTTACGATTACTAACTGCCGGTCATAAGATTGCCGCGGTGCTTATTAATCGAGACAAGTCGAACAAGTTGGTGAACAAAGTTTTTTGAAAACGTTGACCAAAAAGTCGGTCTAGTTTCCAGCGAAATTCAATACTCTCAGACGAGAGTGGAATTTAATTTGGACAGATTACCATTTTGATTTAATTCATTTTTTCAAAGTTCAGTGAAACGTATTTTGTGAAGTTTTTACACGTACTTGATTTTTTTAGCGCAATTATGTCGCGGCAACATGTTGCCTGCGCAGGCATATATATTTATATAGGCGATGTTTTTGTTTTAACTTTGAAAATGCCTAATGGTGTAACATGTTATTTTACGACAGACTAGGTTGTTTACGCGGATATGAGGCTAATTAAACGGCGACCACAAACTCTTTGGTGGATCTTTCAAACCGACATATCGAATGTGATTATGTGAAACCAACAATAATAGTCTAATTGTAAAAGTAGTATTTCCTTTTTCGTTAGCTTTTTCGCCTGAATCGTCAATCTCGTTCGCAGGCCAAAAGGAACGCAGGCTCTGAATTACAACCCAAAATTAATGTCTTATTCAAATAAACAAACTGAAATTATCAATTTGATTATTTGAAGAAGTCATTAATTTTCTCAAGAATTGAAACGGAACAGCAACCTCGTACCCAGGGTCTTACCTCCGCTCCCCCGAACGCCCGCCCCCCCCCCCCCCCTGGGGGCGTTCGGGGAGCGGAGGTAAGACCCTGGGTACGAGGTGCTGTAACGTGTTTTGAAGCAGCCCGTGTGGCATGGTGCCTAATTACCAACGGCGCGTCATTTCAAACGTTGAACTTTTCATATGTCGAATCTGATGTAAATGAGAAAAATCCTCCGCAGGCAACTCTGTGGCTTCTTTTTTCCATATGTTTTTTCCGAGTCAAATAGCTTCCAAATAGCTTCTGTTTTGGCCGAGTCAGAGAATTAACGTGGACCAATCCCTATACTATAGGGTGGCTCATTAGTGCATTACATTCGACACATCACTAAAGTTCGACGTTTGAAACGAACCTTTATATACTCAGAGAACCATTCAGAATTATCTAATTCCAATAGCCTAATAACGTTGAGATGTTCGATCTCTATGAAACGGACAAGTATTTTTGGTTTTCAAAACGTTAGCTAATAAAATTTTCGATAAAAAGATTGTGATATTTATTTTCAAATTACGGTTCCCGCCTGGTACCTCAATTGCCGATTATAAAATGTTGTTAACTTGCTGAACTCGTTTTTCACTCGACTTCATGTTTATGTATAATTTCAGAATTTGTTTATTTGAAGAAGGCATTTATTGTCTCAAGAATTGAAAGGAAATAGCCGATGTTATTTTGTAATAAGGTGTATACATTTATTGTTAAGTGACCATGAAATAATGGCTGAACGGAAAATTTTCAACTTTTTTGGAGCTAGGCTGTTTCCCAGTTGCTTTTTAAAAGGACAAAATGCAATACGTTGGTTGAGCTTTCTTTTCAAGAATTTATAGCGATGAATGTGGCTTAAATAAAATATCCGTCAAACAAAAGGGAAATATGCACCGAAATTTGAAAAAATACAGGTTTCTCTTGATTTTCTTTGCTGTCTTTTGAACTTTTGAAGACTTTTATGACAATATTTATTAAGATAAATATCAAAACACAATTTAAGGTTACTTTTTGTGTGTTACTGCTAAATCCAATATTTGACGACACGAAAAATAACTCAGTACCTCCAGTAACTACTACCTCAGTTTATGTAAAACACATTTTCTCTGAGTTTTTCGCAACAGATATTTGATAATATTGTTCATCTAAAATGACTTTCAGTTTGAAAATGTGTCAATGTAAATCCCGAATTTATTGTTCTTACTAGCTATTTCACCATTGAAATTACATACTGTGAACTGGCAATAAATCTAAACTTGAAATAGTGTGATATATTTTTATCACAACCAATATTTCATCAAATTTAATTTCTCTATCACACGGCCAACTAAAAAGGACTAGGGCATACCTACATGTCAGCCTCCATGATGGCTTCAAAATTCAAAACCCTGAGTTATCGTTCCCTTATCGTTATCGTTCCGCCAATCTCGTTCCCAGAGCCTGCGATCCCCATGACCTGCGGACAGGCTCTGGGAACGAGATTGGCCAGCGCCATAGCAAATGCGAAATTTAACGTCAAATTAAACGCGGAGGAAATTAACACGGAGTGTGGTACGGCCAAATTAAATCACGAATGGGTCTGCAACGTACTGACTAAATATCCACGTTTTAGCCAACCTCATACCCAGGGTCTTTTCTCCGGCGGGAAGTGCAGATAAGACCCTGGGTACGAGGTTGCGTTTTAGCTCAGTGGTTTTAGCTAGCATTTTAGCCTCATATCCGTGTTTTAGCCTCATAACCGCGTTTTAGCATCTAATACGTCCGCATCTCGGTAATACCGCATCCGACCTAACCCTAAAATCGACCTGTGAGAGTGTAATCACCTCCATAGGTGATGTTGTTGTTTTAACTTTGAAATTGACAAGCTGTTTCTGTTGAATGCGATTGTTTACACCGCGCGTGCCGACTGCCAAATCTTTTCAGGTGATGTTTCACTATGTGTTTCACCCTGCAGGTTTCATTGCCGACGATTTTTAACGCAACGCATGTTGCATGGAAAATTAACCGTTCTGCGCATGTCCCCGTTTCTGTTTACATCGTTTGTTTACATTGCATTATATAAACATTGAACAAGAAGTATTGGGGATTTGTTTGCCAGCTTTTCGCCTAAAAAGCGTGTTATAAGCTGTTCTGTTCGTAAATGTGGATAATATATTTAACTACTACTCGCGCCTTCGCCACCTTTGACGAATACTCGCTTTCGATTCCTTTCGAAGTATGTGCAAATCTATTCCGTTGAAGTTTGTTGACATATGGGGTCTATCACACATGCGCAGAACGGAGTGACGCGCGTAACATGTTATTTGTCGTTATTTTGGGTAAATGCTGAAACAGTTTAAATCGTCGTAGGACATGTATATAAACCAAAGGCAATGTGCTACATCTTTCTAGTTTATAATTTCTATAGATTTTTGGCCGGAAGAGTTTACTTATATTTGTGTTACTGCTATATGTTTAAAGGTGCCGTCCAGTCCGTTCTGCGCATGTCCACGTTTCTGTTTACATCGTTTGTTTACATTGCATTATATAAACATTGAACATGAAGTATTGCGGATTTTTTTCACACGCTTGAGCTTTTCCGCCTAAAAAGCGTGTTATAAGAAGCTGTTTGGTTCCTAAATGTTGTTAATATATCAAACTACCACTCGTGCCTTCGCCACCTTTAACGAATACTCGCTTTCGAACTGTCGCAAATCTATTCCGTTAAAGTTTGTTTACATGTGGGGTCCCCAACGTTTGAAATATCACACATGCGCAGAACGGACTGGACTGCACCTTTAACTGTGTTATTTTTACAAAACAAACATAATGCGCACACCGAAATAAGTTCATATTGCACAAAAATAACAAATGAAAGGTAAACAAATTAACATTCAGCAAAAGTCAGTTGGATTTCGCTCAAAAGCGCTCTCAGGAATCCAAAATATCCAGCGTACTCCGCCCCTAGATAGCCTGCGGGCAGGCTTTAGTCGTGCATAAATTATTCCCCCCTCATTGCCTGGGTCTTATATTTAACCATGGTGACGTCATGCAAATTCTCTTTATGCGAATTTCTGAGACTGGTCTTGCTTCAAATGGCGAATTTCTGAGGGGTCTTGCTTAAAATGACGAATTTCTGAGGGGTCTTGCTTAAAATGACGAATTTCTGAGGGGTCTTGCTTCAAATGGCGAATTTCTGAAGGGTATTGCTCGAGAAAATGGCTAATTTCTAAGGGGTCATGCTTAAAATGACAAATTTCTGAGGGGGTGAACGATTTTTTTGGAAATTCCGAGGGGTCTTGCACAAAATAACGAATTTCTGAGGGGGTTGGACAAAAAAATATTTCTTAGGGGTCAAGAAATTTCGGACCTCATCCATAGCGGGGTGTGGATATTAAATGGAATGGCCCAATATGACTTCTCTTACAAAACCCCCTCCTACCCCACCAAAGACGCCAGGCTCCAATAGCGGATAATTCGCATAACTATATTTCTACATTTCCCAAGACTCGAGATTGCGGAGATTTTTCGAGTTAGTTGCAAAACCATAATCATAAATTAATTTTTAAAGATATAAATATATTTGCAACCTATTATGCTTGCAGGCTATTTCGTCATACACTTTGGTTTGTTATATGAAATGAGATTCAGAGTCAGTGTTTTTAAGTGTATATATTTCGAGAAAAAAAGACGTCATGCCCATATAAACCCCCTCCCTCCCAGACGTCATATTGACGTCTTTTTGGCAGAAACATATATTTGACCCTTCCCTAACTAGTTACAGTAATACAGTTACGATACATGGACGATCGTCAAGCTCGTATCCTCAGAAAATTGTACTGCCTATGCGGCAGTCACTATATCTCGGTAATGTTTGGATGTGTTAATATATACACTGCTGTAGTGAATGTGGGAGAGCTCGGAGTAAACAGACGATACATGGACGATCGTCAAGCTCGTACTGTATCCTCAGAAAAATGATTCTGAGTCTCGGACAAGGAATCGAACCTGTAACCTTCTGATTGCCGGTGAGACACTCCATTGAACCTCCATGACTCAGATGGAGAGCGGAAGTTACAGTGATATATACTGTTTCGACAAAATCATTTTTCTGAGGATACTAGCTTGACGATCGTCCATGTATATTATCGTCTGCTCCGAGCTCTCCCACATTCACTACAGCAGTATATATATTAACGCATCCAAACCTTACCGATATATAGTGACTACCGCATAGGCAGTACATATATCAATCGAACCAGTACATCACTGTAACCTTCGCTCTCTATCTGAGTCTCAGTGGCTCAAATGGTTAGAGCGTCTCATCGGCAATCAGAAGGTTACAGGTTCGATTGCTGTCTGGGACTCAGAATCATTTTTCTGAGGTTGATGATCATCCATGTATCGTCTGTCTACCCAGAGCTCTCCCACATTCACTACAGCAGTGTATATGTTACAGTTACATTAGGATAAATGTAACTAGATAGACGTCAGCTTGTCAAACTTGGTGATAAACAATCAACTATATCATTTGTTCGTCATGGAGTCCCTCCAGGGCTATCCGGGAAAGGAGCTCGATCGCGCTCACGCTCTTAAAACGCCCCTGAAAACGGGGAACGAGCTCGGAAAATCGAGCGCCTTGAATTTCTTACAATAAAATAGGGCTCAAGATTTGCAGTATCCTGGTATCCATGGGATACCATATTTTAATTTTGGATATTGGATATCATAGGCTTAGTATCCCGATGGAATACTTTAAAATATTTGAATTTCTGATCCAAACTCCGAAGTCTGTACATTTTGGCAAAATGTTCGACAAAATAGCTCTGTTTTCATTGGTGCTTTGTTTCTCATTCTGTGTATTTTTTGTTGTTGTTTGTCACGTGAATGCGCAATGGTCTGAGCACGTGATTAATTTTCCACATACGCTAAATTGTAGAATACCCGTCCACTTTCGCTATTTGTATCTGTTGACAGTTAGTAAAAGGGTCAAATTACGGAAAATTCATCATATACAATTGCTTTGTTCTATTTTAAAACCCCATTTCATTTGATAACAATCAACCAGTACACACAATATAAACCTTCAACATTATTTAAAGACATTTTAGAGCATCCTGGTTTCTATTTCTGCCTTAACATTCATGCAAGAGTCTGCGGTAGCACCCCCGATAGCCCCGCGATTCCTGACCATACGCTGTATGGAACCGCACCTAATTGGGCACAGTGTCCTGAACCAATTCAACCTTTGGAGGGTGTAGCTCTGTCGGAGAGGGTTTTACGCTAATAGCTGAGGAACAGTTTACAGGACCCAGAGATCCACAAAGACGGGAGCGGTCTCATAGGTAGAGCAGCCCCAGGCGAGCCTAAACTCCCCAACTAACTTGTTACAATGTTGCCGAGAATTACCCTCTCCTGACCAGAACTACTGTCACACATAAAGTGGAGAAAAAAAACTTACCGTATAATAACAAATTACCCCTACTACTACAGCCTACCGCCTGCACAATGCCTGCAGGGAACCAAACAAGGCCCGACCTTGAAGTTTGATCCCAAACCAGAGCCACATCAAGCTAGAGGATGGAGATGACTGGGACATTTCCTATGGAGGATTGCCTAGGAGCATTGCTGTGAAGAGAATATAGCTGCGAACATGCACAAGAACAGACGACATTTAAGTTGATGGGACAACAAAAGAGATTGCACACAGTAAACACATGCAGCAGAACAGGAGACAAAAAGCATTTTAGTTATCACCCAGGATAGCTGGGGAGCAGACCAGTTCTACTGGTGCGATTATACACACTAACAGTAAAATATCACCCGGAGTAGCCGAGCAGCAATATTACTTTATACACAGTAAACACATGCGCAACAAAACAGGAGACAAACATATATTAAATTAAGTCACCCAGAATAGCCTGGGAACAAACCAGATGTACTGGCGCGATTGTACACACACTAACATTAAAATAGTAGCCAAAACAGCGGACCAGAAGCACTGGCGCGACGGTACACTAATGTTAATGGATACATAGACAACACAAACAGCAGAACAGGAGACAAACACAAAGGAAGTCACCCAGAATAGCCGGGGAATAAACCAGATGTACTGGCGCGATTGTACACACACTAACATTAAAATAGTAGCTAAGCAGCGAACCAAATTTACTGGTGCGATGGAGCAAACACATGCAGCAGAACAGGAGACAAACATAAAATAAGTTAGCCCGCAGATGAAAGCAAATACTGGCAGCTGCCGATAATATGCAAGCAAAGACATAGCGCAAATACAGTCCCCCAACCGCTGAACGATAAGCAACGTTGCAGAATATACGTACCCGCACAAGCGCTAGCAGCAGTTGAACCGGACGACCCCCCACACGACTGAGCAACAGCAGGGAGCACAAATAGAGTCCCCCAACGACTGTACGGCGGTGTTGCCCAGTACGGACCCGGATGACCCCCCACACGATTGAGCAACAGCAGGGAGCACAAATAGAGTCCCCCAACGACTGTACGGCGGTGTTGCCCAGTACGGACCCAGATGACCCCCCACACGACTGAGCAACAGCAGGGAGCACAAATAGAGTCCCCCAACGACTGTACGGCGGTGTTGCCCAGTACGGACCCAGAGGACCCCCCACACGACTGAGCAACAGCAGGGAGCACAAATAGAGTCCCCCAACGACTGTACGGCGGTGTTGCCCAGTACGGACCCAGAGGACCCCCCACATGACTGAGCAACAGCAGGGAGCACAAATACAGTCCCCCAACGACTGTACGGCGACGTTGCCCAGTACAGACCCGCACGAGCAGCTAGCCAGCAAGCAACAGCTGAATGAAAGCAAAGTAGGACAGTCCGAAGCACGGGAGCACAATAATGAGCTATGTAAGATGAGGGTTAGGTGGGCGGGAACGAAGGATCGTGTTCGACGGACAGCGCACGAATAAGCCCTGAAGTGGATGACCGTCAGATGCCACGAGTTTTGCATTGACGTAAGGCATTCAGTGCACACAACCTGAATACCTATAGGGTCCCAAGGGACCACAAGACCGGCAGCACACTTACTTTGCATGATGTTAATTATTTTTATTGCATAAAGCCATTTAAATGCGGTTTCAAAAGTGGACAGGTATTCTATAATTGCTCCTAAAATACATATTTTTGGAGATCATTGTTATACCATTACATAAATCATTAATGATCAGCACCTGTCCGGCACTTATTTTTGGGATATTTTGCCAATCCAAATCTGGGATACTAAATTTCAAGGAGGGATACCAGATTTTAAGGTGCTAGTGTCCACTTGGATACTGGTAAAAAATTCAAATCTTGAGCCCTAATAAATATCTAATAGTGTCAAAAACAGTGTAAAAATCAGAAGTGAATGATGGAAAATAAAAAAAAGCTAAATAAAAAGCTAAGTAAAAAGTATAAAGCGTCGATGTTTGCCCATTCTTTCTCGAAATCAACATGCGCCATATTGTGGCCGAGTATTAGTACTGGGACTAGGCTTCTCATGAAGGCGTCATTGAGTGTCACAAAGGAAACAAAGTAAAACTTTATTCCACTACCAGTACTAGTGATTCTACTAGTGAAGGATATTCAGAATCAGAACATTCCGAAGAAGATTGCGTGATTTGCATCAATGACAATGTTTATGTATCTAATTACTAATTAGTCAACATCACAAGTTCACAACATGTGCATAATTGGGTTAAGATAAACTATATAGTAATAACAGTGAGTCTATAACACTGCACTTCATGTGTTTAAGTTGTTTAATTTAGTACCTTTAATAAAAGAAAATGTTGTATTTGTTTAAAATATTTGATATACCTTATATCTACTGTTTAATCTTTCCACTGTTCAAGTGCTAAATGTTAACTATTAGCTTTTCGCTAATATTTTCCCAGGTGCTCTATTTAGAGCACCTTGCTACTTTTGCGAGCTCTTTTTAACACTCTCCTCTTATTTCTTCCCGGAGAGCCCTGAGTCCCTCAGTAGTCAGGTCCTTTATTGTTCATAACATTCATAAATGATCTACTGTACCTCTACAGTCTACATGTTGGATCATCTAAGGTGTTTATATGGGCGAGCTAGCCCAGGTACCCGTGCTGGCCCGGGTAACCGAGCTGATTTTCATTCGTGTTTACATGAGGAGGGCTAGCCCGCCTACCCGGGTTGGTGTGTTTACCGAGCTAACAGCAATTATTTTCCCACGATGCCAGAAATCACGTTTTTACGAGACTGTAAGTTTCTCAATTTTTAACCAACGCATGAACAAACACAACTTGTGAAATGAAAAGTTGTCCAAAAAATATCGGTCAAGACAAACGTTGTCGCATGTACTGAGCTTTGACTTTCTAGCCCGGGTAGGTGGGCCAGCCCAGTCATTATTGTTTATATGGGAAAATACCTAGCCCAGGTAGCCGAGATTCCGGTTTAGTTCTCATATAAACGTAAGATGAAAATTAACAAGAAATTATAGTAATAGCATGATCTTGAGAAAGTGAGCTAGCCCCGGTACCCGGCTGGCTCGCTTCCATACATGTAGGGCTCTCTTTGATAACAGATTGCTTTGCTGTCTGATGACTACCCTATTGAAATAAATGTTTTACTACTACTACTATAAACACCCCCTAAGAGATGACACTACTCTGACATCATCAAGTACCGGACATCATCAAGTACCCAGAAGTGCTTTTCCGGCAATTTCTGATAAGAATTTTGAATAAGGGGCATCGAGATTGTGAAACACTTTAATATAAACTCAGAAGTACTCTGAACCATTGACATGGTAAAAAACAGAAAACAAGCACCGCGCGCACCCCTCCCTGGACCCCCCAGTGCTTTGTATGGTGTTTCTATCACGCAGTGAGGGTCACCACCTACTTACACGAACAAGTTTTGTGATTGGTTGATTAAAACAATAAAACAATAGAATCAACCAATGTTCTAACCCTAACCACTTTTGTTCCATGTAGCCAATCACAAAACCTGTTGCCATTAATTGCGATTAATCTTTAGAGACTGCATTTGCCCACAATCAGAACAAAAATGGCAGCTTTCAATTTACCTAGCCTCCTTTGCAGGCGTAACGCGCTCCACTGAACCGCCGACTAGAGATAGACGCGTGATTTACTAAAAATACAATAGACAATAATAATAATAATTTATTAATTTATATTGCGCGTTCTACATGACGTGATCGAATGCGCATTACAATGTTCATTAAAATAGTTAGATACATACAAATATAGATACATATACAAATATAGAATAAGTACAATAAATAAAATAATATAAATAATAAATATAAAAAGAAAGATTTAAAATAGTTAGATACATACAAATATAGATACATATACAAATATAGAATAAGTACAATAAATAAAATAATATAAATAATAAATATAAAAAGAAAGATTAGGTAGAGTTAACATATGTCTCCACATCTTTGGAGCCGATGTAATAAATGCACGGTCCCCAAGTGTTGCATAGGTCTTACATGATGGAGGCTTAAGCAGTAGCTCCTTGTTAGATCTAAGATTATACCTCCCAATGACAGACGATTTAATCAAAATTAAATCCTTAGTATACGAAGGTGCTAACCCATGAATAGCCTTAAAAGTAATTAGCAAAATTTTAAATTTAATACGACCAGTGTAACTGGCAAAATACAATAGACTGATGTGTGGGGTGGAGTGTGCCTTTAATCTAAAGGAAAACTCTAAAGTTTGGTCTATCATTTCAACTGAAGGCCCTTCTTCAGAGAATGAAAGCAGTAGTCCCTACTCTATTGCAATTATGTGGCTGGTTATGAAATCTAATAAAGGTTACCTTAGAGGTAAACAAAACGCAACTGAAACGACAGCTCTTCCTTTTCAGTGTCCAGACTTCATTGTGAAAGTGAAAGTTTTAAGATGGATCTCATACTTGACGTCAATACCCAGATCTACCCAGTTGATCTGGGTGACAAGTTTCGCCTTGTGCTTGCCACAACACTTCGTGAAGATGGTGCTCCTGATGAGGGAGAGTACCAACCAATCGACAATATGCCTTCAAGAGCTGATCAATTTGAGTATGTTATGCATGGCAAAACGTATCGTATTGATGAGGAAGGAAGCTCTGTTGAAGCACCAACAAGATTGTAAGTAAAAGTAAAAAATGTACAATTATCTTGTAGCTAAATTTTCACCAAGGCAAATAACATTGGCATTATTAATTGGCAACCAGATTTCACATATACATGTAGGTCACCAAGGTAAATTAAAAAAATTAAGTTGCAAACAGTTTCACAGCACAAGGTGGTTACAAAAATCATCCAGGGAACAATTTGCATCAGTTATGCTGTACTGTAGGTCTGGTATTTGAAATATTTTCTGTAGTTTCTGTAGTTTGTTTGAAAATGTTCACACAAAACAACAACAACAACATCAATGATGAGCAAACACTCAATCGCAACAACATTTTTCCACCCAAAGAACCCTTTGGTAGACATCGAAACATTTACAATTTAAGAAGGATCAGTCTTCATATTATGTTATAAAATTAGTGACAAGAAAACAACCGTCTTTTTCATATGATGGTAATGATGGTGGTAAAATGGTCGTGGGATCACGATGATAATGGTGTAGGTGATGGTAATGATGATGTAATAGTTGTAAGGTAGACAGGCGTCGCATCGTTGCATGGGGGTGACATCCATACAGCCTTTTTAAAAAACATAATTTGGGGGAAATAGCTGGAAAAGCACTTACTGAAATAAAAGTAAATAAGTTGGATAAAAAGGGAGTACTGTATACAAAACATTATATAAGATCGAATTGACATTTTGTTGCTGAAACTGGTGTGATGTCTGGATTCTGGCAATTTTAATAAAACGGGACACCCTCCATGGTTTTCCATGTTTATATTTAACTAGTAATACGTATCCGCAATAACCCCTCGCCCACCTGTTCTATCCCCCTGGGAATGGAATTTTTTTCCATCCATGGAACGCCGTTTCGTCATAGATTTTGAACGTTATCTCGGCCAATTTTTAACCGATTTCAGTTCTGAAAACAGGTTTGGAATTCCTGAGTATAAATACATAACATACATGCCTTATATTACGAGAACGTGCATACCCTTCGTAAAAGCCTGTTTAATATGTACTTAACAGCCAACAATAATGCTTCACATACACTTCATTGTATACTTTACAATAATATATCACCATCACTCTTTTCAGGTCTGCCTATGTTTCTTACGGTGGGCTCCTAATGAGGTTACAAGGAGATGCAAACAATTTGCATGGGATGGAAGTCGACCAGCATGTCTATCTACTGATGAAGAAATTAGCATTCTGATGTTTTATGGATCTGTGTATCACCACTGTCCTTTGGAACTGGCAATCTCAATCCATTATCTGAACAGCAGCTTTCTATGTATATACTACTTTAACTGTATGCAGTAACAAAAATGCACAGGTTTTTGCCTCAACAACGACTCTTAAATGCAAACGCGCACGGTAACTAGCTAATTAACCAGCTTCACTTTGAAACTAGCTGCATAACTAGCTTCACTTTCGTCTTATAGAAACAAACAAAGCATAATTACAGTTATAATGAACTATGAATGTGATTTCTTCGAGCTCGAAGAAGCTTCTTAACTGTCTTAACGTTCATATGCTGTAAAAAATTCAGTTGGAAATAAATTCTCTTATTTAAAAGAGCTCTTGAAATTATAAAAACTCTTTCATATGTCATTTCATTCTCAAGATATTAAGATTTATTTGACTGTATATCATAACTATTACGTTACACACATAATGACGTAGTGAAAAATATCCTCTATATCGTTCGTATTGTTCGTATTATCAAAATATCAAATTGAATGATTTCAGACTTCACAAATTTAGTGTCATGGGATACATGCAGATGCACACTTGCCAGTGACTCCGTACATTATCCCAGAGGATATACAGTATGTTAATTGTGCGTGCGTTTATGAAAAGTTATCAAAACAGATGTGACAAAATTAACTCCTCAAGACCTTTTCAGATAAAATAAACCTTTTTGAAACTCGAATCTGTGTCGCATTGTTAAATCATTTATAGCCGACTGAATTAGTATTTTACATATTGGATTTTACATATTTGTGATCTTTGGAATCTCTTGAGAAGAATTGTAAAATATCTTGTCGTGCGAAAATTTCATCTTAATTTAATTCAGAACAAAAGAGCAAATAATAACAAGAAAATGCAACAAGAATACAAAAAAGTTAAATTGGTAAAATATTGTTGTCTGAGCATAGTTTCCACATCCCCAAACCATCTGGTCTAAACGTTTTTGTAAAAGGGCTTGCAAGAGTTAAAGTCAATAAGAATCTTAGGGGCTGTTTACATGAATCCGGATTGAGTTTCAATCAATCCCGATTGAGTTCATTCCGGTTCTCATTCCGGATTGAGTTTTATTCTGGATTGAGTTTCGTTAAAATTTCATTCCGGTGTCATGTAAAGACGGTGCGAGATTTCATTCCGGAATGAAAAATACGACCTAGAAGACTGAAACGAATTAACAACGCATGCGTGCTTTTCACATTTATAGACGACAATTTGCAGCTAGAGACAGGAATTGTGCCGACATATTGTTCAATATAAATAGCTCTTTGTCGACGACGTTATAAATTAAAGGTGAATTAAATGCTTGTTTACTTGCGACCGCATCGATTATCGTTGCTAGCAACGCTTTTCCCTTTTCTTTATGTTTATTCTTCGCCAAATTATCAGTTTAAGGCACATCTTGAAATGTACAAGCGAAGAAATCGTTAAAAGAAACATACCCGCTATAATGTTATTGATCGATCGCCATCTTAAAATTTCAGATTTCGCGCGATTTTCGATCCTGCGATAGAATTCCTATGTAAACGCGGTTTGAATTCACGTTCAATCCGGAATGAAACTGAATCCGGATTCATGTAAATGCTAAAGTGGACTGCTGGCACGTGAAGAAATAGATTTAGAAGATACAGACACGGAAGGTGAAAGCGACGAAGAGAGTAGCATCGAAAACGAAAACTCCGAAGATGACGAAGAAACAGAATCTATAGGGATGACAATGGTGAAGAGAATCGAACGAATTGTGATCACTGCAACGAGAAAGGCCTGCTCAACCTTGTATATTTAGCTAGCTGTTCGAAATGCTCATGGAAAGACATTTACGCGGATGTTCATCAGTGTAGACTACTGTATGGTCCTGTATGTGGCTTAACATCACCCTTAACTGTGTCCTTCAATCGAGTTTACGCCGTAGTAAATGTTTGTAATCCAAAATATTTTTAAAAAATAAATATGCAAAAAATACGTCTAACACACATGACAACGGCGTCGTGAAATAGCCGATTCAGGCATTTCTGTTTATATTTCGATGTATTAATACATTTTAAACAGGTTAATCGTTTATCGAACTCCTCGCAGAGTTTGTTCATTATGGGTTTATTCCTAGTATGGGCAAATTTTGTTCGGTTCGATCAACACAGAAGTCTCGTAGACATTTAAGACTCGATGTCGATTCGAATATTCAAAGTCGTAATTCAAGTAAGGAAGCTTATCTTGTTTCCTTTTTATTTCTTAAATATAAAAAAATCAACATTTTTTTCTACCCGACATAAATTGTCGTTATGTCTAAAGAAGCAGCTGTCTTCTCCCCTCCTGATTTCCACATTATTAAGCGCTTATTAAAATGACCACCTAATATTGGGACGCCCCCAACGCGCTCTGATTGGCTAATCACTTTTTATTCTTGATTGTGATTTGTCGAGAGTTCATTCCAGGCCCTTTACATGAGGCTGGCCTCGAAGCCAGGCCTCATTTGCTGATCAAATATGGCGCGGGTTAATTCGAGATTTGTGTTACTGGTTTTCCAGCTTATAAATCTGCTTCTAATCCAGCTCATTGAAGTAAAAGAGAGGATACGGCGTCGCAAGATGATGTTTTTGTCATTTATTAATGGTAATCCATGTACTCGAATAAAAATAAAAAGACATTTGCAACCCAGACGGTTTTGGGTAACAACCGCGGTCGAACAGATTTGTTGCGAGAATGAATGGTTGAAGACAATTGTTGCTCGGGCTCATGAAGACTGGAATGATTTAGACTTAACATTACGAATGGCTGGTGTGAAAGAGTTTAAGTCGCCTTTAGAATCAAATTTTAGTTATATTTATATTGAATTTTTAATTTAGCATTGTTGATAATGATATATCTATTTTTTAACTTTGACATTTTAAATTTTATATGTTTATATCTTTATGGTTTTGTAATAGTGTAGTATTTTATGACCCTGATGAAAAACACCAAAAGGTGATTCAGGCATTCTTCAATAAAGATGATCTTTATTATTATTATTATTATTGTTTATCCCCTCGCCGAAGGCCTGAGGGTGCTAATATCGACCGGCGTTTAGTCCCTCATCACGAGAAATCTAGCGTTTCTAGAGTCACATTATATACGGCCGTCCGCGCGACATCGGAAAATTTGGTCCTGGTAACTAGATACTCAGCATTTGAATTAATATTGAAATTGCAACCGTCACATGATTGCGAATGCAAAAATTGAAACGATTCAAAGGTTTTTTTTCAAAAAGAGACATAGTTTTTTGAGGAAATAGAAATACGAATCCGAATATGTATTTTGACTCGCTAATTCCAAATCTGTTTTCAGAATTGAAAACGGGTTAAATATAATTGATCGAGATAAGTACGTTCAAAATAATATACGACGAAGTGACCGGCTTTATATAGCCGACTAATTTCTCAACCGTTTTTGCGAAGGGTATTCACGTTCTCGTAATATAGTAGACACGTATGTTATGTATGTTGACTCGCTAATTCCAAATCTGTTTTCAGAATTGAAAACGGTTAAATATTGATCGAGATAACGTTCAAAATAATATACGAAGAAGTGACCAGCTTATAGCCGACTAATTTCTAAGTACATAAACTGTTTTTACGAAGGGTACTCACGTTCTCATAATATAATAAACACGTATGTTATGTATGTTGATTCGCTAGTTTAAATCGGTTAAATATTGGCAGAGATAACGTTCAAACATTTCTTCGACGAAACGGGCTTTTGCAAATATTTGTGAATTTTTGCAAAACACAAATACACAGTTATTCTAGTTATCCTTTGCATATCATTCAAGCGTCTTGTTGACATAAGGAGATCTACCTCACGTTTGGGGGTTTTACGTATCCGTAATATTTGCCGGATCTTTCTGAGCAAAATCATAATATATATTGTCAGCCGAAAATGTTTTTCGCTGTCAAAGTTACTGGATGGGATGTCACAAGAGGCATTCCAAACCAGTTTTCTTTTGTTACTTGCCACAAAAATGCCTCTTGTGACATCACATCCAATAACTTTAACAGCAAAAAAGTCCACAAAGATGAAATTTTCGGCCGACAAGATCTATATTTAATGATTTTGTTCAGGAAGACCAATATATTACGAATATGTAAAATCCCCAAACGTGAGATAAACTACAATAGGCCAAGACGGGTTAAAGTGCCTTCGAAGATAGGTTTAATTTAAGATTGATGACAAGATCTTTTTGCAATTGAAGAATAATATCGAAATTAATATCGAAAAATCTCAAGACGGTGTTGGTGACAATTGAAGCAAGTTCGGGAAGTGTCTATTGAATTCAACACATGATAAATTCGCGGTTTGAACCCGCCTTAGTAAGTTGTATTAGACCAGGTTTATACAATATGGTTTGACTGATACATGGCAATAGAAACAGCACCATGTAGACCACAAAATAAGTAAGAAACCAGAAGTCCAACGCAGTACCTATATAGCATTGTGATGTTTGTTCTTTCACATTTCCGGCCAACCATCTTGCAGGACGATGGCTGACGCGAACATAGCGAAAACAAAAAATCTTGAAAAGTTGGTCTTCTGGTTGGTTACGTATCCTGTGTTTCAGTAAAAGACCTATACTACGCGTAAAATACAAAATAACTAAATAAGGAATGAATAACTTATTTCCAAGTAACGGTACGCTATAAGTTATGGTACGCCATGTTTTTAATTAATTTACTCTGAGTTTCGACCCGCCTGCACCCCGAATCGTCTTCAGAGAGTGACTCTTCTGAATATTTGCTCACGTCAAAATTGTAGAATTCATTCAATTTTGTGGACGCAGGACCGAAAGGGATACAAACGGGATACGTTCCACAAAATCGAATGAATTCTACTTTAATCTAATATCAAAGTCTATCACAGCTCCCGACAGAAAATCCACCAACTACTTTCCACTCGAATATAAAACCAACCGGAAACCTGGTGTACATATTATAACTTGTCAATAAGGACGAAACCTTAAAGTGCCACTACGATGAAAATTCACCCCCGTCTTTTATATTTTCTTTAGCATAGAATAGTATTTCAGGGTCGAAAGTGATCATCGATGTAAAAAAACAACTAAAAAAGGGTATTTTGAAGTAAGTATTTTGAGCTCTGAAATCACTATTATTTAGGCCACCATTACTAAAAACGTGTTCCAAGTGAGCCCACAATTTCAAAAGGTAATATTGTTTGTGACGTCAGATTCTCAATGCTACGCCTGAATTTCGGTCGAGGTTATTTGTTTTCTTGTTTTGTTCGAGAAGTAGATGAAATGTCCAGCCTTTCAGACGAAGAATTTGAAAAAACGACCTTGATTTACTTGAAGAATTAGCCACGTGGAGTCTTCGCGTTGAGAATCTGACGTCACTTCGTTACGCTGGTCAAGAACATGAACGATTAATGGCGGACATAACAACTCCAGATTCGGAGTAAGAAAAATAATACTTGCCATCGTCGAATCGCAAAACGGTTTCGACCAAGTAATATCTAGCAGCTCTGCTTTATAAATACGTAAAAATATCGATAGGTAAAAATTTCATCGTAGTGGCACTTTAAAACTAGACAAAAAGAATACAAAGAGTGGTGCTCAAAGTCCAAACTTGATAGTCATCTGTTGAAAACACGCGTGGGAAACAGGCCACCTACAGGTAATTCGTTTAGAGGAATCAAACTTACTCGTTCCATTAGACAATTATCTCTCTCGACAAATGCGAGACCCAAAAAGCCAAACCGTTAAATAACAATTGGTCGACTCTTTCGTGTATCTTAGTCTTATCTTTAATTAGAACTTTTATCCTTAATTTATTAGATCCAATTTCTTTATTTTTACATAAGACGTGCGCACGCTAGATTGCACAAGACACCACTAACCGTTTGCAATGTTGACGTGAGCAAACATTAAGAAGTTACTCTCTAATACATATTTGTGTTACTTAGAATTAAAACAATAAGTAACATAGCTAAAATTTGGAGAAACAATTACAGTTCAATAAACAATTACAGTTGATATAGTAACAAATTAATTTTATAGTACATTTTACCCGTATCAATTGTCACGCAGTTTCCATAGAAAACATGGCATCGAATATGCCCCTGCCCCCAAAAAAGCGTAAGTGCTGTTTCTTTAATTCCTCCACCTCAAGAACCGCTATAATTGTCAATTGAACAATACTAGCTGATAGCGGGCTTCTTCTCTAGTTTTTCAAAATGTTTTCTAGCGTTCTGTATGTTGATCAGTGTCGCTGCAGAAACTACAATAGGAAAGAAAATCATTGATCAAGAATTTTGTTTTAATTTTGTTTCGCTCGCAACTTTGTGCAAGTCACAACGATATACGACGACATTGGACAATCAATAGATACAGCAACCAACCACCCAGATAATCGACAAATAAAACAATTCAAACAACCAAACAACCAACCGGGTTGAAGGAGGGGAGGGGCATTTGTATGAAAAATATTTGCACCCCTGTAAATTTGAGACCCCAATTTTAAAACAGTAACCTAATATATACAATTTGAATTCTGAATGTATATATAGACCTCTTTCATAATGGAACCCAAATTAAATATTCTTTTATATTCATTTAAATTAGCCTTTCTGACCTCGTTCGTGTATCAAAATTCCAAAGAATCTTCGCTTTGTAACGAGGCCAGAAAGGCTAATTTGCATGCATATAAAAGAATATTTAGACTGGCCGCCATTATGAAAGAGGTCTATAGTAATACCGTAATACAATTACAAATATTGTTGAATAGCATGTATATGTAATATTGTTTCAAGTTTTCAATACTATTGCCGTATTTCAGTACTGTATAAGCTTGTAGCATTCTGATATTGATTTTAATATAGCACACTGTTACTGTAAATCTATATATGGAACAAAAAGTCTAAATAACTACATGCTATATAATTTTTTCGCTGCAAGAAGATTTTCAGTGGTGGTGGTACACACGAATATGTGATTTAATTTGTCCGTGTGACATATCCCCACAACATGTCCCACCACACGATGTAGCGACATGCCTTGTATCAGTTGTATGGTATGGTGTATTCAATCATGTATTTGAGTATTTTGTTTGACATTATGTATCCTTCAAAACTCTCTTAGATCCCCCTCAAAATACAGGAAATGCTATTTCAGAGACTCTAAAATTCAAAATTTCCCCGGACCCCACTAGCAGTTTGTGGTGCCTTCGATGCTCCACTGCCGGGCGCTTGATCAGCAACCCCAAAATTTTCATTATGAGGTGTTTTCCCTTGTTATATTTTCTGAAAGAAACCCTGAACCAAGTATAACCATCCAACACGCAACCAACGAAATACGAGTGAAAAATACAAAAACATTGACGTCCTATTTGGGGACTACACCAACATTTTAGTGTTTTTACGGTTGCCCAGAAGGAACATATCGCCACAAACAAAGCAAAAAGGTAATTGAGCTCCCAACACAAAAACAATACAATGGAAACAAAATAAACGCAACAGACAAAATGTCTAGCACGACAAACTGCATATAATCATGCTTCAAACACACTGGAATTCTACAAACAAAATCAAACGCACGCTGTAAATTTTTTTAAAGAAATAACTTGTCTCACAGACAGGGTTAGTTAGGTTAATAATTAACTATATTCCACATGATTAATTTTCCTTTGTTCTTTTGGGTGAGTATTTTCAATATATATGGAGTACACTACCTGTCAACATTAGAGCAAGTTCCAGCATTCGAGTTTTTAAAGATAATTACATTGAGTTTTTATATAGAAATTGACCATTTCTCTATATCATAGTTATATAGTTTTAGGCTTATCCTTTTAATATTGCCTTTGTCTTATAATATTTATATGTACATATCTACTTAGAATATTAACTTATTATTTATCCATTTTATGTTATATGATATAACTTGGCATTTGGCATTAAAGATGATTATCTTTTACCATAGATAGCCCAAGTTGAGTAAAACTATACTTTAAAACAAAAAGTATTCTTAATGTGTGTTTCTATTTTTAAAATGTAAATAAAAAACATTAATGATAATGTCAAAAAATACAGACGTGCATTAAAAAAATGGCCGGTTTTTTTAAAAGAAATAAATCCATCAAGTTTTGAGATTTTACCCCAGGAAAAAAGAAGAAATTTGTTTTATTTTCTTCTTTTACTGAGCTTGAAGTTCTACTATATAGATTTAATTAAACTTGAAAACTAAAAGTTGTTCGTGTGTGCAAATGTGAATATAAATTCTTATTTTGCGGAAACACCATGCAAAATATAATTTTGACCTAAGATGATTTTATAACCAGACCACTTGGCAAACCCAAAACGTATAGAGAGCTCAACGATGCAGACATCATTGGTGATTTAAACTGCAATATAACTTCAGTGATCCAATCCTATCTAATATAACTTAATTTTTCGAATAGCTGAGAAGAGGTGTGAGGAGGTCTATACCATGCGGAAACAAGAAATGGTTTAATTTTAGGTTTAGTCATTTCAATGAATGAATGAATGAAAACTTTATTTATACAGGGTAGCCCATTCAGCTCAGAGGCTGGTCTCCAGAGGGGCCCTGTATCTACTTTAAAAAATTTACAAAATTATTAAAACTACTATACAATATACAAAGAACTAATGACAATAATTTTAAAAGTCAATTTAGAAGGACGGTTCTCGCTTGGTGTAAAAAAGATTGAATGGATTTCACACCGTTGGTGATCTCTCGAGGAAGTTCATTATATAACACTGCTCCACTAAAAAGAAAAGTGTTCTTACCAAAATTACGTCGTACTTTTGGAAGTATGAGCTTACTATTGTGCCTAGTACTGTACTTATGTTGGCTATTAAATTTCTTAAAATATGATAAAAAATAATCGGGAGCTAGAGAATTCAAACATTGAAAAACTAGTTTGATCTTATGATAAGAGCGCCTACAGTACAGTGGTGACCATTTGAGTTTTTCCATAGCCTCTAGAGAGCGCGTGCCGTTCGAAGTAACTATTCTGGCAGCTCTGTTTTGGAGCCTCTGTAATCTATCATTGTCTTGCTGTAATAATCCACCACTCCACGCAATGTCACAGTAGTCCAAAACAGGCAAGACGATTGAGTTATAAACCAGCAATGCTGCTTTCTTGGTAACAAAACTTCTAATGCGGCCCAAAACGGCAACTCTGGCAGCAACCTTTTTGCATACATAATCTGCATGACTCTTCCAAGACATATAATTATCAAATACTACTCCCAGATATTTGAAGATATGCACAGAAACTCAACCGCATCAACCCGACTGGTAACTAACTATTCAAGCAATCAATCAACCAACCAAATAACGATCTAACCAACCAACCAACCAACCAACCACCCATCAATCAGTCAACTAACCAATGAGTCAATATGACAGATAGAATACAAATACTTACAAATGCTGGAATCAGACATGATAACCATAACATACGTATTTGCAGTAAATACGTCAATAAACGCTGCAAAACTGGAATTACGGACCTCCATGCTCTGGAAATGAGCGTGAAGTTTGCTAAAGGTAAAGGGAAAAGGTATTAATAAACAGCAAGATAACTGGCGTTTGCAGAGTGAGTGTCATTGTTGCCCCATTGAGGAGAAATTATTTGTTTTGACTGCCGTACTGGAACAATAGTGATTTAATAATAATAATAATAATAAGGAATTATTAAGTGGAAAAAGGATGAACTTTAATTAGATCGGTGATCGTAAAAAATAAGAAAAGAACAAGTTGAAATATAGTGAAAACACTGAACACTCAATGACAAACTACAATAAAAGATGCGCTCATTGTGAAATTTGGCATCGATTGGAGAGTCATAGAAAGACACTGATATTATCTAATATAAGTTCTTTCTGACACTAGTTCCTATGCTAAATATTTTGTGATCCATTTATAGAACAATATTTTATCTGCAAATCAATACAGTTTCATCTAACATGACAAGGTTTAAGAAAAGATGGAGATAATCTGTCGATGGATGATGAATTACTATTTTCGTCGCCAATTTTCTGAAAAGCGTGCTCTCCCCAGTCCATTTACACATGACACGACACGTTGATCACTGTTCGAATTGACTAGCTCAAACCATCGTTAAAATAAGTTAATTTGGCACGTTTATTTATTGATCTCGGTTGATCATTTATTGAACTTTAGTTTTGAAAAATTTAAGACAATTGGACAACTTGCCGTTGTTTTTTATGGGCAATAGTCTAATTGGATGTGCCAGTTGACTATCTTCTCATAGAGAACTCTACCCTGGGTTACAGAGACTTTACACTCACTTCGTCTCAAAAAGCGGGCAAAAACCGCCCGCCTCGTCTCAAAAAGCGGGCAAAAACGTCTGGCGCAAATGTCTCATTAGGCTCGTTGTCTTATAGGCTTATTAACAATTAGTCTCAAAGTTACTGACCAGTGACCCACAATCAGAACATGTTTCAGGTCAGAAATTATACTAATTGTTCAATGACACATGAAAAATTCTTACGAAAGTATCAGGCTTACCTGCAACTTAACTTGAACTGCTTTATAATATTGCTGATTTTTTCGAATCGATGGATATCTTTGTGCTCCTTTCTTTGGCAGTGAGATATCACCTAAACCCAGAGAAACAAGCAAAGAAAAGGTGAATATAAATGTGAGATAAAGGATCGATCAGCGTTGTACTGAAAATGCACTTCATCCCAAACTATGATGAGGCGGGGTTAATCAATAAACCGAAAAAAACCCGAAAAATCGGTCGAAGATCGGCATCTCCGCAATAACAAACTGTGATATTGAATGATGAGCCACGTTATTATAGCGTGTTATCATCGCAAAAATGGAACCATATCGTCGCTTCAAAAGAGCCTCAGAGCTTCATGATCTTACCATTGCCTAAAACATCGTCAGCCTTGCGGCGTCCGTCCAAAGAAATGAATTTTATATTGCGAGATTCTTTGTCATCGATGGAGAGAGAAATCACAAGCAGCCCAACTCTGACGCCTGTGGTGTTTTTCTCTGTTTCTCTGTTTTATTCTATATTATGGAAATTCTGATGTTTTATTTAATGAAAGATGAGACCGCGGCGCTTATGTAAATTGCACGCGCGGTAATTTGAAACTCGAAACAGCTTGGAGTTGCTGCCACGTGAATACGCGTGACGATCACTGAAAGCTGAGACGACACAACACTCATGTGCGGGATAGGATAACACGCAGTGCGGGACGCGTTACTCGCACGTGCAAATAGAGAGCACGGGAAACATTTGTCCATACAGACCTCCCAGTCTCTTGTGGAGACTAGACTTAAATAGAGCGAGAGAATTTTAGGATTTGAGACTAGATGGGAAAGTGTTCCACAGTTCAGCTGACCTGATAAAAAACGATTTCCGATTATATATATATATATATATATATATATATATATATATATATATATATATATATACGAAAGTATACAATGTGCCCTACCGGCTATCACCATATGGCTTTATGGTAACTGTGGACTTGGGACCCACTATGTACGGCTTATATACCCACTATATACCCACTATATACCCACTATATATATATATATATATATATATATATATATATATATATATATATATATATATATATATATATATATATATATATATATATATATATATATATATATATATATATATATATATATATAAATATTCTTGACTTCCAGTGAAGTTCTCTCATTTCTCCGCATATTTTATATTATATGCAGTTATTTAGAAAACGTAGCACAATCATTGCTTGTTTATATATGCCGTACATAACACTCACTAGAAATGTTGCCCTCTCGAAAAGGAGAACTTCGTCGCCATCAATGATGTCTGCAAATTTACGCAAATTATCTTCGAGCTCAGTCACATTTGGAATAAGCTGGTAGACAATGGAAGACCAGGCCTGTTTAAGAATGAAAAGAATCAGTATAGATCAAGGGGAAAAGGGTTTCAAATTTAGGACTGCAAAATGCTAAACTGGCCTAACCGAAAAAATGGCAACTGGCACAAATAAAATTTGGAGGAATCTTTTACGTATAGTACTTAATTCATGTTGAGGTGGCTCGATAGACTAAATCATGAGAAATTGCATTCTTCCGCATAAAAATGTTTGTAATGCAGATCTGAACTTCATCGTGGTTCATTGCATATGGTGTTGTTTACTGAAAAGTTTTATACCCTCAAAGTTTACCTGAGTGGATAAATCGCGTTTCCAATAAATCCAGAAAACTAATTACGCGGGCTACGTAGCACGAGTCTTAAATCCGGCTCTGTTATTTATTTTATTATTTTTATTTTTGGGGTTCCACAAATTTGCAAAATTTGCGCAATAATATTTCCGGCCGTCAGGCTTTTGCGAACCGTGAGGCATGTTGCGGGTCAATAGCCGAGTTCATTCTTTTCGACAGCTTTGGTTTTGGTCGAGATGTTCTCTGACTCACAAAACCTACTAACATCTCGCCCAAAGGTAAAGCTGGTCCAAAAGAAAGAACTCACGTCCACATGCTGAACATGCACATAATCATCACAGTTTCATAGAGCCTATACATGCAAGCGAATTAAAGCGATTTCGGACTTTTATTGTCAATGAATCGCAGTCGGAAAAGCATTTACGAGACCTATAAACCCGCAAACCATTGCAAAGATTCTCTCCAATCATGAAGACGGAATGGATAGTTTCCGAAGGACAGGGAAATATTATTATGCTGTGTTGACATTTATCCCGTGAAACTTCCGAGGAAACTTCGTAATATTTATCATTATGAAACGTTGTGTTTTTGTCCGATTTAAATCAATTCTATATCGAAATGATCACTTGAATCTGGCGAATCGAACGCTGTATGTTTAATCTACCTAAAATGTGAAGATCAGATGTTATATGAGAAAATGTGTAAGCGATTAAAGTACCCAAAACTCGTCTTTAATCAAAGGACATGGCTTCAAGATCTCTTTGATTTAATGCGTTTGATTTAATGCATTTATGTCCATTAAACCATTGTAATTTCGTAACAGATATGTTTCGTATACCTTGCCGTTGATTTTTATATAAGTTTTGACACACGAAGACCTTCAATCGAACAGATATTAGAAAAATAGCATTGCCGTGGCCGTGTTTAGTGTTTACATTAAATTTTGTCTGCGTGTCAGGCGTTCTGCATTGGGGGAGGGCTAGCCTGCAGCGTGCAGACGCCTGATTTTTCTTCGTCCCCTCGTCAATCTTGCATATACGTACAATCAAAATAGCTCTCACAGTTCTAGCCCAACTCTACGTAACTACATTGCTTCTAAAAGTTTCGCACTTCTTTAAACGAGCGCTGCACAACGTAGCCCGAGTAAACGCCTGGACAGGCGTCTTGTTTGCATAAAATTTGCCGCTTATCATAAACACAATTTCTCTAGATATATAAATGCTACAAGTGTGAAACGTTTCAATAATCAAGACCACCGCTAGATGCAATGAACCAAAATAAAGCTCAGATCTGCATTACAAAACGTTTTATGGAGGAAAATGCAATTTCTCATAATTTAAGCTATCGAGCCACCTTAAACAATGTTTAGCTGTTATTACAGGTGATTTAAGGTCGCAAAGCATTCTGGTAAAATATACAGCATACATATTTTCGCCTTCAAAAGGTTGTGAGAGCACTGATTCAAACAGGATTCAAAAATTTCGAGAACCACCGAATATTCTTATCAAATACAAAACAACGGTAACTGCGAAAAGCGACGACATTTTATTTAGATTCAATTTTTCAACTATCAGGAATACTCATCATTGCAGTCATCATCATGAGGAGTGTATTCGAAACGTTGAATCTAAATACTACCATTTGCGTTCAAGTGTTAAGCGTGTAGCGAATAACTTGTTTCCAGGTTTTCTCACAAAGTTTTACAAGTTTGACAGGTGCTGAATAACGAATTTTTGTCGCAAACATGAAAAATAAAACATATTTTCGTCCTTAAGGCGCTGTTACACTGTGCAATTTTTCATGCAACTTGTCTCCCAACACTGATCTAGAGGCATGTTAAGTAAGAAAAAGGTCAGCAGAGTGCAGCGTCCCCATGCGTGCATTTACACTTTTTACTTAGCATGCCTCTAGATCAGTGTTGCGAGACAAGTTGCATGAAAATTTGCACAGTGTAACAGCGCCTTTAATACGGGAAACAGATTTATAGAAATTCAGCAATACATTTTTGAGTTCTCCAAAACCATTGAATGTTTGTAAGCACCAATATTTAGAAATGCTTTTTCAAGAGGTCAATTCATTTTCAAGTCACTGAAAAGTGTGAAAGCAACCACAAATGTTTAACTTACCGACAGCTGCGAATGCCGTGACTTGTTCGACGTGAACTTCGTAAGTTCGTAATTCATTTGCGCTTTTAAAAACGTCTTGTTTCATAACTGACCAATTTTCGCTCTGGTTGGACTTGGTATTCGTGTCAAAATATTTAAGATTACATGGAATTCTCTATTGATATCATAGCACAAGTCGATGAAAACGTGAATAGACCGCCATTTTGAATTTATTGTGATTATGATTTTGTGAGATTTGCTCGTAAGTTGACACATGTCGTCGTTAACATAATCTGGTGGCAGTCGTTCGTCTTCGTTCCATTTTTTGTGTTTTAATTGGCACCGAAGGCATGCTATTGTTAACTTAAAGTGTCCCTAACCTCAAAATCTTATTTGGAAGAACTTTTAAAATGATAAAGTAACTTATTTTGAAGATGTTCGTTTCTTCGCTTTCTTTTTGAGATATATCAGTTTGTTTGATATGCAAATGTACGGAATTTACGTCACATATGCATAATGAGTTGTCAGAGAATGTTATATATGTTTGCGTTCATCAAATAAAAACACTGAAGTGTGAATAACACGTGTGCGTGTTTCTCCCACAACACCAAACTTCTCGATTTTAAAGGATTTCGTTCGAGAATGAAGAGATACACACATTTCTCCAATGAGTCATTATGCATGTGTGACGAAATTCCAGACATTTGCATATCAAACAAACTGATATATATCTAAAACAGAAAGCGAAGAAACGAACATCTTCAAAAGAAGTTACTTTATCATTTTAAAAGTTCTTCCAAATAAGACAATTAAAATTTTTGAGGTTAGGGGCACTTTAACAAACTTAAAACGCGATAGCAATATATAGGTATCTACTGCTGCGCAGTGATACAAAAACTCCAACAAAAACAGTCATCAGATTATGAATATAGCATGTTCATAATAATAGAAGTATACTAAAAGTCAGTACCTTATAAAGGGTTTCGTCCCAGATTGAAGTTCTAAAACATGTACATTCTAAAGGTTTAGATAATCGTTCCAAATCTTCTTGTCGTTCTTTGAAGATCTACAATGAAAAATTACGTCGTCTAAGGTGGTTCCATACTGTTTCTTAGTATGTGGAGAACATGCAAATTTTAACCAAGCTTAATTAGATGCAGTCGTTTTATCGGGTCTAAAACACTTGGCTATCGTCTCGTATTTTAAACCCGATAAAACACTGCTGCTCGGGGCACATGCCCCGCCTGTCCCTCCCAATGACGCACCTCGTCCCTTTGGTCGTCTGGAACCAAGTCCATTTTGTGAATTAGGCAAAATATCTTGGCATTGGGAGAATTGTGAAGAATAGCCTCGAGACACGACTGATAGTAATGCATATCTTTCTCAAGTTCCCGGCTCTCCACATCAAAGACGTAAATAAGAACTTGGACATTTTGAAATATGTTGTCCCTCTGGCTGTCAAAATAATTTTCCATGAATGCTTCTTGGCTGTAATCATAAAAACAGTGAATTGGTAACATTGTTTAAAAGAAGATGACAATCTTTAAAAGACATTGACATTGTACGAGTACATCTGTGGACAAGTTATAACAAATTGAATATGTTGTATATATACCTGTGGTCCTGTACAGGTATGTTATGTATACTGTATATAATTCAATTATATATGAATAAAAATCTGTGCAACCTATCGTCTAGGTTGTTAAAGTCTTGAGATTAGGACGGTTGTTGGTATCGTTAGACTAGAGTCAAGTAAAGAAACCTAAATAACACTTTTCACTTGTCTCTATTAAAAGATGACGATGATGCCACTGAGGCTGTCATAACATCAGACATCAATAACATTCTTTCTGAAGACTACAACAACCTGGATGATCAACTTCAAACTTCTAGTGATACTACTAGATTCAAACCATTTGTTGCAAGTTGCACTTTACTACACAAGTAATACAATTTACAAATTTACACTAATAGTGCTATTACTGGAAGAGTAGGTGAGCATCGTCGCTCACTAGAGTAGGGTTTTATAACTGGAATCCTCTCAATCTTAAGCGTGCGATCACACGCGTACGTGCCCACACACGCCATAAACCCTCAAGGCGTGCGATAATTCGCACGTGTGAAGAGAAGCACTAAAATTCGTATTTTTAACCATCCATGCAGAAGAATTTATGCATGAATCCTCTTTTGAAATTGACTGACTGCTGTATTAAAGAATAAAGGATGAGTGTCCAGCTAATGCTTTGCACGCTCACAAGCGTGCTCGCGGCCATTTTTTGGGCCACGAAATTGAACAAGTAAACCAATCCTTCGATATCTGAGCAATCCTTGCCGTAAATTACTCAAATTGTGTTTTTCGTAAGAGCAGAGATAATGTAGTAAGTTATTATTGTCATATTTTTGATAGTATTTGATTACACTCGGTGCGCCGTGGAATTGTGTTTTGAGACAGTTTTTTCGCTCGTTGTTTGCCGTTTTATGCGAGAATTTCAAAGTTTCCTTCAAGACCGCAGTTTCCTGGCAAAGCCAATAGTATAAGATCCTTATATTCCATAGATTCTATGAGTAGAGGAAGAGATATTACGCTAGAAACGAACGCTCACTGCTGTAAATCGTTGTATTGGACGACGGCACGAAGAGTGCGGTTCACAATATTCGACAAACTCTGAGTCAGACATCACTACAAATTGATTTAAACGACTTTTAACATCTTATTATGTCGTAAGAAGATAACAAAACAATAAGAACACGTAATAAACCGAGGTAGTTTATAGAAGCAAGTTTCCCAAATCAAAACAATAACACAAGCGCGCAAAGCATTAGCTGGACACTCATCCTTTAAACAGTGTTATTGACTTTTTTGTGTATTATACATATGGTTTGAGCCTTGGGAATTGGAAAGTTTGTAAAATGCACGACGGCGATCAAATTTCAGCCGCCATATTGCACGGGAAGTTCCTGAAAATTGTGCGAGAAAATGACTCGTTTCCAGGTCAGATGCATCAATTTTCTGTATAATTAAAAATAAAAAAACTCTTATAGAAACTCAGCATACAGTAGAGACTTTCCCAAAGTCCTTTGAGTATTTTCCCCCGTTTGCTTCTACGCTGGAAAGGACTTTTCCAACTTTATTAAACCCTTAAGGCGTCAAATCTACCGGTGGATTACTGGATTTTTGGACCGGGGTGCAACTGGGGGTGTGTTGTACAACTAAGCTGAAATCGACAAGGTTTCCAAAACTTATTAACCCCGCCATGATATAGTTAATTTTCGTACAAGAATTGCTAATCACATTAAATCCCTGCAAGTGAAACAAGTCGACCACTCTGTCATTCGTTGTGGCGACACAAGACAAGAACAAAAGTACAAGACAAGAGCGGTCGACTCGCGTGCAATCCGCGTGCGATCTGCGTGCAATCCACGTCCGATATGCATCCAATCGTCGTCCGAACCGAGTCCGTGCGATCTGCGTCCGGAACGTGTGTACTGCGTATGTTTTGAACTATTATCGTGGCCGGGTTTGCCACTTTGCCAAGAAAGTCAAAATAAAAACAGAACAATCGAATGGTCAACGTATATAACTTAGGTACATGTATCGTGGTTATGACTATATATATATATATTATTATATATTATAAAACCTAGGTTCGGTCTGGTGACAATTGCTATAGTATATTTTATCCAACGCGTTAACAATTTAATATTTCCATTGTCAAAAGATGTAACTCGAAAAGATAGAGCACTGGTCTCAGTGGTCTGGATTCAATGGTGCAAAATGTGTCCACCGACTCAAAAATATTGTTGGAGAATGATATATTAAAGTGGCACTACGATGAAAATTCACTCCCGTCTTTTAGATTTTCTTTAATATAGAATAGTATTTCAGGGTCGAAAGAAATCATCGATGTAAAAAAAAACTAAAAAATGGTATTTTGAAGTATTTTGCGCGAAATCACTATTATTTAGGCCACCATTACTAAAAACGTGTTCCAAATGAGCCCGCAATTTCAAAAGGTAATATTGTTTGTGACGTCAGATTCTCAATGCTGCGCCTGAATTTCAGTGGAGGTTACTTGTTTTCTTCGATAAGTAGATGAAATGTTCAGCCTTTCAGACGAAGAATTTGAAAAAACGACCTTGATTTACTTGAAGAATTAGCCATGTGGAGTCTTCGCGTTGAGAATCTGACGTCACTTCGTTACTCTGGTCAGGAACATGAACGATTAATCGGGGACATAACAACTCCAGATACGGAGTCAGAAAAATAATGCTTGCAATCGTCGAATCGCAAAACGGTTTCGACCGAGTAATATTTAGAAGCTCTGCTTTATAAATACGTAAAAATATCGAAGGTAAAAATTTGATCGTAGTGGCACTTTAAGTGATGACTGATCATGAACACGCATCACTCTAGCCAATTATTAATCAAGGAATTAGTCAATAGTACAATTTTAGGAATGTCAAGTATCGTATGAACTTGAGTTTTAATAGTGAGATAAATAATAGTTTATCTTCAAAATTATTTTACCAAATCATGTGAAACTTGGCACATTAATAGGAATTATTGAAATGAACAATATTACCACACATACACAGTTCCCTTCGTTACACATCAGTTTCGAGACTCTTTTCTTCACAAAATGACATTATACTATTTTTGTCATGTTTCAGAGGGTCTGTAAACTTAAATAGAAATGTTTTTAGGCTAGAAATGTTTGTTTCTATCTGCGACGTGCCACGTTTCAGATGATTTGGTAAAATAATTTTGAAGATAAACAGGATACACAGTAAAGTCAAGGTTTTTACTGGGTTCGAATTAATTTTATAAAATAAGTCGTGTCTTACGCACGCTGTGATTGGTCAGTTACCGTGTTTATATCATGCTATGTAAAACATGGATGGATTACGCCATCGTGAATCGTGATACGCCATCAATTAGCCATCATACGCCATATAGATAACATTTTTAATTTTAGATAACATTAACATTTTTTTAAAAATAGAAAACATTTTTATCCGTGTTCCCATACGTTATATAAACATTCGTGGAAGTTTGGGAGAACTCGAAATCGCGTGGAAAAAGTTTTCTATTTCTTAAATTGAAATATGGTTCGTGATTTTTCAGGAAGTATAAACAATCGAGATTATACAATAATTTTAAAAGCAACAAGTTACAACATTTTTAAAAATTAAACATATATAAGGGTTCTTTAAAAAGTAAAAACGACCATGCACTGTAATAGCTTCAATTATCTTGGTGGTACTAGCTTGTACAACGCATTTGGTTGCGCATTTTTCTCCGAAAACATGACGTCCAGGCGGGTCCTCTCAAATAAAGCAAAATAATGGTGTGCAAGAAGTTGAATGCCAAAAGGAATTCTAGGCTAGACGGGCGATACTTTCGGTTGCCGTTGCCCCTGTTGATTTAAGAGATTGGAAAGTTTATAAAATCACTGGAATGCGTATTTTGAGTGACAGAGATCGCATTTCGGCCGCCATTTTGTGCGGGCAGCTCCTAGAAATTGAGCGGGCCTGTGCGGGAAGCAAAATAATATTTTGGGCTCGCATTTTGAGTTTTCCTAAGTAACCAGGCCTTATTCAAAATGGCAGCCAATATTGGGTTAAGGTTAGCAAACTTGTTAGGCGGCGGGTTAGGGTTAGGAAACTCGTTACGCGGGGGGTTAGGGTTAGGATCTTTGTTGTTTTGGGGTTAGTGGTTATTTACATGGTTAAGTGATAAAATACTGGCGGCCATTTTGAATAAGGCCTGGTTACACAGGAAATTTAAAAAAACGAGCCCAAAATATTATTCTGCGTGCGGGAAAGTGATTCGTTCCCAGGGCACTTTAGAGAAGACGTAAAAAATGGCGTCGACGACAATCATCAATCGATACAATCGTCAAACGATTTTAATATGGCTTTTCCTTACAATTTTAATAGCAATTTTTGCGTGACGGATAACTTTGTTGCGAATAATTTGTGGCGAATTCGGAATAGAAATATGTTGTAATGTTTATAGCATATAATCATGATGTGATCACAAAGTATACAGTTATATGAAAGAAATACAACTGCTGCTGTATGTATGTCACATCAAAAACCTACGATTCGTGATTTTGATCAAATTTTTTAAACTTCCGATCGTGAAAATCCCAATTTGAGTCGTGAATCACGAATCACGACTCGTTAATTCGAACCCTGGCATATATTTCAAATCTGAATATCTCCACAACGGAGTGAGATCTAGAAGTGTGTTAAACGACATTGTTCCTTATTTTAAAGAGTTCATTCCAATAAAACAAACTTAATTTTCATTTCCTATACACTTTAAAGGGGAACTGTACCCAAAAATAAATTAGTTTGAAATAAAAGGCCTTTAGACCAATTATATTTCGTGTTTCACGGGCAGAAAGTAGAAACCCATTTTTTTCAGGAGCGGATGCGGGAAAAAAATAAAAATAAAATACCTGTAGTATTGATGAATCATGAATGTTCAAATTCATTAGAAGAAATTATATATCATAAGTAAAGACTTATAAAACATCAAACACAATATAATATTGATATCATTTGCCTAATTAATTCAGATCAATAAAGACACAAGAGTTAGCAAGACGAATTTTGCAGTGTTTACAGGATCTGTTATTCTGTTTGCTATCAATAAATATAAATGTACCTGACATGTATACAAAAAAATGTAGGACACTACTATATACTGTACTTATATACAACATACTGACTACTGTATATAAAATAAGCTTCAAACACTCACTAATAATTCATGAGGAAAAGACAAAAGAAAATCACGACCGTATCGTTGTTTTAAATGTGATAAAGATTCGTCCTGATTTACATAAACTTTATCTTTGATTTTCTCAGCTTAGACAACATCGATTTTCAAAATTACTACCCCAATGAACTTATCAAATGGGTCGTGTTTGAAGCCGTTTAATAAACTCGCAGCACGTGTTTTATCAGATCTAAAACACTCGGGCTACGCCCTCGTGTTTTATATCTGATAAAACACTGCTGCTCGTTTATTAAACAATACATACATGTAACATATTGTATATAAAATAAGCATAAAATGGCCACGCTAAAAGAAATATGAACAAGTTTAATACTTCAATATACTACAGACGCATTCTGAGCACTATTGAAGAGATCGTTACAGGCATATATACAATATTAAACGTCACTTTAAACAAAGTTTTATTGTCAACATGATCTTTGTATTGTTTTGTTTAACCCAAAACAAGAAAGTATTTCTTTCATCGAGTCTTTTGTTTCTTCCCAGCCATTCTTGAGACATGCTTGAGAGCAGTGAGAGGCTGAGAGCACACAGATCGTCTGCAGAACAGTGCGCATGAGCACACGTATAATTGTAAAGAGGACTGGAGCCTAATCCGGACTTCCAGTTCATATTGCCCAAACAAAATGTGCAAAACCTCAGGATTTTTAGCGTGTCTTTACAATTCGATTTTGCCATAAAAATGAGCTTCGGCAAACACGGAACTATAGATTTTTATTATTTTGGACTCTTGACTTATTTATTCTTTTATTTTGAAAATAAAAGGATAAATTTTCAATTTTATACCGTAAAACTATTAACATTTCTAAACATTATACTTAAAGTCCTTTATTTAAAAGTAATTTTTTTTCAGGGGCCGCGCAGCGAGTTTTAAAGTCGGTGGCTAAAAGGAGAACCTCCGGGAGGTCCGGGGCATGTCCCCCGGAAAATGTTTGAATTCTAAGGCTCCGAAAGTCGAAACGGCTATTTCCTGCAATTTGAAGGACGTTTTAACAGAAAAATTAAGATCATAAACAATGTCAAACCATAATTTGTAGTCCATCTCATCATTGAATTCAATATTAACCAAACCATTGGATTTAATAACTATAACTTCAAATGTATACACAGCAAGCGCGATTCTACGGCATAGTTCAATAGCGTAAATCGACAGCTCAACGTAAACAATTCAAAAGCTAAACACAACAATCGGTTTTTCGAAACAGATTGGAACTTAACAATGCTTTTATAAACACTGTGTGCATATGAAGGGTGTGGGTGATTGTTAAAAATAACAGCCTATTAAAGGCTAGCTGTCACGAAGTATGGAAGTCAGATTCTTTAACTTTTTATTTTAAAGGGATACTCCAGCCAAAATTCAAATGTTATTCATATGAAAGATCTTACTGACTTTAGTTTATTTCCAAAGTTTCAGTATTCCTATCCATTTAGTTAAGAAGATGTGGCTAGTTGAAGTTGAAAATTTGAGGATTTTGACGCCATATTGGTTTTGAAAATATGACGTCATTGCGTGATTCTTTATCAGCAGTGGAGTTGTTTTGATGGCGATCACATAGTGATAGCTGTTGTGAATGCTCTTTGGAAGAAAATTAGTCGAAATAAACTATTTAGTTCCTCATGCAGGAAAATAGAAGAGCTTCTTAGGCATAATACGAGATAGAATCACTCAATGACGTCATATTTTCAAAACCAATATGGCGTCAAAATCCTCAAATGTTCAACTTCAACTAGCCATATCTTCTTAACTAAATTGATAGGAATGCTGAAACGTTGGAAATAAACTAAAGTCAGTAAGATCTTTCATATGAACTACATTAAAAAAAAATTTTTAACTGGGAAAAAGTCCCTCCCCCTCCGCAGCCTCTGTTTTTGGGTACAGTTCTCCTTTAAGGAATGTGAGATACTAAAATCAAAGCTGACAAAAGTAACAACACCATACACACAGCGTTTTGTGATTCTGATTCGACGCATTCAAAAGGAATGTAAAGGCTCGTCTACCGATTCCTGACGTACGTCACACTTGCAATAAAGCAAGTACGCTTTTAGCGTGGTGCTATGTGGCCAGGCAATATGCGGACAAATCTTAAACAATCACAGGTGTGTATAGGGGTTTGTCCAATGAATCGCGGGTTAGCAATTAATGTAAATTGCGTTAATACATGTATCGCGCGCATATATGGCCGATAATTATACCACAGAACTTTGGGAAAGGTGTATGAAAAGTGTTATTGCAATTTAAATTTAGTTATCATTTTCTACGGAAAATCTGACTGTAGCATGCATTATAGTTGCTACCCTCTAGATCCACCTCTGAAGACTTTAGTGAAAGCTTAATCCCATCATCGACAAACGTGTAATGATTTAAATCCTGAAATGAAGCTAAACTTTGGGATCGATCGTTTCTTACCGAATGCATTACGAAACAGCAGATCCGAAAGATGAGGTTGTGACACGACCGAGGTTGAACCTCGAGTTCATTCAACAGAAAAATGTTTTACTTTCACAAAAAGTTGAGTATAATTTTCGGACAAGATGAGCATCGGACAAAATGACAGACACAATTAATATTGTAACTGTCAAATCTTTAGAAATGGGATATTTGTATCGGACAATGTCAGTGACCGGCCGCTAATATCCAGGCTTGCAGTAAAGAGCCACTTCTTTAATTATCCAACAGCAACAAAGTATCGCACTCCTAGTACAGCCTCGTACCCAGGCACTTGTTTTGCTTTGCACGGCTATTTGATGAAGGCACGTTTTGCAATTCTCTAGAAACGCATTGCCAGTTAAAGTTTATGTCCCCAACAATAGCAATGACTCACCTAAAAATTAGTTTTCCTAAGCTACTGTAATTGTATTTTTACGTTTCACAGTTTTCTACTTACCCACCACAATCCCACAAATTAAGGACCAAATTTCCAAGAAATCGAACATGAGAATGCTCCACATCAACTGCAACAGATGGAAGTGTTTTACAAAATCCGGTCATTTAATAGACTTCTTTCACAATGGCTATCATTTTAAATATTCTTTTATGTGCATATAAATTAGTTTTACAACCTGGTACGAGGCCAGTAAAGGCTAATTTAGATGCACATAAAGGAATAATTGGCCACCATTATGAAAGAGGTCTATAATTAAAAAAAAAACCTTCCACAGTTGTAAATAAATTGGATAATGGCAAAATATCAAAGCCTATAAAATATATTTAAAATATATTATAAAAACATTTAATAAATTATTAAATTTGTTATGGCTCTTTTAATAATAATAGGAACTTTATTAAAATCTTTTGTTATATATACAATTATAAATCTCACTCAATTAGGTAATTTAAATGACATAAAGCCAGAATAGCATCAAACTATGTCTGATTTATCACCTGCTTGCGTTGGGAAATTATTTGTCATAATTGAGTACCGTATATTGTACTTTAATAGGAGCTAACATACAAAAGGTATGAGTATATTGCCTTGAATGTTTCTGTTTCTTGGGTTGATTTAAAACAATTTCTTTATGTTATTGGTTTAACTCCTATTATTAATTTGTTGTGGAAGCAGGGGGAGCACACACATTGATCTATTTCCAATTTCCACCAAGCTGTATGTGCATGAGTCACGTGATCGCCTTGTCACAAACTCAATCAAAATGGATCATACTGTAGATACAAATGTTTCAGTGGGTTAAATCTTGAGAGCTGTGACATCATCATTATTAAGGTAAAAGGACAATTTTGTTTAAGTGTTATTTGTAGTCAGGGATATTTCCAAGCACTTTTCTACTACTGGTAAACGGGTATAATACTCAATCTTCAATTGAGTTTCGAAACTCAATATTCTTCCATAATTATTCTTTTTCAAAATTTATCTGGACGAAATTGTGAAAAATGTAAACTTTTAGCTGTAAAAGTAAGAAAATATTTGATTCTAGTTAATCCCTTTCCATTCCTAAGAGATAACGACAACTGTAACGAGGACCAACTGACCAAGAAAAAATAAAACTCCTTATGATGTTACGACAACATTTAATGAAATCCACAAGGCACCCGCGCCGCTCATGGCCTGCGGATATGTAACTACTTCATGTTACAACAACATATTATGATACCCACGTCGTAAATATAACGCTATAACCTCCCACGTTATAACGTTTATCACCCACGTTCATAGCTATAACCTAGTTGTTTTTTCGCCCACACTATACCTACTGTAGTTCTTTTTTCCACTTGAATCTGTGCTAATTCTGATTATTAACTTCTTATAAGTTATTTGCTAAAATATTGACCTCGCTTGTTCGGTCTGTATTAGTAGTGAAATATCGGACCTATGTGAAATATGGGGCTACTGAAATTCAAAATTTTCTAGAGGGGGGACATGCACCAAGACCCCCTAGAAGGGATTGGGGCGAGTATACACTTTACAGAAACATAAGAAACTCAATCTTCTTTAAAAAAATGGTAGTAGACCAAACTGCTTGAAAATATCCCTGGTAGTGAAGAGACGATAGACCCGGTCCAGTCTGCAGTCTGCAGTTAATACTGACTGCCTTAATTCTTAAAGGTGCCGTCCAGTCCGTTCTGCGCATGTCCACGTTTCTGTTTACATCGTTTGTTTACATTGCATTATATAAACATTGAACACGAAGTATTGTGAATTAACATTCCACGCTTGAGCTTTTCTGCCTAAAAAGCGTGTTATAAGAAGCTGTTCTGTTTCTAACTGTGAATAATATATCAAACTACCACTCGCTTTCGAAGTGTCGCAAATCTATTCCGTTAAAGTTTGTTGACATATGGGGTCCCGCACGTTTGAAATATCACACATGCGCAGAACGGACTGGACGGCACCTTTAAATATGGCCATAGGCTATATAATTTCGCTTGTATTAATAGGAATATATTTTGTAAATGAATCTTCACACTGTTTTCGTCACACGTTTTACCTAAAATATTTGCAGTGATTCAATTGGTGTATTTAAAAATTATTCTTAAGGAGAGAAAAATCCATTGTGACAACCATTTATCAAGTAAGGTCTATAAACAGGTCTATAAGACATTAGAGCTGCCTATTTATGGCTTTGTTAACCAGACAATGCCGACTTACTTGTAGCTCCCAATCGTCTAGTATCTCTAGCAATATAGTTGGCGAAGATGATCGACCGCATACTAGTCTTCCCAGACCCACTTTTACCCATCAAAAGAACCTAAAAATCATCAAATAAATGTTTTAAAACTGCTTGATAAATAAAATTGCGCTCCAGAGTATCGAAGTAGTGACATAGTATGGCTATATATATATGGTTTAATGAGGCCGCATAAATGGTTGATAATAAACAAATAGAGGCAACAAATTCAACCGTTTTATTGCTAATGTAAGAGCATGGCATAAAGTTAATCACCTTTTTCTTGTTCATTTTGAATACTTTTATAGAAAAGCAGGAGGATTCCTCTTTCGGGAAAATTGTGCAAGCAATATGGCCAGAATGCGTGTGAATCATGTGATTCTACAGTAAGTGCACTGCCACATCCGTCAAAGGTAGGTCACATGAAAAATGATCTCCGAATCCTTAACCAAATCCAAATCTTAATATTAACTCTAACCCTGACCCTAATCCTAACCCTAAAGTTAACCCTAAACTCTAACTTCGGTTATTGGCAACTAGTTTTTCGGAGACGATTTATGGCGTGACCTACTTTTGACGGATGTCAAAGTGGACTACCCGTTCCACAATTTGACCACTGACCTACATACCGCAGTCGCATTGCGATTATCACAGTAAATAAATTATGTAATTGAAAGCAACGAACTTCCGCTACTTCCGCATGTCATAATGTTGTCACGAAAGTATGAAGGGATATGTCGATTCGATTATTCTGTATTATGAAGATTCGAAAGGCTGACGTGAGCACGTCCTAATACCTATTTAAGCCTCTCCCAAAATCCTTTTTTGAAATGAATTGCCATTCTATACCCAGAGTGGAAAGTATGGCACTTTAACGGGAGATAAGGCTCATACAGAAAATTGCTTATGCGGCAGGATTTTGCAGCAGATAAACTGTAAAATAAAACTTGTGGCAGCATTTGGGTATTCAGCATTAAAATGAAGTTAATGCATGATTAAGTTCCGATACGAGAGGCATACACGACGAAGGAACGCAGGTGCAGGCACGTTTTTAACGAAGAGTCGCAGAAAGTAGAGCTGCAGGACTCAGGAGGCCCAGTTGTCCGAAAAAATTAGCTCTATTAGGGCAAAAATGGTCTTGTCAATTCTGGCAAAAAGGTCCTGTCCTGCAACCAGTAATGACTTATTAATATAACCAGTAATAATTTTTTTCATGTTTTTGTAATATGGCTAATTGCTTCTCTTCTGCCGTCCTGAAACGCACTTTCCCATGCGCAGGGGAGATAAATTTGGAAAAATCTAAATTTGGAAAATCTGTGTTACACTTTAACGGTAATTAAATACTTTGAATCCCGCACTGCCGCAGCTGAAAAAACGAGAAAACGGACCCCCCTAATGTACATGTTTCTAATGGCAATTTGTGTGTTCTTCAGTGGTTATGCATTAAATATATTAATATTGACATTATCATTTATTCTGGCCCCCTCTACAAAATGTTACCGATATTATGTGAGATGTGAATGTTAAGTGGTCAGCGGTATTGCGGCAGGTCAACGGCACGCACTGCAGCAACCTCCTGCGTCAGCTGAAGCGTACTTTCCACTATGGTTCTATACCAAATGTCTCTTTCAATGATGGGGACTGGAAGAGACGTTTCAGTTCCTCCGCGGCCGACAAATAAGTCATCGAGGCGTTGTCTGAGACTAAAGAAGGTATTAAGGTATTAAGGACTTAAGGTATCTTACTAAGAAAGGTATCTTCGCTGAGATCTTGATTCCAAATGTACTGCTCGGGTAGCTGCGCACGTAAATAAGCAGATGTAAACTTTGTTCTCTTTTATAGTTGTTTGCATGTAATTAAAGACGATAAAGTGAACCGGTGAAGCCCCGGTGACTTCATGTAAACCGTGTAGTTTCTTGTAGACGCAACTTGGGTAAGGGTGCAGGATTTGGAATGGCAGGTGTACGGTTTTTCGCCATGTTTTCGACAGGTGACCGGCATTTGCGTACTAATTTCTTTGTGACTTGTCTACAGTCAGTGTCGATTTCACGCCCGAATAAAGTTGATTGATGTGGGCGGAATGACACCGATCGTGGTAAATGGGTGGTTCGCTGGTAGAAGGAGTGGAAATTTCGCGGATTCATTAATACCGGCCACCGCAGCGTAGGAAGCCTTTTTCGTCGAGAAACAATCGAAGTTTTTTCACCAAAGCCCAAAGGTAGAAGGAACAGCTTTTTGGCTGCGTTTACACTAGAGAAAAAGTATTCGGAAAACAAAAGTATTGTTTTTTTATTCCCATGAGGATGAAAAACAAACGCAGCCTTTGTGGCAAGATTAGTCAATTCTGCATGGTAGGCCGTTTGTTGGCAGCTCAGTATCCAACGGTTTTCAGCTGTGACGATCTCTTGAACGTGAGTGGTCCCGTTTGCTTGGGTGCTTGTTTTGTCAGGTGTGCAACAACTCTCAGGATATAGGCTGTGACGTGGATTACTTTATCTGCGGACTGTTATATCTTGACATGTGCCAGTGTCACTCGTAACGCTTGGGGTCGGCGTAGTGGTGTTTTACGGTGTCTATACTTCTTTAGATAGCTGATGAAATTGGGTTAGTAGTGCTGCAGTTAGCGACCAAGTAGGCCAATGGTCATTAGGTAACGTAAGCCATGACGGACCATTGCGCCACAGAGTTGACGATTGCACCTGGGAGGTCGTGGCACCGCGTGTTAATACGTCAGCTGGGTAGGTGTCGAAAAGGCTGTCTGGGTCGCTCGGATTTGACAGCCAAAGGAATCGGGTAAAATCTCGGTCGCATGATGATGGAGATGGAGATGGAGGAAAGCCTTTTCTATCATCTGTAGCCATGCCATAGGGGTAGGAACGAAAGCGAAGTAGAACAGCAGTCATGTCGTTCAGGAGTTAAGGCTCGCTGAATTTTGTGGCTGATGACAGCTACAGTCATAGACTATTCTGATGGGAGTTGTCAACGAATCCTTTCTAACTGGATGGTGAGGTATATAATTGCGGGTTGACGGAGTGCTTGTAATCTTCTCGATGAATCTCTTTCTTCTTGTTACGTTTCTCACAAATATATGGAAAAGTTCGATGGCAGAGGTGGGTGATCCTGGTTCCATGGAGACTTTACGGTGTTGCTACCATCTTCCTCGTTACCTCGTATGAGATGGAGGAGTTTTGGTACTCCTTGCAAAACCCAAAGATTCTAGGGACCAGAATCGCCCGAGTTGACTATCTTTGTCGTCGTGGGAAACCATGATGTTGAGGGTGCTATAATAATAATAATAATAATAATAATAATGTGTTTACAAAAGTTGAAGTGAAAAATTACAAAAAATTAGCTAGAACTATATTACCTAAATTATAGAATATTTAAAATGGAAAAGTAGTAAAAAGCTAAGAAGATTTAAAACTAGTATTGTATAACTTATAAATCCTATAGTAAGGTAATACTATTAATAAAGATATATAAGATCCTAAACCATAACCTAACTAGCAGTGCCATTAAACAATTTTATCGAACTCGGAAAAAAACTACTGCGTAAACGTTCAGTTCGGCAATGGAATAAAGTTAGTGAATTCGAAATTCTAGTGTTATAACCATGAACACTATCTCTAATCTCTGGGAGATTCTTCGAAAGGGGGCCCCCCCGCTTCACATATTTTCTTAATAGTTTTTAAACATAGCTGCTCGCGTCTTTCAAACAATGTTGTGCAGTTTAGGGTCTTTATAAATTATCCTAAAAGCTCTTTTCTCGACAAGTTCTATATCTTCAGATAAGTACGAAGGAAGGGCATATGGTGCCATACCGCACAGCAATACTTCAAGACAGAGCGAATTATCGCAAAGTAGATGGTAAGGAGGTTCAGCAGGAAGACCTCCACGACACAAAACTCGGAGAATATGGAGGCGTTTCGAGGCCTTGGAAACAGTAACATTTATGTGTTCATTCCATTTCAAATTACTTTGAATCATCAAACCAAGCACTTTATAACACGAGACAAGTTCCAACTCCTGACCATCAATCTGAAGTGGTTGAAGCTGCGGTTTCTTCTTGAGGAAACACACCCGTAATTCCTTACATTTCTTGGCGTTGAGTTTCATCCAATTCAAAGAGGACCAGGAGCTAATGGTGTCGAGGCTAGACTGGATATTAGAGTCACGTGTCCCTTGAAAGACCCTCAGATAATGACACGTCGTCCACATATTTCCAAGTCTTAGTGTCTGGAGAAGAAATGCTCATGCAGATTGTTAATCATAATTATTAAGAAAATGATAGGTCCCAACAGTACCTTGAGGGACTCCAGCCTTTACGGGTAGCCAATGTGATGTCGATTCTGCTAGCTTGACACGTTGACGCCGATTTGATAGAAAACTAATAATCCACGCAATTAAGGATCGCCTAACTCCAATGTTTATTAGCTTTGTTATTAATACGTTGTAACCAATACGGTCAAAAGCCTTGGAGAAGTCAAGGAAACAGATTCGAAGATGCTTACCATGCAGGGAGGTCCACATGAATTTGCCAAGTATGCACAATGTCCAACAGGCAATATGTAGTGGAGGTTCTTTTTAAGCAACCAAACTGATTTAGGTCGATATTCTCTCTAACATCATCCATCATCCACGACACAACAAAATCTTCCAATGTTTTTGACAAACAGGGTGTTAAAGATATAGGTCTTATATCGCCTTCAGACATTGGTACTTTTATTTTTGGAATCGGGGTAATGTTCGAATCCTTCCATATACCATTGGTACGATACCATTGGTAAGGCTATAGAACATTAAATATTGTAGCAATTGGGGCTGCCAACTCGTACGCAAACTCCTTTAGAACACGACATGGGACGTTATCTAGACCATGAGTTTTAGAGGACTTGGTTAGAAGGAGCTTTTTGCATACCCATATATGGTTGGATGGTTGGGGGGACCTCGTTGGACGGCAGGAACGTAGGCAAGGTGGTTACATCCAGGGGTGGGATATCAGCATTGACCGAAACGTAAAAATCATTCAAAGAGTTTACTAATTCTTGCTGGCTCAGGGTTGTTCCATCACGTTCCAAAGAGAAATATGTTGTTTTACGAGATCTTCCGGACATATCGTTCACAGCACACCACCATTTACGACAATCTTCTTTATTTAGATGTTGCACTTTATTCTTGTAAATGTTTTTCTTTCTATCAGCAATTTCTTTCTGGACTTTTGATTTTAAACTCGGGATTCCTCCACATGCAGTTGCAGAGGTGATGGATCCAAATAACAGGTAGCCTAACTTTGACTGCATCGATCGCTGTCGGGCCATTTCACGTAGATGGTGTCTTATACTATATCCCATAGTGATCTGCTTCTACTAGTATGGAAATCTCAAAATTCTCGTCTTTTGTTACGGTTATATGAGCAAGCTTAAAGCCTTTCAATTAGGTAATATACTTAACAAATGTCCTAACATTATTTTGGAGTGGAGTAGTGATCTTAGGTTCGATGAGGGCTTGGATAGTAATTGTTCCAAAAGACTATGTTTCTAAGTTGATAGTTGCAACATCTAGGTTTCTTTGCAGTGGTGCGTTAGCTCCAAATGCGGAAAGGAAGATGGATTCTCTTTTATCCGCATGTAAACCAAGTTTCCTAGCAAGGGACTGTGCATAATAAAAGAACGTTGAGCACCCTCGTCAAAGAGTATATTGGCATCTGCACGAATGGCTGTTGCGCTGACAGTGACAATGGCTGTTTTGAGTAGGGATGTTCGTTGCTTGTGCTGGATGTAGCTTGAAGTTGCAGAATTGGATTGGGTAGGCGTTAGCGTTGCATGGACGATTGGACGGATGATTCTGGTTTTTGGATCGTCTCTTCACTTCCAGCCACTAAATCCTTAAGTGATGGGTTATCGGTGCAAAGACTAGTATAGTGTGGTCAGGCCCGCACAGAGACTAAAGTGGGCCCGGGATAAAATATATAATTGGGGGCCCCCCTCGCAAAAATTTCGCATACATTTTACGGATGTAAGGATATTTCAAGGGAAAATTTTTCAGTTTTACGACGTAAAAGATGTACAAAATAAGCACAGAATAAATAATCACTAACGCAGAGAAGCTGAAAATACTGTTTGATAATTTAATAATTTCAACTACAGCCTCTTAACTACCTAGTACCGATTCTCTACAAAGTAAATGGGGCCCCTCTTGAGTTGGGGGCCCGGGGCAAATTGCCCCAGTTTCCCCCCTCCTCTGGGCGGGCCTGAGTGTGGTGTTTACGGTTACGGATTTTGCAACGGTTGCAGGCAGTTGAAGCAAAGATCACTTTTCTTGATGATTGCGAACCGTTGTTGATGATCTGTCATCTGTGATAACCTTACACGCATTTGACGAATCACCTCATTTGCAGTAGACACAGAATTCCAAGAAATGTGAGGTTATGGTCATCGGTTCACCACAGAATAAACAGAGGACTGAATACTTGAAACGTACTTTTAAGTACTCTAGTATTACCTTATGGAACACATTTCCAAAAACCATACAAAACTCTGATTCTATATCAAGCTTTAAAGGCCAAAACAGAGATAATTTATTTTAATTTATTTAATTTATTTTATAGCTTACTATTATTAGTTTTTAATTATGTATATTTATTTTATCAGTTGTATATTTATTTATATTTATTGATGTCAGGATCACTCGGGAGAATAGTTTTTACTGAGGGTGTTCCCTGCTTAAATAAAGCTTTTATTATTATTATTATTATTATTATTTCTTATGAGGTGGTGGTGGCGGTGGTTCTTTACCTTCGGCACCAGTGTGAAAGGCTGAGATCAGGTATATTCCGCACCCGATCTTCAGTTGTGCACTCTAGTTGGCCTTGATATTGCTTAGAAATGAACAAGATCCTATTCAACTTTTCAATGAAAAACATCGCATCGCTATCGAAGGACGCCTACCGCGAAGAAGCCAATTAGTGGAAAAGTAGAAAGCGTGATAAAGCGAATGAGATGGAGAGCCCACTTCTAGCCTTCTTCCACGGAAACAACAACGCAACCGCGTGTGGCAAATAGAATAATAATGCCGAAATAGTGTGGAGGAGGTCGAACGTTTCGAGCAAAGGCTCTATATCGTCAGATAGTGAAACGTCAGGGCCTTCGCTCGAAACGTTAGACCTCGTACTGAGACTATTTCGGACCAACCTCGTTCCCAGGGCATTTTGCCTCCACAGCGGAAGGTCGGCGAAAATGGCCCTGGGATCGGCTGGTCCATTCTATAATGCGATTGGCTTGTCATAAAACTAATTAATTCAGCCGAGTATAATTTATTCATCTAAATCTGAATGCTGTCTTCAAATTTTACAGCAAATTAGAAGTGATAGCTTTCGCTAAATTGGATATATGCTTCTTCATTTTTGTAAGAGATAACCATGGATGTATGGTGGATTATTAAGCTTGTTAGCTGCTTCTATACCGACGAATGCCGACATGAACAACTATGAAGAGCATTGAATATTTCTCAATTATTCAGGTCAATAAAGTAGGCAAAGGCAATGGAACAAAGGCCACAAAAATTATCATATCTAAACGGCCATTTCCGCCGACCTTCCACCGAGGAGGCAAAATGCCCTGGGTACGAGATTGATTTCGGACTACACCAACCATGCAATTCAACTTAACACCGTTCAATACCCCGTTTACACTAGCAGTTTAGCCCGGGCCGAGCCTAGCCCAGACCGAGCCCAATTTAATTGCAGTGTTTACACGCAATTTTCAAAGCAATCATATTGGGTCTATAATATTTACGTTTGGAAATTAGCATTACAATTAACTTTACAAAAATTAGCCCTGGCCGAGCGCTGTTTTGCGTTTACAATATAGACCTTTAGATTTGAGGACGAAGACGAGTACGAATACGAGTTTACCATTGCGCATGGTTCTTTTCCATTGTTGTTTCTCCACTGCGCAGAAAAAAAGGTCGCTACTGTAAAATCCGAGGCGGAGCCAGGCCGGGCTACTTTTAACCCAGTTAACGCGTTTACACTAGAAAAACTAGCCCAGAGCGCGCGCAAACAAGGGCTCGGCCCGGGCTAGTTTCGCCAGTGTAAACGGGGTATTAGACTGCAATCACAAATCGTCTATATATAATATTCCTTCGTTCTTTAAAAACCAATTCAACTTAACTCCGCTTTTCATTCAATCACAAATTGTTGTCAAAATAAATAACAATTCGTCCATTACATACGCCGTTACGTTTAAACAGGCAGCGATTTATATATAATATTCCTTCGTCCTTTACTTAACTCCGCTTTTCATTTGATCACAATCGTTGTCAAGAGAAATAAACACTTCCACAACATACGACGTTACATATATAAGGCTCAGTGCTCTTTAGGACATGCTTGAAATGTTTCGCTGATTTCAACTTTGTTATCCCAACATATATCATATTCCTTCGTTCTTTACAAAACACTATCTTTCATACTGAGTTGAATTCCGATCAGACAGCATCTTTTATACTAAGTTGAATTTAGATCGATCTAATTACTCTATCTCACCAAAAGCCAGTCAAAACTACCATCAACAATTTCATCCAAACGATACATGGACGATCGTCAAGCTCGTATCCTCAGAAAAGTGATTCTGAGTCCCGGACAGGAATCGAACCTGTATCCTTCTGATTGTTAGTGAGACGCTCTAACCATTGAGCCACAGAGACCCAGATGGAGAACGAAGAATACAATGATGTACTGGTTCGATTGATTTTTGTACTGCCTATGCGGCAATCACTATATATCGGTCATGTTTGGATGTGTTAATATACACACTGAGTTCGATTCCTGTACGAGCTTGACGATCGTACGTCCATGTATCGTCTGTCCTACTCCAAGCTCTCCCACATTCACCCAAGCGGTGTAACAGGATCAGATGCAGGGGGAATCACACGGCGAGCGGAGATGAGACCTTGGGTACGAGGTTGCCCGGGAATCTGGTAACCAGGGCGTCTCCGGACATCTGGTACTAGGACAAGATGCCCCTTCAAGACCAGGATCCAGTACAGATGCTCCCTTGCAAAATCGTTTGACGAACTAACGCAAAATATCGTGAACTATGTCGTAAAGGAAATTTTAGTGCAAGGGAAAACGAACGTTGAAACGTTTAAAGTGCCACTACGATGAAAATTCACCCCCGTGTTTTAGATTTTCTTTAGCATAGAATAGTATTTCAGGGTCGAAAGTGATCATCGATGTAAAAATAAACTAAAAAATGGTATTTTGAAGTAAGTATTTTGAGCTCTGAAATCACTATTATTTAGGCCACCATTACTAAAAACGTGTTCCAAGTCAGCCCGCAATTTCAAAAGGTGATATTGTTTGTGACGTCAGATTCTCAATGCTACGCCTGAATTTCGGTCGAGATTATTTGTTTTCTTGTTTTTTTCGAGAAGTAGATGAAATGTTCAGCCTTTCAGACGAAGAATTTGAAAAACGACCTTGATTTACTTGAAGAATTAGCCACGTGGAGTCTTCGCGTTGAGAATCTGACGTCACTTCGTTACGCTGGTCAAGAACATGAACGATTAATGGCGGACATAACAACTCCAGATTCGGAGTAAGAAAAATAATACTTGCCATCGTCAAATCGCAAAACGGTTTCGACCAAGTAATATTTAGAAGCTCTGCTTTATAAATACATAAAAATATCGATAGGTAAAAATTTGATCGTAGTAGCACTTTAAAGCGTTCGGCAGATTAAGAAACGACATTCAGACGATTTGAAAGGATTTTTTTGCTCTGGCTATGATAATTTTAGCAGTGAAATTGTGAGACCATAAGTGATGTCAGCCGTAGCTTCGTGTATTGAAAGTGGTCACGGCATTCAGTGAATATTAGCATTCAGTTTAAAAACTGACGAATTTAATTTGACGTTTAAAGAACATTGGCAACAAAAAATAAGTACTTTTTTATCGAAGTAATATTTTATCGGAAAATAGTTTGGCGCTATGAAATGCTGGTAAAATACCGCCATTTTGAAAATGACCGTGACATCATTTGCTGGAAAGTGTTGTGTTTCATACTTTTGTGCTACCTATCGTGGGGCCATTTATTGACCAGTTGATGTTTTAATAGAAAGAAGCTTAATTTCTTTGTATTTCCGCCAACACTGACCGCTTTACCCAGCACATGACCTCAATTCACCTTTAACTCTTTCCTGTCCGGCTGAAAAACATCCAAAATTGAACTACTGTACCTCTTTGTTCTATTGATATCTCGGGAAATATCCATAACTGTTGCGAAACCTATACCTTTTCTGAAAGCCCAATAAACCGGCTGTTACCAATGCTTTTGAATTTTCCGAACAAGACACATTATGTTAATATAAATTAGCATTAATTATCATAAATCAGGTTGAAAAACTTCCATTTTTCTAGAAAAGGCCATCTTGCACACCCTTGTAGCATCATGAAAATTCAAAATGCCACCAATCGCAGAGTTGTTTATGAAATCAAATCAAATTTGGCGTGTGAGTGGATCTCATGTCCCTGACGCTTGTCGAAATACAATTTTTAATCTTGCGTTATCGTGTGCCGTGTTTTTCGATTGACGACTTCGGGGGTCTTCTATGACCCCTTTTGACTGGGCCGGATAGGAAAGAGTTAATACGCATTACGAGCATTTTTACAACCTCAAACTGCGATATTCTGTTATCTCATTTACATATCAAACAAACTGAGATATTTCAAAAACAAAGTAAAATACGGAAAAGTTGTAAAAGGTGTTACTCTATCATTTTATGAGTTCTTTCATATTAGATAAACTTAATTTTTGTTGCCAATGTCCTTTAAGAAATTTCCTTGCCTTTAACTTTTACTACAAATACGAAATATAAGAGCTTGGTTAATTATCAAGAACTGCAGTCGATATCTTCTTGTTCGTCCTACATGATATTTATACGAGATAATCATGGATGTGTTATGAATTAGTTGGTTTTAGGATGAATGCTTTACATGAACAAGACTGCAGAGCGTTGCATGTTTCTCATCATTATCACACCAACAGAGTAAACAAAGACAAACGATCGCCTAAATTATCATAAATTATCATATCAAAACACCCAGAAATTCTGGGTGTCATGTGACCAGCCAATCCCAGGGCCATTTTCGCCGACCTTCCGCCGTGGAGGCAAAATGCCCTGACAAGCATTTTTCAACCTCAAAATACGATATTCCTGTTGTTTAGGTCACATACCATGTTTTAGCGGTCTGTGCACATAGGCCTCGAAATCAGGTGACTTTATGACTTACGGTGTGTGGAGATACTAGTCTTTGCGCAAACATTACATGTGCAGACGTAACATTAAAACTTGAAAACCATAATAAAATCACTCATGTTAATATTCTTTTTTCATAGTAGTTTCCTGGCTCTCTTAGCATTCAGCACAAAATAAACACAGATCAGAATCAGATCTAGAATAACAATTGATTTTGGAAAATTTTGAATAATCGATCAACCATTGCTCAATCAAAATTGGGTGTAACAACTAAAATATCAAAATGACAAATGATAATTAACAGCAGCGGCCTATTTGCCATCAGCCATTTTGTTTAATGCCTTAAAGTGCCACTACGATCAAATTTTTACCTATCGATATTTTTGCGTATTTATAAAGCAGAGCTGCTAAATATTACTCGGTCGAAACCGTTTTGCGATTCGACGATGGCAAGTATTATTTTTCTAACTCCGAATCTGGTGTTGTTATGTCCGCCATTAATCGTTCATGTTCCTGACCAGCGTAACGAAGTGACGTCAGATTCTCAACGCGAAGACTCCACATGGCTAATTCTTCAAGTAAATCAAGGTCGTTTCTTCAAATTCTTCGTCTGAAAGGCTGAAAATTTCATCTACTTCTCTCGAAGAAAACAAGAAAACAAGTAACCTCGACTGAAATTCAGGCGTAGCATTGAGAATTTGACGTCACAAACAATATTACCTTTTGAAATTGTGGGCTCACTTGGAACACGTTTTTAGTAATGGAGCCTAAATAATATATAGTGATTTCAGAGCTCAAAATACTTACTTCAAAATACCATTTTTGAGTTGTTTTTTACATCGATGATCACTTTCGACCCTGAAATACTATTCTATGCTAAAGAAAATCTAAAAGACGATGGTGAATTTTCATCTTTTGCACTTTAACACCTATCCTATATATACTTCTAATATAAAGTTGAAAACCGCAAATTTCCAATACTACACACTTTCAAATTCAACACTGCACATTTTTCTACACAAAGTGTGCAATACTACAATAAAATAGGCCCTGCTGTGAGGCCTAGTTTTTCGCAAAAAAACTCTATTTTCGAAATAATTTTTAAGAAATAATTATGAGCATAAGTTTGTTTTCACTAAAATAATTAGATTATTCGCTCTCAATTTTTACGAAGCAACAGTTAACTTGGGTGTGAGATCTTGCTAATGTAGCTTGGCAGTAATGACCTAACACATATTTTCAAAATGTTATTTTACTAGAAGTTACTATTGTAAGGAAAGTGATACCTCAAAATTCAAGGCACAAATAAGGGACCATTCTGATTATTTATGCCCGGCGGTGGCCTGGCAAGATTCATCAATAACTTGAACAAAACCTCCTAAACCCCTTTAATACAAAAAGAAAATTCCATGACCCCCCTTGCACATAAGAATTAAAAATACAACCCTCTTCTACCTTTTGCACAAATACAAAAAATAATAACATATTAAATCACTATAATCATCGAGTTTACACTGCAGTACACTGCAATTTAGTGAACAATGTGTTTATATTCAGTATAATATTAATAAGACATCAATTTAACAGCTAAAGACCTCCAATGAAAAGACCTGATATGATTAATAAATGTGGTACTGTTTTTGGTATATAAATATGTAGTATTATTAAATAAGTAGATAAATAATTAAGTTGAAGCAGCACAATGAAAATGTGAGTTTTTCTAGTAGTTTTTGTATATGCAGAACGATATTGCTGGTAGCTCACTTCATCATATGCACTTGGACTTTTTCAGCTATGTGTGGTAATATTCAAACATCAAATGTCAATTTTAGAATAGAGTATATTGATATTAATCAAAAATAAAATAGATGGACCCCCCTCCTAAACCTATAATTTCTAAGTGGTCCCCCCTCTAACTGTGAAAAATATATGATGACCCACCCCTCTTTCTTGCCAGGCCCCACCCGGACATAAATAATGAATGGTCCCTAAGTGGCGGGCTTATTGAAGTCAACAGATGTAAGTTCAACAGTTGCATAAAAATGCAGTTGAACATAAAGATAAAATAGTTGTATAACATAGTTCTCTGTACAAGGTTTGCATAAAAAATGCAGTTAAATATGAACACAAAAAGTTGACATAATAGCAGTCGATAAACTAACAACTGCCAGAAGTTCAGCACTAAAGCAGAACACGTTATATGACGATTGACGAACGAGGCTCTTCACAAAATATCGTGGCCCTAGTAGCTAAAGAGATTTTATTTTGTTTGCATGCAGGCCGTTGGCGAGTTCTATCCGAACATTTGATTCGGATAGTTTCCGCATCTGGCGATTATACGAACATCTACGAGTTACGTCATAAAACGTCATAAATCTGTGGACATCCATGAAAAATCGAGCGTGATTTTAATCAACCTCGTTCCCAGGGCCTTATCTAACGTAGTTCCGCGAAGAGGTCTGGGTACGAGACACAGCAACCCAAGTCAAGATTAGTGTGCTGCCTACGGCAGCAATAAGATTATATATGATCAGGCGCGTACCACAGGAGCCGTAACGTGTATTAGTGAAGCCAGTTTAACAGTAAATCGATCGGATTTATTTGATATTTTTTACACAATAATTGTATTAAATCGCTATTAAAATGTTCTTACTTGTTAATTTTGTCGACAATCAGGACAAATTACAGGCAACCAGACCAGAAAAAATTCGGAAAGCCGTTGACTGTGCTTGCCCCGCCCCCTTCGTTAGGGGGCGGTCTAACGGCATTCTGAATTTAAATGTGACAAGCGCGCGAGACCGGGGCAAGCACAGTCAACGGCCTTCCGAATTGATGTAAACACTGACTCGTTGCCTTTCTGGTCTGGTTGCCTGTAATTAATTTTAACAAAATTAACAAGTAAGAAAATTTTAATAGCGATTTAATACAATTATTGTGTAAATAATCCTATCGATCGAAGCTTGTCAAAACAGTGGCGGATCCAGTGTTGTTCGAAAGAAGGGGCACACATGAAGAATCAGCCGTTGTGGTATATCTTTGCGGCTACGCCCCGAACAGGGGGTTTGATGCTCGCCAGGAAAATGTTTAATTTTGCAAAGCCCAGAAGTGCTTTTCCGGCGATTTCTGATAATAATTTTTGCGAAATTAGGGCACCACACCGTTGCTAAAAATGCACGATTACAAAGTCAAAGGGGCATCAAGATTATGAAACACTTTAATATCAACACAGAAGTAGTACAAAACCAATATATACACTTTAGCCTTTAGGCATCTGAAAACGTCCATCGTTTTATCTTGGAACCCATGTTAAAATATCTATGAGTGCATGCAAACTGGCTCTTGCACTGAAAATTGGATAAACTACCAAAATAAATCGGTCATATAATATTGCGTTTATCACTCCGACTTCTTCGTCTTGAGGTAAAAAACAGAAAACACTTGTTTGCGGAATTTTAAAGGGGGCGCGGCAGTCGTCCCTTTCGTAAACGGTCTTTGCCATCTCGAACGGTCTTTGCCATCCTAAACAATGACCGCGATACCCCTGAATCCTAACCCCCCGGAATTTTTTACTAATATATACGGAAAAACTGTGTCAAGCTGTGGCAGTGTTGCGAAAAATTCCGGAGGGTTAGGATTCAGGGGGGTTGGGGTCATTGTTTAGGATGACAAAGACCGTTCGAGATGGCAAAGACCGTTTACGAAAGGGACGACTGCGGGGGCGCGCGCCGCGTGCGTGGATCCGCCACTGCAAAATATTAACAATAAAATATCAACATTAGATTTGTGAGTCTTAAATTTGGTAGTTTTAAATTAATTTAAACTGATAAGTGCTAAATGTTAATGATTCTACTTGTCCATGTAAAATCGAATACGTCTAAAATATAATTTCTGCCGACCAAAATAACTTCTGCCGATCTGAAACTCGTATAAAGATTTTTTTTTGGGGGGGGGTGTCGCACCCTCCACATCCCCCTCCCCCACGCCCTAGCTCCGGGCCTGTATATGATGCTATAAACTAATTTCTAGCATTGTTAATAAAGGATTACTGGTTAAACTTGATAATCAAATATACGAGGGATTTTATTCAGAAAACATAATTTTGTTCGTTATACAGGTAAAATTCAAACAATATCATTCGTTTAAGTAGGTCAAGGTATTCAAAACGGTGGCACGAAATTTCGGTTCAAATTGGCACATGAACTGCATCGAACTCGTCACAATCCTCCTCGTTAAGTTCCTCTTCTTCGTTATCCAACAACTCGAGTTCGCCTTCGTCAAACCAATGAATCAACGATTTGCGCAACGGTATTAAGCAAAGAACAAAGAAAGGAAATGCAGGAGCAAGCGGTGTTAACTTTATGAGAATGATTATGGAAACGCAGAAGACTTGAATAAACGTAAAAGCGTGCATTTTGTTGGTTTTCACCTTGAGTACGTAAGGCACATCCGGGTGATGGTTCGCGGGTTGAAATAACATCTTGATTCGTTCGCAGAGCTGGATGTGGGACAACGAGCTGACACCAAGGTAGAGCAACACGCCCGCCAGGACTGCAATAGGAATCGATCGTAGGACAGGCGCCAGAGAAGCGGATATGCCGATGAGAATATGAATGACTATGTTGGTAAATCTCTGCTCTTTTACTTCGAGTAGCTCCGGGCGTTCTCCTGGGGCCTGCCTGTGATTGAAGACCATCAATGCCTGAAGATGAGAAACTGAGTGTATCGGTGACGCACACATCCAGGGAAAACCGAATAGCGATCCTACACCGACTATTATACCAACGACCAGGAGATCCAGGTTATAGCCAGTACCCTTCTTCAACTTAAACTGTTTTTTTTCAAGAATAACACCGGTGAGTTCAACTTCCATAAAAATCAGGATACTCACTAACACAGCTGGTATGATAGCAGCGATGATCGCAAAGGCTCCGATGCTATTGTCGGTGCCCATTGGATTTACGAACCAACTTGTCCGCTCGGATTTAGTCATTTCAAACCGATTCGGCACCTTGAGCTGGGAGACGGACACGTCGTCGTATAAGTTGTAGTACCACACCATGGACAATATGGCGACGAGAACGCCAAAATCGCTTACGATTCGTCGTACGAGGTGCGTGAAGATGTGCGAGTGGCGAAATCTGCGAAACATGTAGGAAATAAGGAATGTTCCGATGACGAGCAATAGCGCCAGATGACCCGAAGCAGGCGAAGTGGACGAAGACGACAGCGACGCCGCAGTAACGTTCGAGCTATTCGTAGACGTGGTATTGGTTTCGGAAGTACTGTCGTATTCCTTAACCACGATGAGTACTGCGTCGTAGATAAACGTAAACGCTATAAGACACGCAAATATTTCTTCTGTGAAGCGAGTGAAGTAACGCACCAGGAAACAGCCCTCGAAGGCCACCACAATGAAACAAATCATCATTACCCACATGCCAATCCACGCCCGAAACGGCAGGTATTCTATGCCTAAGGTTTCCGAAAGGACGTAAGTGTTTTTCTCGAACACCACCACGGGGCCGGTCAGGGAGATGATTGTCAGCGGCTGGCCAGCTAGCAGCGCGAAAAATACCCCGCCGAAAGCTGTTGCCAAAATGGTTTCGGACACTCCGATCCAGCCGCCCGTTGTTTCGCTCAAAATTCCACCGAACGTGATCGCGGGCGCCAACGAGGCTATGTATACAAAAACGATCGCAGCAAAACAGTGGATGTCGAATGCATCGGTGATATCGCGGACGTAATTAGGATACCGACGCATGATATCTTTATAGAGCCCCCCACAAAAATAGCCAGTTCTTTTCAACGGATCTTCTGTCGGTTCTTGCACCAAGTCAATGTCTGATTGAACGACGTCAGTGTTTTTTCTTTTCCTAAGTTGAAACATTTTTTTGCTTTGAGTTTCTATCACTGGTATTGTTTGCAGCAATACCTGTCGGTCCCACTCTCCGGGTGGTATGACTACACAATCGTCCAGGAATTCATCGATAGTACGCAACAAAACATGTCGTTCCTAAAAAACAAATCACAATTAATTACATATACAAAATATAGGATATTCAGGAAACAAAAAAAAACTTGTCAAATCAAACTTGTCAATATGCTCATTTTATGTTATGGTTTGGGGATTTTACATATTTGTGATCCTTGGAATCTCTTGAGAAGAATAGCAGAATATCTTGTCGTGCGAAAATTTCATATTCAAATCTTTTTCCCCTGCGAAAATGATTTACTATTCACAGGAAATGACGTAAGCAAGGACACTCAAAAACATTGCGCATCGATTCAGCAGTGAAATGCAATGAATGTTTGGGAATTGAGCGAATGATGAGTTTAAAGTTCATAGCCAAATTCTTTGTATTTCACTGTTGAATTAGTAATTAATGACTTCGCTTAAATCAACTTTAGCAGGGGAAAAAGCCAAAAAGGCATGAAGATTAAATTTTGGAACGAGAAGATATATTACATTTCTTTTTGGTAGAACCCAAAGATTACGAATATGTAAAATCCCCAAACCCCGGATAGGCACCTATCACAAGTCAAATGGGAGGAACAAACTGTGTTAAGCTGACAGATTTTCATTCTTTGCCGAATTTCGTGGCCACAAAACCGCCTTTGTGAGCATGGAAGCAGAAACACTCCAAAATATTTATTGATTCTTTAAAAGAGAATAGTGCGAGTACGACAGTTAGCAAGTTAGGGAGTTAGAGAGATAAATAGGGTAGCGAGAAACGGCGTGAGAAAGTTAGAGAGTTATAACGAAATATTATAGAATTAAGGAGCATGAGAGATGGAAAATTAGCGAGTTAAATGGACACAAGGAGCCCAACTCTGACGCCTGTGATGGTATTCTGTCTATTTTCATAGATAATAGTTTTTGTATCTACTGCGTTTGCGCGAGTAGATACATTGCTATCCTGTAGGGTAAAAAAGTGTAATCGGAACCAATCGAACTGCGAATGCGAAGTCCGGTCATCAGTTGATGTTGTCCGATCTTTGCCGATAACTAAGCGAAGCGGTCAACGACGAAGCGGCCTTTTGATTGCCGATTAATTTCTGAGTACATAAACAGGTTTTTACGAAGGGTATGCACGTTCGCGTAACATAATAGACACGTATGTCATGTATTTAGACTCGGTAATTCCAAATCTGTTTTCAGAATATACGGATGCGTGTTTGGTGCATTATGGGATATTTTAGGTGAGTAAAATTCTGAGCTAGCGCTCCTATGTACAACGATGGTCAAAAAAGGAATGAAGGTAAAAAAACATAACACTTAAAAATTAAGTACTTCTAAATGTTATTGACGTACTAAATGAAGTCAGTTGACCGAAAAACCAACAGAATCACCATTAACATTATGCTTCCGGTTGGCTAAGTAACAATATTCAAGTGTTTATCTTATTCAAGTTTAACTACAATGCTTCTACGCATGTAACAAGAATCAAAGCGCTTTATTACACATAAATCGTAGAAAACAACGAAAAATAACCATTTTTTAAACGTATGTGACTCAAAACCGTGACTTTTACTCACCTCTAGTATCCCACAATACAAAGCGCGGGTACGTTTTTTGAGATTCGCGATCCGTGTATTGAATTAAATCGATTAAATATTGATCGAGATAACGTTCAAAATATTCGACGAAACTTATGTTTATACCTACACGGCGTGCGAGGTCTGGGAACCATGGATGGGGAAAACCACAGAGGGGTTACGATAAAACTCTAGGGTTATTGCGTATACGTATTTCTAATACTATGTCTTCTTATTGACCTTCTAAGTAATTATAATAGCTTTTCTAAAATATTTTACATTAGCGACTATACAGTAGATACATGTACGCCGAAGCGTACCTAGCTATTTTTTATATGGCGCTTCTGATAGATGATATGCAATAATTGCAATGTTTTATTCAAACACGCTGAAAGCTGAGACCGCGCCGCTTCTATTAACAGATGGATGTCATGCAAATTGCAAAACTTCTTGTCGTCTCAGCTTTCGCTGAGCGTCAGGCGCATTCACGTTGCAAAGAAAGAAGCAGCTGTTTCGAGTTTCAAAAGCGCGTTTAAATAAAACGTTGCAATTTGCATGGCATCTATCAAAAGCGCCATATAAAATATGTCTACTGGAATGAAATGGCTTAAAAGGTGACTAAAAAGGACCTTTCTGTTTTTGTTAGGTATGGCTTAGCTACGGTTAGGGTTAGGGTTAGGATTAGGGTTATTATTAGTTTTAGTATTAGGAAACCAGCTTACCGTATTTACTCGATTAAACGCCGCCCTCGATTAAACGCCGCCCTCGATTAAACGCCGCAGATGGAAGCAAAATTACCAATATAAACGCCGCCCTCGAATAAACGCCGCACCCAATCAGAAGAATGCGGCGTTCATTCGAGGATTATAAGAACAAAAAACAAGTACAGTACAACTCGATAATCTACACCATCCTTGGAAATTTATTTTCCTGTATAACAATGTTTCTAAGTTCGAAGTGGCCATACTTTGCAGCTCTTACATCAAGCTCTATCTTCAGAATTTTTGCAATGCGCAGTTCCGTGGTCAAGGCCGAGAACTTTACCGGAAATAAACGAAATAAACGCCGCCCTCGAATAAACGCCGCCCTTGAATAAACGCCGCATCGGAAACGCTAAAAATGTAATAAACGCCGCAGCGTTTAATCGAGTAAATACGGTAATTACAATTCGTAAGTAGGATGGCGGCCATCTTAAAACCTACCCCGCCCGTCAATACCCTTTAGCCAATTAATTACTTTTGTGCGTAACGCTCATTAAGATTCATTCCGTCTAATAATTACGAATCCGCTTTATTGGGGGTACCTACTTCTACACTGCGCATATAGTTATTATATAGTTCAAGGATATGATGGATATCCTTCAAGTTTAGACATACCTTGAATTGATACGCTAGAGAGAGAAAGGACTTATTGGACATCATAGCGGCAATTGAACGTCCTGTTTCCCTGTACTTGTTTTGCTGGTCCTCGGGTCCAAGTAGCAGAAACAGAAAGCGAACAGGAACATTAACTTCAATAAGGTTTCCGAGATAACAGGCTTCGGCCAGACGGACAAATACAGAAATAGGTTTATTCAACATGTTGGCAGCTCCGATCAACACCGTGGTGGATTCAGAGCTTCCAGGAAGTCGCAATTCTGAGAAGTCTGGTTCTCTTTTAGTACTGATATTATCTGGCGTTACAACTTCATCACCAGGATTAATACTTATGTTTTTACTTCTCAAGCACATTGGAATACATACATACGAGCATCTGCAATACAATACACAAATTAAATTTAAGTGACTGAAGCTTATACCATGCCATTTTCTGTTGTATATCTATATGTTGTATAATTAACAAATATTGTTCAACTCTCATCAATTCTAATGCATATCTCATCAATTTTCTCTTCCACTCTGATCACTCTCATCGACCCTTATACACTCTCATAAACTCTCTTGCAGCATACTCATCAACTTTCTTCAACTTTCTTGCACCACTCTCATCAACTCTCATCAACTCTCATTGACTCTCATCAACTCTCATCAGCTCTCATTAATTCTTGTCGACTCTCATGAACGCTGAACAACGTCTCAACGACATGTAATTAGTTACTTGATTAGGCTTGTACGGTGGCCCACGAGGGACAACACTACAAACCAAAATAAATAATACAAACATAAATTTGTGTTACCATTTCCTTTATAATATTTTGCGCACTATCATTCGAAATAAAAAAATCCGCCGCAAACAAAACTAAACGTACACTGCAAACAAAAAAAGACGCAGCACCGCAAACAAAAGTTCTAGTCTCACTCTGCGAACGCAGGTTGGCGAGAGAGACCTGGCACTAATCTAACAACGAGTTGGCGATTTGTGTAAATTTATAAATAATTCTTCGAGTTTAACTAAGAACATTTAAATGACTGGTAACCTTAAAGAGGATATCCAAAGCGCGGTGCATTAACAAACGCTTCGAGAATAACTTTCAAATGTGCTAACAAGCAATGGGCAGGCAAGTGAATGCAGCAATTCGGCGAATTCGCAGATATCGCAAACTACAGCTGATCATCAAACGCTTCAAGGCTCTTCCAACGCATCGACTGCGACACCACATTCATATCTTGCAATATGGATGTGTTGTCGCAGTCGCAGCATATGCCACAATCATCGTTCGCGATAGCTGTTCAAGCTGTCAGGTCCAGCAGCCAGCTGATATTCCATTATGATGTTTCTTACGTTCAAGATCTTCGTCAATATGTTCGGTGAAGTTTTTTTCGTATAAATCCCAAAATGACGTCACATAAATAGTAGATTCGGTAGTAAAAAAAAAGTTCGGCAGTAAAAATCGGTAGTAAAATTCTAAATTAAAATCAGTTGTTATTTCTAAAATAAAGCATTATCGTAAGAGTTAGGGTCAGTATTAGATTTCGGATTAGGGTTAGGACTATGTTAAAAATTCGGGATATTTATATGAAACGTCAGCCGATGATATGTCCCAGACCTGCCAAGTTCCCCGGTTTTGACGAAGATCCGCCGGTCCTAGGGCCGGATTAACGTTGCGCGAGGCCTGTGGCATATTTTTAGCGCGAGGCCCGCGGACCCCCCCCCCCAACGTTAGGAACACCTAACTAAATAAATTCAAAGACACAAAAGATTAAAAAAAATCGTTTTCAGTTTTCTCCCCCCAAAGACAAATAATGAATAAATATATAATAATAATATATAAAATAATATATATAATAATATATTTTATAAATTATTATAAAATTTGAACGTTGGGATCGGTAAATTTCTGCCGCCATCGGACCTCCCTAAAATTTATCATCGGACCTCCTGTACTTTCGTTTGGTCCCCGTGCTGGAAGCCAATAGAAAAAAGGCTATCAGAAAGCGCGGGGGGGGGGGGCTAAAAGAGCGGGGCTCCTAAATGCGCGAGGCCCCTAAATGCGCGGGGCCCCTAAATGCACGTGGCCCCTAAATGCGCGGGGCCCTTAAAGAGCGGCCCCCTAAAAGATCGGTCTTTTAGGCCGCTCTTTTAGAGGCCCAGCGCTTTTAAGAGCCTCGCGCATTTAGGGGCCCCGCGCATTTAGGGGCCCCGCGCATTTAGGGGCCTCGTGCTTTTATGAGCCAGCTCTTTTAGGGGCGGGGCCCTTAAAAGGGCGGGGCCCCTAAAAACGCGAGGCCCCCAAAAGCGCGAGGCCCGTGGCATATGCCACTTCTGCCATATGGTTAATCCGGCACTGGCCGGTCCCCCGGTGACTTGCGAAGTTCTCACGGCAAACCGACATGATCAATTTTTGAAAAAAAAAATAAAGAAATTTACCAACTTCCAGAACAATTTAATTTGTATGTTATTCCATTCAGAGACGATTATCTGTATAGTATAATAATAATTTCTCTAGTACTTCACATTGATGGCACGGCCTTATTGCTTAAAATTATCGGTGATTTGTATTGGTAATAGATTCATATATTCCGTCAGCACTAATCTCCCATATGGACTTATAGTACGTATTCCATATAAAGTCATATCGGACGGGACTGGGAAGAGCAAATACATTGCCCCCACTTGATGCGGATAGTTAACACGTTACGATATGTTCGATTACCCGCTCTTTTTAAGAAAACTACGTTCGCTAGCCGGATAAGCTGTACGCATATTGTAAACAAATAATTTACCTTTGTTTTAATATATATTGTAGCTTTGGGAGTTGATTATTTCACAAGAAAACGTTCGTCGAAGACATGCAGCCGAAAGTTCGTTTACAAGATGGTATCCGTAATACGAAAATTATATTTTTGGACATGTTCGATTATTCGCTTTCAAAGAGAACTAAGTTAGCTACCAGGATAAGCTGTATGCATGTTGTAAATAGATCATTTAACTTTAAAAGATTATATGCTATAGCTTTGTGGGAGGGTTAGGATCTTTGTTGTTTTGGGGTCGGTTACAATCCAATTAACTTGGAGGCTGGTACGAGGGCAATGTATTTGCTCGTCAATGTGCTCTTCCCAGTCCCTTCCGATATGACCTTATATGGAATACGTACTATAAGTACTTATCTAATCTCCCTCCATCATTCGAAAACAAAATACTGGTAAGTTACATCTTTTTTTTTAATTTAAAACATTTTTTTAACATGATTATATGAATCCCCCGGTTTTTTCTGTGATCTCCAGATTTTTGGGCCACATTTTTTCAAAATCTCCAGATTTTCAGTTCCTGGAGGTTGGCAGGACTGTATATTCGTGACGCTTTAAACCAAAATCCTTTAGCTTTCGTTTTAAAGTTCGCTCAGGCATGCATACATCTAACAAAAGTACTAAGTGCTTGTATTGCATTATTTTATGGAAATAATACTCGATTACTTCCCTTTCCGCACCAGAAGGTAACCCCAGGGGTGCCGGAAACAAACTCAGGGCAGGGGGCGGAGTCTCGAAAACGAGCACTATGACGTTTAGTTCGGGCTCGTTCCTCCTAATTTTCCTCATTACCAATCTCGCTCGTAAATTTAAATGTTTTGCTATCCGAATTTGGGCAGTATAAATTTTAACTCAGAGTGATAAAATGAATTCAAAAGAAGTATAAGATATTGTAATCGTACCAAAGGGCACACGGCTACCCCCGTAAGCAAAGGGCAGCGGGGGGGCATCGCCCCCCGCGGTCCCCAGTCGATTTCCTCCATTTTGTTTTTGTTAGATTATATAGTGCCAGCCCTCTCTCGCCAACCATGCTCCCGCAGTGTCTTTAGAACTAGTTTGTGGCGCTGCGTCTTTTTTTGTTTGCAGCGGATTTTTTTTTATTTGGAATGATAGTTTACAATATATTATAAAGGAGATGATAACACAAATTTATGTTTGTAGTATTTATTTTGTTTGTGGTGTTGTCGCAACCGTACACTTGTATCCATATATTCGTTGACTTCCTTTTGTAATTAAAACGACTTAAAATTCGTCAAAAACGCAAAAATCCAGTCGAAGTACACGTCAGCCGTTCATTATCAAGTTAGAAAAGCATGCTCGTTAGGTCCAGGAGCCAATCAGAGCGCGTGTTGTCGCTCATTTATTTCCGGTTATTTTATAATAATTTATTTGAACAAACTCCTTAAAAGATAAAGAATGGCATTTGCAGTACTTTCGTATCTTATCTCGTTTTTGTGTTATTCAAGATTGTGTAATATGACCTATGATGTCACAAAGTGTACTCAGCATTACGCCTGTTGCATGGGCACAAATTTTGCCTATATGACCAATCTGAAAATGAAGCATATCTTCAAAACCATTAAACAAAATTGCTTGAAACTTTGCATAATTAACGGTATACAGTTCACGAAATTGAATATTCTCACGTTAACATTATCGTTTCCATCCGAAATCAAAAAAATATATTTTCTATCATGCCCTGCAAAGATTTTAATTTGAAGTCGCCCTGTTTCACTAGTCAACAGGCAAAAATTGTTTCAGAAAAGGCAGAAAATAAAGAAGTTTGAAAGGAGTCTGGTAACTAATCTGCTACTATAGTAACGATAAACTGTTGTCGTTGAATTGTTGTCGTATGAATTTAGTGAACTGTATATGGCAAAGTTTCAAGCAGGGCCGGCGAGAGGAGGCAAAATACCCAGGGCCCGGGACCTGGTAAGGGGCCCGGCGAAGCATATCGTACGTTATATCGTACGTTAAAACAACGAAACAACATATATAACTCATAAAAACGTACGGAACCTGAACGTCATATCCAAATCTTGGAATAGGTGTTTTTTCGTCTTTAGTTTTCAAAATAGGTAAACATTGACAATAATTATAAGCACGATATAAACGCCAAAAAGGACAATGCTAACAATATTCGTGCAGAAATTGCCGCAAAAGCACATATGGGCCTTTCGAAATTTAAAATTTCCCTGGGGAAACGCCCGAGACCCCCTTACTGGAAAGACACTATAACAACCTTTTTCATACTCCGATCCACAGGATTCCCCAATACTGGCTATAATTGTAGTGTCAATAACAATTATACTGTATTATAACTACTGTATAAGTCTATTTGCAAACCATTACTCATATATTTCACGTAAAACAAAATTAGGAAAGGGGCCCGTACACACGTCAGTCCTAGGGCCCGGGGTATGCTCTCGCCGGCCTTGGTTTCAAGCAATTTTGTTTAAGATATGCTTTATTTTCAGATTGGTCATAATGGTTAGGTCATATTACTCGACTTTGAGTGACTCAAGAACGAGATAAGAAACGAGATAAGAAAGAACAAGATAAGAAAGAACTACACACGCCGTTCTTTACCCTTGTAGGAGTTCTTTCAGCAAATAATCGATAAATGTCAAGTTTCGAATCATATACCCTTTGTATTAGCTGAATCAACCGTTATAATTATACACTACTTTTGTTTTGGAGGAAAAAATATACTGAAAAATACGCGATCGATCCGTAATATGCCTGCAGTGATTACCAGATCCTCAGGTTACCGACGCCTAAAACTCTCGAGCAATTCAAGAGGTGAATGACAATGGCTGCAACCGTAAAGCTTTGTCTTTTACGTTAGTCAGCATACACGTTTGTTGCAGGGTCGTAAAATACGTGCAATCGTTTCTGATCTTGTTGCTGTTGTCACGGTTGTACTGCTGTCGGTTTCGTTGGTCTCATTGTTTTTGTAGTTGTCCCGTTCAATAAAGTTCATCTTGTAGTTGTTTTTGTGAAACACGTGCCGAAGATATTTGTTTTCGTTGAGTAGATTTTCGGGTGAATCGCTAATAGTAATAAGTTAGCAAAGCGTATTGGAGATCGATCTCGATCCTTAGCAACCAGGCTATTCGCGTCAATTACTTCAGGAATCTTTCTTTAATTCTAGTTTCGCTTATTACACGGCTTTCTGCTTTCTTTTCCTCCGCATAAACTCAATAACCTTGAGGGCATTAGTGTGAAGAGGGCCTTTTAAAAAATTATAATGCAGCTCATGGTATCCGAGCGCGCGGCTAAATTTCTCGCGCCAGACGCTAGTAACGCTACAGTAATTTCATGATCAGGTCACTTGCGGTACGGTTTTTAAACCAACCATTCATTTTCTTTAGAATTTAGTTGACCTTTTAGAGTGAAGATCAGTAGTGTCAGTCGTTCAACAAAAGTCACCACTATATTATGGCCCTATTAAAACTGTCCAAAGATAACTTGCCCAATGATATACAATATTGAAACATTCTGTTTCGTTCGCTGTTATGTTCGAAAGTATTTCGTCGGTTGTTATACGTACTTTCAATAGACTGACTCACTTCGAACATTTAACCATGATTTAACAGACTGGTAATTGATCATTCATGACACCGATACTGTGTGTACCGATTGGGTCAATAAATATCTTATTTGATAGCTTGACAGATAATATGGGAAAGCATTTTAATCGTTTTTACCCTAGGACGCAACATCTAAAAGACTAAAACGCCAGCTTCGCAGGCTATCTTCGCCCTATCAGGGCTCGGAATAAATTAATACATTTCGAAACTCGTAAAATACCTGTCCGTATCTGCCAAACGGTCATCAAATATATTAAGATGTATGTATACGCATGCGCACTTGGTGCGGATACGATCCTGAAGGGACGGCGTTAGATCATATTGAGCTAACGTACAGACGGTTATTTGGAACGATGTTTTTTAGTATAACCATAGCGCGTGGGGGGTTAGGAAGACACTTAAGGTGAGGGGTTACGGTTAGAAAGCTCGTTAGGCGGGGGGTTAGGGTTAGGATCTAAGTTGTTTTGGGGTTAGCTATAAGTGGTTATTTGCATGGAGTTAAGTGACAAAATTCTGACAATTATATAGCTCGCTCAAAAGAATAAGCCTAATACTAACGGAAATAGTAACCTTAATAGTAACCTTAATAGTAACCTTAATAGTAACCTTAATAGTAACCTTAATAGTAACCTTAATAGTAACCTTAATAGTAACCTTAATAGTAACCTTAATATAAAAAACTGTATGTTAGCTCAATATGATCTAACGCCGACCGTCCTGAAGCTACGTTACCAAAAATTGCATCGAATATGCGCTTTTTCTGGGCGATTTTGCCAGTCTTCGAATTTTGTTAAGAAAAGCCAACGCTATAAATTGACTAGTAGTTTGGATGACTAGTTATCGCATTGGCGACTGGCAAGATGACGTAATTCAAACATTTTAAAAGATGCTTTTTATTCACTACGTTCTGCTGATTTTTGTATCTCAAGCGATCAATCTTTCTGCCGTTGAATTAGGAAATTGGAAACCAATTCAAAGACCGAGAAAATCGCCCTGGAAAAGTGCATATCTGGAAACATAAGCAACGTGCCCGTACAAAGAGAAACGTACAACATGATGCCCCCATAGGGAACTTGTACTTACAACGAACTGCGCTGTGAACTTCCTACTGAACCTCCAGCATCTACATCTAACTCTTGCACATTATCTCTGGTGTTCTCCTGATTTTCAAGCAAGTTGAGAGTAAAATGGCGATTAAGGCGTCGAGCGAGAAGAGTTGCTTTGCTTTGGTCTTTGTGGTGATGGTTGAGCAGAAGAAGACGGACGATGGAATCTCGAAGCCTCTCTTCCAAGTAACCACAGCGAATTATTTCCTCGACAACGACATCGACAATGGCAGACATCTCTGTTTCAACCACGTCTATCAATATCGGACACACGGCGAGGATGTTGCGCACATTTTGTAAACCCTGGAGCGACAGACATGGAATGTGAGGTTTGCTCCATCTATCTGACTCTACATTTTCCTCAAGCGTAACCCATCTCGCGGTTTCTTCCCATTCTTCCCGCGCGCCTTCCCGTTGAACTAGTTCTTCGAGTTCAACGAAGCCGTTTGGTCTGCTACATGACATAACGTAGTGTGACGCTTTACCACCATGGGCCACCACGTTTACGAAAGAATCAATTAACAGTCATTTCGTTATGACGTCATTAATTAGTACTCACTCGCATCAGGCGCTCGCGACGCAAGCGAATTATTCTGGATCCTGACCCAGCGAAAAACGCGCAAGCCGACTATAACGACACAGCGGTGGCCTTCTCAAAAATTGCTACAACAAGCAGCTAAGCGCGTTCAATTCGCACGGCTTGCTCTTTTAAATATACAGTGGAACCTCCATATCACGGACACTTCGGACCGAAGTTTGCTGTTCGTTGTCTGGAGGTGTCCGCTGTCTAGAGGTTTTCTATTCATAATTGTAAAATTCATTAATAATTCATGAAGAAAATTGAAAATAAATTAATATTCAATCAGCATCTTTAACCCAGGATAAAACATTGATTAATGACGTGACGTATGTTTTTTATGACGTGACGTGAAACTGTTTGGACGTGTACTGAAGTGCTCCGCGAATTATTTCGTATTTCATTTTTTCCTGTACGATTTTGAACGGGATACTTCTCAAAGTGGTCAGTTATAAAGTGTTCTTCTCATGGAATCTGAGAAACTCCAAGTATCTTTTTCGCCATCTAAATAATATTTTGTGAAATACCGGTTGTCTATACCGAGCCTTTTAACGTTTGTTTTTCAAGCTCGCGCAAAAACGGTTGGTCTTCACACGCAAACAAACGAAGCACGCTACGTATATGCTGACGACAGTGCGCGTGCTTCAATTTGATCTGTGCGCGTGCGTGAAGTAATTAACTTGGAATAAAACTCATCGAACTGCACTAGACACACGCGCCATGATTTTGCTTCGAACAATCCAAATTACGTTATCCCTTTTGTTGGTTGGTTCTTCGCGGGATTCGTTATACTGAGGAGAACCTAGTGGCGTTGTTACGTAGTGGCCTTCCTATGTAGTAGGCTTTATCTTATAATGAAACTGTAATTAGTTTTATAAGTAACATTAAGAATATATTGTTGTAAGAGCGTTGAGACTATTGTATAATGCTCCTAATATACGTCTTTATTATTATTATTATTATTATTATTATTGAAAGTTTATCTCTGTATATTATACAGGAAGTTCTGTAGGGCATCGGGCCACAGCCTGTGGCCTAGGGTGCCCTAGTTCTTAAAATCTCGCCTTGGCACAGTTCTTATGTGTCCAGTACTTTTCTTAGAATTTTTCCCGAACCCAGCAAGCAAACACGTTGCAGCATTTCCACACTATATGGTATTTCCAGTTGATTCAACCACTTTTCAAATCCCTTTGATATTGTCCCTAATGCACCTATAATTATCGGTATGATTTTAACCGACCGACAGTTCCAAATTCGCTTGATTTCGATTTTCAAATCATGGTAATTTTCCACTTTCTCTCTCTCCTTGCTTACAATTCTTGTATCAAAGGGGCAGGCGACATCGATAATCCAGCAAGATCTTTCTTCTTTGTTTAGTAACAGAATATCGGGTTTGTTGTGTTCAATATGGTGGTCCGTTTGGATCTTAAAATCCCACAACAGCTTGAACTTTTCTGAGTCACAAACTGGTTCCGGCTCAGTGTGATCATACCATTTCTCTGTCCTTGTAAACCCATATTTCTCACTTAACTGCCAATGGATAACCTGAGCCACCCTGTCATGTCTCCATAACTTATATTGTTTCTGTGCCAGCGCGGTGCACTCTGCCAAAATATGACTTACTGTTTCCTCCCTCGTTCCGCACATTCTACATGCTGGAGATACGTCTTGGTTGTCAATACGTTTCTTCACACTGTTTGTCCGCAGAGCCTGATCCTGTGCAGCCATGAGAAATCCTTCACTTTCTCTTTTCAACTTCCCTCTCTTAAGCCATTCCCACGATTTCTGATCTCTAATTTGTTCAGTGCCTCTTGCAAATTGTCCATGGAGGGGCTTTTCGTGATACCTTTGGGCATGCTCTTTCGAATACGAAACCTTATCTTTATCTGGCTCTCTTTGTTTTAATATTTTCTCTTTACCCACAGCTTTCAGCAACCTTTCCTGGGAGGCCTGTATATACTCGCTTAGGTTATTGACCTCAACATTCACACATTCCTCGATGCTTATCATTCCCCGTCCACCTTATTATTATTATTATTATTATTATTATTATTATTATTATAAAATATAATAATTATTATATAATAATAATTATTATATAATAATTATTATATAATAATTATTATATAATAATTATTATTATATTAAATATATTATTATTATTAATATAATATTATCATAGGTAAAACCTGGGTGAATGAAAAACTAGATGGTATTGCGTCGAAATATATACGGAAATGGCTTGAACTTCCCATCTCAGCAACACTTAGCAACGTCCTACTTCCTCGCAGTAAGTACGGTCTAAATATCATTCTCCCTTCAACGAAATTTCTTCAATGCCAAACTGTTTCGCGAAAAGCTTTAAAATTATCACCAAATGAAGAAATTAGAAACCTATGGACTGTCACAAGTAACCACAAGAATGTGCAATACGACAAGTACAAAAACACAAAGGACGTACTAAACACTTTCAGAAAAGAACACGAAGAAAGGCTTCAACATCACCTTATTTCACAAGGTTCATTCTTTTCCAACATCATTAAATATTCGACTCTCTCGTTCAACTCCACATGGTCCTCAGTCCAAAGCAAACTCCCTAAGAACATATTTAACTTCACCATCCGATACATCAACAACACGCTTCCGACTCGCAAAAACCTTGTGAAATGGGGAATATCACCTACATCTGACTGTTCATTCTGCTTGCAACCTGAGACCCTACTTCACGTCATTGCTGGTTGCCAAACATACCTAAACGAAGGGCGGTTTACTTGGCGACATGACTCTGTTTTAAATTTTATTGCCTCCTCACTCAACTCCGTACAAAATTATAGCCTCTACGCTGACATACCTGGCTACATCAGCCCATCTGTTCTCACCGGAGATAGATTACGCCCCGATCTTTTGGTAACAATCGAAAACAAATGTATATATATATTCTCGAACTCACAGTCGGATTTGAATCCAATCTACTCAATAATGCCACCCGTAAGAGACAGAAGTATCAGGAACTAATTACGGAACAGAACAACAATTATGAACAAGTTAAATTTGTGAATCTGTCCATCAGCTCACTCGGAGTCTTCAGTCAACCATCATTAGAATTTATTGAAATGCTGAAAGATCTCAAATTTGACGAACGTTGCCGAAAGTACTTCATGAAAAGAATAATTAACATTTGTATAAGAACCTCATACTATATTTTCTGTAAACGTAACAAAACCTGGGACAACCCAACACTAATGCAAAACTAATATTATATATCATATATATCGTTAATTCAAGTAGACATTGGTGAACTACCTGTAAAAGAGAGGTTTATCATTGTAGTATATATCAATTATGAATAAATAAAGTTTACATTATTATTATTATTATTATTATTATTATTATTATTATTATTATTATTATTATTATTATTATTATTATTATTATTATTATTATTATTATTATTATTAATGAAACATCAATGTTTTATCCAAGTTAACTTGCTCAAATTGAGCTTTTTCGGAGTTAAAATAATTTGTTTGTACCGTTTCTAGAACTTCCAAACAAAGTATGTATTATATATTCTACTCATTTTACAAGTTCATTAAAACATTCGGTCGATGTTTACGGGCAGTTACAACGGCTCGCCATTGTAACTGCCCACAAGCATCGGCCGCTCATGTTTTAACTACTACATAATTGTATCAGTGTCTGGACTTACTATCTGTTGTCCGTTATATAGAGTGTCCTGTTAGTGGAGGTTCTACTGTGCTATGAAAAAGAGATCAATAAAAGAACTTCAATATGTAGAAAAATACTTAAGTAAGAGTAGTAAAAAAGCTAGTATTCTGCGTAGCGGCCCTCTTTGGGGTCATTGGCACTTAGAAGCTTTGATATGTTGGGTAATTTTAAGTCAGCAGTTAAGACTTTTCTTTTTTTAAATTAATAGTTTTTTTGTTTATAGTGGTAATATATGTAGGCTTTATCTTATAATGAAACTGTAATAAGTTTTATCAGTATATTTAAGAATATATTGTTGTAAGAGCATTGAGACTATTGTATAATGCTCCTAATACGTCTATTATTATTATTATTGGGCGGAAATGCGCGCGCCATGATGCTAAAAAGCTAGTAGAGTGCTGCTAAGCAGTATTTTTGTAGCAAAGCGAAAAGGTGGTGAACTGCCGAAATTTTAGGAACGTAATATTGACGTTTCGAGCGGAGTCTTCATCAGAATACCTGGTGAAGAAGGGCTCCACCGCGAAACGTCAGTGTTTCGTTCCTAAAATCTCGGCAGTTCACCCAGGGCCGCCGAGAGACAGGACGGGCCCGGGGGCATTCTCGCGGGCCCCTAAATGCCTCAGATGTCGTTATAGTTTATGGCAAATTCTCGAGGCAGTTGCCCCGGCTACCCTCCCCTCTCGACGGTCCTGAGTTCACCACCTTTTTGCTTTGTTAAGTAAGAGTACTTAAAGGGCATCATGAAACAAAAATTGAGATGACTTTTTTATTGATTTATTTGAAAGAACTTTTAAAATGATAAAGAATGGCTTTTTACAGTTCTTGCATATCTTATCTCGTTCTTGAGTCACAAGTTGTACCCGCCATTATGACGAATCTGAAAATGAAGCATGCAGGGCCGTACTCAGAAAATTTTACAGGGGGGTGTAAGCTCACTTCAACCGACTGACGCACTAGCTTGTACCGACTACATCCTATCGATCGAAGCTTGTCAAAACAGTGGCAGATCCAGGGTTGTTCAAAAGAGGGGGCGCCCTGAATAATCAGCACGTTGTCGTGTATCTTCGCGGCCATGCTGGGGACATGCCCCCAGGAAAATTTTTGATTTTGCAAAGTCCAGAAGTGCTTTTCCGGCGATTTCTGATACGAATTTTTGCGAAATTAGGGCACCACGCCGTTGCTAAAAATGCACGATTACAAAGGGGCATCAAGATTAGGAAACACTTTAATATAAACTCAGAACCAATATATACAGAACCAATATATACACTTTAGCCTTTAGGCCAGAGTGCTCAAACTACCACAAGGGTAGTCATCTGAAAACGTCCATCGTTTTACCTTGGAACCCATGTTAAAATATCTGAGTGCATGCAAGCTGGCTTTTGCAATGAAAATTGGATAAGCTACCAAAACAAATCGGTCATTTATCACTCCGACTTCTTCGTCTTGACATGGTAAAAAACAGAAAACACTTGTTTGCGGAAACAAAGGTTGGCGCGCGCCGCGTGCGTGGATCCGCCACTACAAAATATTGTCTTTCCGTTGGGTGCCTACTAAAATGACCCTGGTCAGCTGGTGAAATGGTTAATTAGTCCTACGTTGTGAGTCTTACATTTGGTAGTTTTAAATTAATTTAAACTGATAAGTGCTAAACGTTAATGATTCTACTTGTCCGTGTTAAATCGAACACGTCTAAAATATAATTTCTGCCGACTGAAACTCTTATAAAGATTTTTGGGGGGTGTCACACCCCCCTACACCCCCGTAGCTCCGGGCCTGGAAGCATGTCTTCAAAACTATTGCATAAAATTGCTCGAAACTTTGCACAAGTACAGTTCACTAAATTGAATATCAATCTTATTGTTGCCATAGTGACAGATTAGTTCCCAGACTTCTTTCTTTCTGAAGCAAAAACATTCTATTTTCTAGCATGCCCTACAAAGATTTTGATGTGAGGTTGCCCTGTTTTGTTGGCAATGCTATTAAAAATATACTTCACAAGTCCATATAGCCAAAAATTGTTTAATAAATGGCAGAAAATAAAGAAGTTTTCTAAAGGATGAATGAAGCCCGGGAACTGATCTATTACTGTAGCAATGGGGACATTCAATTTAGTGAACTGTATACTTATGCAAAGTTTCAAGCAATTTTGTTTAATAGTTTCGAAGATATGCTTCATTTTCAGATTGGTCATAATGGTGGTACACTTGTGACGTCTAGGTCATATTACACAACCTTGAATAACTCCAGAACAAGATGAGATATGCAAGAACTGTAAAAAGGCCATTCTTTATCGTTTTATGAGTTCTTTCAAATAAATCAATAAAAAAAGTCATCTCAATTTTCGTTTCATATGCCCTACGTAATAAAATAGTGACTTTGTCGTGATGACAAATTTAAATATCGCTTTATAAACTGACCATGGTGATTTGTAATAAATTTAGAACGTTCTAAACTGCTTGTATATAAACACATTTACCAGCAGACGTAGCACTTGATAAGTTGTCTGCCGAAATGCATCGTGCTCTTTTATTTTAAGCCTATTTATTTCTCAGATCTTTAAGCAGTTCTTCTTACGCCAACATTTGGTAAATGTGTTTATATATATATAAGCAGTTTAGAACGTTCTAAATTTATTACCAATCACAATGGTCGGTACGTTTTATAAAGTGATAAGAGTACTTATGTATTTTCAAGTATGGAACAATGTTAAATATTTTCGAGTATGGAACATGTGCGACACCCTAATCCCAGAGCCCTAATCCTAAGAGGTGAAGGCTAAAAGGTATGACTCAAAAGGACCTTCACATTTTCTAGAGCTACTAATCCTAACCCTAATCTCAATCCTAACCCTAACCTTGATCCTAACCTTAAAGCTAACCGTAGCTAAAACTAACCTAACGAAAAATAAAACCAGACAATTTTAGTGCCCAGAGCTACTGCGTGCGGCCAAAAGGAACGCAGGCTCTGACTGCTCTGACCTTCTGACCTTCACCGTTTTCAACGCAGTAAAATTATTAAATTTTGAAAATGTGGATCTTGCCAACAGTTCTTCTCTGTCTTTATGGCTTCTTTAAAGAGATGAAACCATCGGAGCCGTTCCTTACGCCTTATTTACGGGATCCACCGAAGAACTTCACAGACCAACAACTGGAAAACGAAATATATCCGTTCTGGACATATTCTTATCTCGTGGCCCTGCTGGTAGTGTTTTTCATTACGGATGCCCTTCGTTATAAACCTGTTATCGTTACAGAGGCCGTGGCTTACGTGGGAACACGTGTACTTCTGATCTGGGGAACAGGCGTGCTTTCCATGCAGTTAATGCAGATCGTATTTGGAATAGCGTCTGGTGCCGAGGTTGCTTACTATTCGTACATTTACGCCGCTGTTCCGACGAAATATTTTCAGCAAGTTACCAGTTACACCAGAGCAGCAATCTTGGTTGGTAGAATGACGTCTGGCGTTTGTGGTCAACTTTTGGTTTCCCTCAATGTCACTGGGTATTTGAAGTTAAATTACATTTCCCTTGCTAGTACCGTTGTGTCTTTCTTCTTTGCACTAGTATTGCCTCGGGTGGCAAGCACTGCTCCTGCCTTCAATGCTACAGTTCAACCTGCCAATGGTGCCAGGTTGAAGCAGTACTGTTTGGCATGGAAAGTCTACATGCTGGACATCTGGCAAGGGTTCAAGGATTGCTATTCCAAAAAGCTGTTGCTGCAGTGGTCGCTCTGGTGGGCTGTAGCAACCTGTGGTGAATTCCAAGTGGAAAATTATGTACAGAATCTGTGGGACATGATTCGACCATCTCACAACCATAGAATATACAATGGTGGTGTGACAGCTGTGTCACATTTCTTGGCAGCAGTCGTAGCATTTTTGCTTGCATTTCCAAGGATTAATTGGACAGTCTGGGGTGAATTATGTTTAGCAATTTTTTCTATTGTTGACTGCTTAGTTTTGTTTATTATGGCTGGAACAAAAAATGTGTGGGTGGCGTATTGCTGTTATGTTATGTTCCGTGTTGTATACACATTCCTTATTACTATTGCAAGGTAAGTGCATATTTATATTCCAGCTATATGAACCCTCAAGGGTAGCTAAACAATATCAATGGGTATTTAATTGTTTTAATTGTTTCCATGGTGATAGTGTGGCATTGGTTTTCAACATTGAATTTTTCACCAAATTTTTTGAAATAATCCCCTCGCCCGGAGATTGCGGCGAGGGTGATAATCTTGACGGGGTGGTACAATGTCCGGTCGTGTACAATGTCCGGTCGTTTGTGTTAGGGCAAATTGTTTGAGAAAATGTTTGTGGCATATAAATATATATATCCATCAACCGCGAGACCTCACAGGGCAGAAAGTAGGTAAACAAGGATTTTATGGATCTACAGGGATATTTATCTTTTGGTCGTGAGCCAGGAACATTTTGTGTTATTTTTCAAAGCAAAACGTGAAATGAGTATTTAAATAACGAATGCCAGATTGAAGCTGCACGAGGACAGGAGAACGAGAGGGGATAGTCGTTAAAACAAAACCTCAATACTTATTCTGTGACAAAACCAACACAGCAAGAAGGATTGCAACAGAAACAAGTCCAAAACGAGCAAAGTGACTCGAAGTGAATGAGCTCTCAGAGCGACTCAAAGTGTTCCAAAGAAACGAAAACAATGAGAAAAGTATACAGGAAAAGCAGCTGCAGATATCCAGTATTATTCTTGTAATTTGTGCTTTAAATACTGTAGAATAGTAAGTGTTAGTACATATTTTGAAATTGCATGTACAGTACTGTATGTTTATTCTATGCTTGATAATGAGCCTATGCAGTACTGGTACAGTAGTTAATAGGGAGCAAAAACGTGCAGACTATAGGCTATACAGGTAGCTGTGTTTATACGACCTGGACCTGGCCTATAATTTTGTAGTAACACTGCTGTAGTGAATAAGGGAGAACTTTGAGTAGTAGACAGATGATACATGGATGATTGTCAAGCTCATGTCCTCAAAAAATGATTCTGAGTCCCGGACAGGAATTGAACCTGTATTAACCTGATTGCTGCTGAGACATTCTAACCATTGAGCTACCGAGACTCAGATGGAGAGTGAAGGAAACAATTCGACATAATACATGTGCATTGAATTTGATATACTGTACATAGGTATACGGTACTGCCTATACAGCTCGTATTCACTACAGCAGTGTACAGTATACATTGTATATTAACTCATCCAAGCATTACTGATATAATAGATTGACTGCCGTATAAGCAGACATACCTGTATATCAATTGAACCAGTACATCATTATATTTCTTCTCTCTCCATCAGAGTCTTGATGGCTCAATGGTTAGAGTCACTGGCCATCAGAAGGTTATAATTTTTTTCAATCAGGAATAATTTTTCTGAGGAGGCTTGACTATCATCCATGTATCATATACATTGTGATCTATATTACATAAACAATCTGTGTTTACTCCATCCATTATGGAACATGTTAGGCCTACAGTAGCTGGCCTAGTGGCCATAACTTATAACTTATTGTGTCTGAATAGGTTCGGACAATGCTGGTCCCAGAGGCTTGTAATGTAAAATACAGCTTATATAGGATTATAATGACATTGGGTATGTTGACATTCACTATATACTGTAGTCAGCAGAAATTGTTAGGGATTGAACAAGTACTGTGTCAGCTGGATGAATGTCAACAAGCGGGCTAGGATTGTCATCCTGAACATTGGTTATATATGCACATGGTGATATAATTTAGATACTATAGTATGCCTTGTTGCACATACATGGCTTTTGTATTGATAACCATCAAAATATGGTATCTGCACTAGGCATTTATTATTATTATTATTATTATTAATAATACAATAATATTTATGGATAGCCCCGCCTTCAATGCTGACACTGGTATCAATGGGCATCTTGTTTCCTAACAAATTACAATTATTACAAATATAAACACATATTTAATATTTATATATGTACAGTACAATGTTACAAAAACTGATTTTAACTCAAAAGTTTATAAATCCTGCACATTAACCGATCAGTTGCAAGTCCCGTCTTAGAAAAGATTAGTTTCCCTGCCTTGCATTGAGACTTCCCAAGAGCATCAATATTATATAAGTTATCCACATCCCTGCCAGCTCCACATCGCAACAGTCTAATGTGGGTAGAATTATCAACTTACTCTATATAATCATCCACACCAACAATCGGGGTAGAATCCCTAATACGTCTTAGTAAACCCAATTTGAATAGACCTCTAGACATTTGAACGAATTTGATCAATAGTGTGAAACAAGTAATTTTTTTCTTAGTGATTGATGGTAGAAACAGCAGTAGCTACAATCCTGGACAAAATTATGTGGACAACGCAAAACATACAACATTAATAACCTGCTTTCTTTTAATTGCCCAATTTGTGCCCAAATTAAACGTTCCTTCCCCTTTCCCCACGTCAATGTTGTGTTATTCCACGATAAACAAAAACAAATGCTCAGTTTTTGCACGTGTAGATTCACCAACATTGCCTCGGGGGAGGGGAGACCGTATTTTGTTGGTCCGAATAAAATGCTTTTAATAATGCAAAAGCACGCGCAGTGTCCACATGAATTTTGTCCAGGATTGTAGACTTCCCCACTATTCTGTTACTGCAACCAAAAATTAAAAAGTTTGGGCTATATATACATGTATAGTTATTTAGTTTGATGTTCTATGAAACAATTAAATTCAGACAACACAAAGCTTTCAGAGACATTGACAAATTGTCCACTGAAAATCTATTCAGTTTGGCAAATGAATGCTATTAATAGCTCAAAATGCGGACAAACAAACCAAATTTGACTCACAAATGATTGCAAATGAGCTATTATGCGCAAGAATTATGGGTAAAAGCAGACAAACATGGATACTGACGTCATGATCTCGATGTAGTGCTATTCAAGTGAAAGGACAAAAATAAGTATATACCTGTATACTGTAAGCAACTACGCAAATACGCTGACGATTCGACTATTATTGCTCCCATTTGGAAAAAATATCGTGATAATTCGGAAGATTTGGTAAACCAGTTTTAAATTGGTCAGAGGGGAATTCTATAGTTTTCTGTAAAAGGGGGCAGTTACCTTCTTTTTCACCAGTTTCTGGCATTCCGCAATGTACAGACCTCAAGATACTTGGGGTTACATTTCAGTCGAATAGTAGATTTGATTTACATGTAAAAAATAAGCTAATTAAGGCTAACAAATGTTTGTATATTTTAAGATCCCTTCGAAAGGAAGGTTATAATCAATCGGAGATTAATCATCTTTTCTATAGTATAGTATTACCTAACATTTGCTATGGTTTATCTGTATATGGCGCAGTGGAACCTGAACTCTATAAGCGTAGATATGTTAGTGAACCCATTGACGTCCATCTATTACTGGAAAAGCAAGATAAGAAGATTTTTAAAAAGTGTCTTGATTAAGTTGCCATCCTTTAAAATCCTTTTTACCTGAGACGAAAGAAACAGTTTATCACTTAAGAAGAAAGTCAAGTCTTCGACCAAAAATCAACACAGACCGGTACAAGAAATCGTACATTAACCGCCTGATATGTAAATATGATCTGGCAATTTAATAGCTCTAATAGTATTTAATAGATTTTTGACTTTTTTGATTTAGGATTTGTAAGATAGGATATGTATTTTTATCTTATTTAATAAAGACTTTTATTATTATTAATATTATTATTATAAAAGTTTCAAACAGTAAGTGGGCGAGGGGTTGTTGCGTATACGTATTTCTAGTTTTAAGGAATAACAAACATAAGTTTGTTTTTACTAAAACAATTAGATTATTCGCTCACAATGTCTACGAGGTGATAGTTAACTCAGGCTTTACCCTTGTTAACTATCACTTCATAGAAATTTTGAGCTTATAATCTAAAATTTGTCAAGTATGTGGTTAGAAATTTAGAGGTTACAATTCTAATACAACCTTGTCAGTTGTTCCCCATGTTGCATATCACTGCCCACCTACTGTAGTAAGTATGGAGGAGAAAACTTGTGCAGTTTCACAGATTTTACAGTATATACTGTACATTTATTCACCTTTTTATTACTCTTTCACCATCTTCACTGAGAACTTTAAGCAATGCACCTGTTGCATACCCACTTTTTCACAGTTTGTCATTGAGCCATGGTAAATTGTGAATGACTAAGCCTATAAAGGCCACTGTTTGGGATTCGATGATTGACATTCTTCCATAGTGAGATGTCAAGATGGTAACTATGCAAAATGTTGTTACTGTAACATAAGCAAAATGATGGTAATAGCCAAATGATGGTAAATAATATGCAAAATAATGGTACTGTAAATACATGTAATATTCAAAATGATGGTAACATGTGTATCTAAGCAAACTGTTTCTGGCAGAAAGCCAAGACTGGTTGTTTGGTGACTTAAAAAGTAAAACTTCATGAAATTTATAAGAACCACCAAGACTAAAGTTTTTTTGATTTGCTTTTCTTTCCTTATCCAAATACATGTATATAAATAGTTTTACCGAACTCAACTTTGCTTCCTCGAATCGTTATTAAATGTTTTGCTTATGTAATAGAGGTATATTCATAAAACATTTTTGAATCGAATTCCAGAAATCAAATCTTAATGTCTCTTGCTTAACATACTAGCTACTTGAGACATGGTCAGAACAGTGGTGTCCACTTGAGCCTGCATACCTGCTAGAGACCGCTGACCGCTAATCACGCTATACTAAACCGCTCTTGGTTGTTAACTTAGTTAAATATCATTTAACTGCATTTAACAACTGCCTCGCTGGATGGGTGCCTGGGTCACCTAGGGGCTTCCACAGCCAGCCCCCAGATCCCCGCAACCCAGCCATGAGTCCCCATACCATGCCGAAGGGACCTCCGACATGATCTGTGATCAAGTCGGAGCCCTGGGGCTCATGGCTGGCGAAAGCCAGAGCCCCCCGCTAACGCCATATCCCGAGGCACCCATAAAATAACCGCAAAATTACCACCCACGCCAATACAGTATTAACCAATGCCTACCTTTCATGGTCATACAAGCTTCTCAGAGACACTAAGGATAGTGTGGACTGGAGTTCTGATGTATCTTTGATACGCGTCGCTGGACCATCTTCCTAAGACTTTAATCAAACGATCCTGAACCCCTTGTCCTGCTGCTGTGGCTCAGCTGCCCCAATCTGAAAGCTATGCCTGAGAATTGTCCCAGAATGCCGGCTGCTTGGAGTATAGATTGTATTGTAGTGGATAAGGCTTGACGAGTTATAGTAGACTGCCATCCTGGTTGATAAACAGCGGGCTTAATGAGGGGCCCCTAAGATTAAGATACTTTATAATAGCTACAATTGGGCAGAGTTGACCTTCCATTACCAATGTAAATATAGCAACCCTGCCGAAATGGATCTGAACATGCACTTTAATACTGCTGCAAGGTGAGGTGATACATGTACTTTGGATCAAATGGAGAGCTGATGGTGAACGGCCCTGCCCATAAGAAGCCAAAGAGGCCCACCCATCACATGGTTAAAAACAGAGACATCCAGGGAGTGGTGAATAATGTGCATGAGTTCGCCTGTTATGGGACAGCGTTTTACTTGCTTAGAGCCCTGGCAACGCTTTATTGCCCCGATGGAGCCGCTGTAGTTGAAGACAGTCCACTAGTGGGTCTGGATGTCCTTCTTCAATATGGCAGGTACTATATACCTTTATTGACGTATGGTGTAAATTGTATAAGTGTTTCCTGACTGGCTGGTAAAATAGAACCATTGGGTTTGATCTGATTGTCCTGAATACAGAAATCCATAAAACGGCGTTGTGCAGAGGAGTAAACACGACGCGTGGAGGATGCCAGATCCTGGGACATGTAGAAACGACATTTGTCTGTTAAACCCCAACTAGATCCTTGACCAGTGACTGAGGAACTACTGTTGCTATCTTGTCTGCGTGGGGGGCCAGTTGCCGGAAGCGCTGAAATTGAAAACGTGAGAGTCAGCAACCGGATTCAATTTACCTTGTACATGTGTTGCTGTGAATGTGAATAATGTTGTGCTGCCATAAGAAGGAGATATCGAAGCAAGATCATCAAGTTAGGGTCTTTTGCTGTCCCCGACTGTAGTACATCCACTACAGATTTATTGTCCGATAGGATTTCCACTCGTCTAGACACCGAGTGGTGACCCCACAGGTTTGCCGCTATAACGATCGGGAACAGCTCTTTATACGCGATGGAAAGGTTGAGTTGGGATACTGACCACGAACCTGTGAACCAATGAGATAGCCCCATAACCCAGAGTACCTGACGCCTCGGAAGAAATTTGAAAATCCGGTAAGGGGGCCATTGTGTAGACAATAAGAAGCTTAAGCGATTCCAGGATTTTAAGAACTCTAACCAGCAGGCAAGGTCCAAGTGGAAGGTCCCGATTAAGGCGGATTTGGTGGTTCTCCCGTCGAAATACAGTGAGTAGATTTAGCCACTGGACGAAGGAAGGTAAGTCCCTGTGGAATAACTTTACAAGCATGCTGAAGATGATCAATGAGACACTCCAGGTCCTTCCTTGTGCAGTGGCGCTTGCATGACCAGATCACCAGTAATGACGCAAGTCTACATGTATCAAGCTTGTCCTTTGGTATAAACGCGCTTGGAGCTTGATTGTATCTAGCTCAATACCCAGGACAACAATACATGTTGTTGGGTCTTCCAACTTGTCTGGGTGAAGGGGAATACCCCATTCATTGAAAAAGTGGATACAAGTGTCTAGATAATAATAATAATAATAATAATAAAAGACGTATTAGGAGCATTATACAATAGTCTCAATGCTCTTACAACAATATATTCTTAATTTTACTTATAAAACTAATTACAGTTTCATTATAAGATAAAGCCTACTATACATATATTACCACTATGAACAAAAAACTATTAATTAAAATTTTTGTTTAAGTGCTGACTTAAAACTACTTAACATATCAAAGCTTCTAATTTTCTGTGGTAATGAATTCCACAGTTTTGGTGCTGCAACCGAGAATGTTCTGTCTCCATGAGTCACCGTTTTGGATTTTGGCTCAAGTAGCACATTTCAGTCGGATGACCTCAAAGCACGAGTAGGTTTATATTTAGTTAGCAAATCAGTAATATAAACAGGCGCCTGGTCATGCAAAGCCTCATGCAAAGTAATTATTAGTATCTTAAAAACAATCCTTGATCTCACCAGCAACCAGTGAAGATTACGAAGCACAGGGGAGATATGCTCCGATTTTTTAACCCCTGCAACAAGTCTATAGCAGCTGTATTTTGAATTCGCTGTAACTTGCTCAATTCAACTTCTGGTAAGCCATATAGGATACTATTACAGCTGTCAAGTTTTGATGTTATGAATGCATGCACCAACTTCTCACAGTCCTTTTTACTCATATATTTCCTGATCTTGCCGATATTTCTGATAGCCAAAGTGGCCGATTTACAAATATTATTTACATGAGTATTTAATTTTAGATGTCTATCAACAGCAACACCGAGATCACGTGCAACCGGAACCGGTTGGATTATCACATCATTGACACATATTTCTGGCATTGGTTCACAATGCATAAAACGTGATGATAGATGCATGGACAATCTCGGTTTTACTTGGATTATATATAAGACCATTCATAGTACACCAGTTGGTGATGTGCTTAATACATAACTCAAGTTTAGCTAGAGCAGCAGGACGATCACATGGAGATTTTATAGGCATATACAGTTGTGTGTCATCAGCGTACATTATGCAATCAAGGCCGTGGGCTTTGATCACATCTTCCAATGGCGCAAAGAAGAGTGAAAACAGAAGTAGACCCAGCAGAGGACCCTGAGGTACACCATATTGCAGTGGTTTGTTTGAGGAATGCGTATTCTTCACCATAACTGACTGTACCCGATCAGAAAGGTATGAGTGATACCAGGCTAGTACAGTTCCACTAAACCCATAACGATGTTTAAGTCTCTCCAATAGAACGGTGTGGTCAATGGTGTCGAACGCAGATGATAAGTCCAACAGTACCAACACTACTTCCTGATTTTCATCAAGTGCGTAAAGGATGTCATTGAAAACACGTAGAACTGCTGTATCTGTGCTATGAAAGAGTCTATAAACAGATTGCATTTTTGCAAGGAGGTTATTCTCAATAAGATAGTCTGTTGTCTGTCTGGCAGCAATCCGCTCTAATACTTTTGACAAGAATGCCACGTTAGTAATAGGTCTATAGTTAGGGAATTGCTCTTTATCACCAGTAGGTTTTTTAATAGATAGGCAAATGAGATCTTTCTTAAGAGACAGAGGAAATACTCCTGAGGACAAAGATGAATTGATAATGTCAGTAATTGGGGCAGCTAACACGTCAAGAGATTCCTTTAGCAGATGTGTAGGTACATGATCTTACGCACAGGACTTCGACGAGTACTGCTTGATAGTGTTACAGACAAAGCTTTCAGATACAGTAGTAAATTCACTGAGTGAGCTTTTACAACAAGGAGAGTCAACTGCTATAGATAGCTTCTTAACTGACCCATGTGTACTAGTAAGTTTATCTCGAAGTAACTGAATCTTAGTTGAAAAATAACACAAAAGCATCAGCCAGGTCATACGAAGAATCATGTGATGGCAATAAAGGAATAGATTTTACTCGGAACATCCCCTCAATCATGTGAAATAGCTGATTCTGATCAGAGTTAGATATCTTAGCCTTATAATAATCTGTTTTTGCAAAATCAATTGCCTTTGCGTATATACGACATTAATGTTCCTTGTACAATTGATGATGAAACTGGAGGCGTGTAGAGAGAAATTTACGCTCAAACTGTCGTTTTTGTTTCTTCACAACTCTTAAGCTATCATTAAACCATGGAGCATTTGGGCGAAGGGTAATTGAGCGTGTACGTTTGGGTGCGTGTTTGTCCAAAAGCTCAGACAATACACAATTGAACTGTTCAGTAGCAGTGTTTACGTCAGATACGGACGAACAAATTAATTGCGAGTCAAGGATATCTTTTCGCCATGCCTGTAAGTCTATACGACGTAAATCGCGATGATTAATAACTTTCTTAGAGGATTGGGTCTCGGAAAATCCATGCTATAAACAACAGCACTGTGATCTGAAGGTAAATCAGAGACGATCTCCGTGGCAGTAGACTGCAAACTATCCTCCTGACGATCAATAATAATGTCCAGTGTGTGACCACAACGATGAGTCATACCAGAAACTCTTTGTTGTAAACTTGCTGAATCCAGGAGTTCCGTAAACCTACTAGCATCATCATCATTAACAACATCCATATGGAAATTGAAATCCCCAGCAACTAACAAATAACCCGGAACAACAACTAACTCTTCTAAAAGCGTAGAAAAATCATTGAAGAACATGGATGTCGTAAGCTTGTTCTTACGAGATGAGGGAGGTCTATAAACTATGATGAGGCGAATATGCGTTTGAGACGATGATATGGAAAGATCCATATATTCCATTGACGGAAACGTTAAGACATCATTTTTATTTACGCTGAAACCCTTGCGAAGGAATACCCCAACTCCACCTCCTTTCGTATGGGATCTTGGCAAATGAAGAAACTTGTATTCTTGTAAGGTATTGATAATTTCAGTTGCGGTAGTATCAGCTGCATTCTTGTTAGAAAGCCAGGTTTCAGTAACCGCAAGAACATCAATACGCTTTGAAATTATAAAGTCACAAATGGAGGCAGATTTCTTGTTGATTGAATGTGCGTTCCATACAGCAAAACGTAGACGTGGAAGACATTTCGTTCTATGTTTATCAAATTTTATATTTATATATATTATGCTGACAAATCCCTGAATTTTGTGGACCCACTGTATGGAAGTCATCCACATAATGCAACAAAAAGGCCACCCGGAAGACCCGGTTTGATCTTAAAATGTATATATTCCAACACTCGAAATTTTCCTTCACCAAAAATCCTTAGAACCTATATATATATATATATATATTATATATATATATATAAGACGGCAATATTTGGCGTTTTACGAACTGGCTGGGAACCAGAATATGAGGTCCGGCTATCCTTTACAATAATAATAATAACAACAGTAAGAATGAAGAAGGGCGTTGAGACATTAGAGATAATTAGTTTCAACAAGGGTAATAGAGACGTCTCGTGTCCCAGGCTACTCACATTATGCTTAAATCCTGTCGTTTGGAAGCTGGAAGCAACAGAGGGGTACCGTTTGTCCAAGCCAATTGGTATGAGGATCACCGATCTTATATACATCGATGACATGAAAATTTATGCGTCAACCGAAAGGAGACTAGAGACGGTGATGAAGAAGGTGAAAGACTCGATGGAAGATATTGGACTCCAGTGGAATAAGAAGAAGTGGGCGGTGGCGCATGTCAATTAGCAGGCCTGCCTAGTGAAATCGGAAGGGATGAAGATTGGTCCATCTGAAGTAATAGAAAGTTTTAAAGAAGGTTATCACTACAAATTTCTAGGAGTATTAGAGAACATTCGCCAGGAAGAAAACTTAGTATTGGAAAGCGCGGCCAAGGTGTATCATCAAAGACTCTCCGTCACATGGTCAAGTCCGTCGTCAAACTACAACAAGTACTCACATATTTAACGTGGACTCGGGTATGGCCGATTGCAGAATTAGAAAGACTTGACAGAGCTTCAAGGAAAGTTGTTATAGAGAATGGCTCCAAGCATCCAATTGGCTCCACAAAACTGATATATCTCCCCAGACTAATTAGAGGAAGGGGCCTGAAGTCGATCGAGCAGGAATATAAGCTCAGTAAAATCAAAGCAGTAGTCAACCTTTATAGAAACCAAGAACCTACAGTGGTTGGTGAGAGAGTTTGAAGCCAAGCTAGGAAGGCGATCAATAATCATGGATGCTGAGAAGTATTCCGAGGAATTATTGTTTGAATTTAGAGTGAGTCGAAGCGATGGAAAGTAAATCCTACGAAGAACTCAAGCAAGAGAAATGGCAAGGAAAATTCCTGAAACAGAGATGGGAAGATGAAAATCTAGATAATGGTTCATGCTTTCAGTGGATTGGAAGACTGCGCCGACACACACAAACGCTGGCTTACAAGAGCTATACCAACAGCTCCTTCCAGTAAGGTTTATCATCAGATGAAGACTAGAATTAATACCACCACAGATGTTACCTGTCAGATGTGTGGGAAGGTGCCAGATCAGTTGAACATGTGATGGCAGGCTGCAGTACAAACTAAATATTTGGCAAGACACAATGCGGCACTAAAAATCTTGTACTTCGAGCTATTCCACCAGGCGTTTGCCTAAAGAGCCCAACCCAATGAGAATAACACCACTATAGCGTATTGGGATGTACTGTTTTTGCGGAAAACACCGAAGTGAGGGCCAACAGAATTGATGCGCGTATTGTGGACAAAGCAAGAAAGATTTTTCTGTTGGAGATGTGTTGCCCATGGATAACAAACCGAAGGATAAAGGAAGAAAAGACAAGGAATATGTACCGCTTCGGTGGGAATTGAAACAAAATAATCCAGGTTATGAAATAAATATATATGTCCTTGGAGTACACTCGAAGGAAGTTAGCGCTGGCATAAGAAGCTTATTAGGGAGAAAACGAACAAAGGAAGTCCTGAAGAAGATACAGAAAGCGATCTTGACCAGCAGTCTTGATATTACTAGATCATGATAATGTGCTAGACTATAACCTTTAAACACACTGCTGCTATAATATTCTGTAATATGAACTATTAGTCGTTTTTGTTCCTTTTAAACATTGACACATAATAATATTAATCTAAATTGAAAACGTTTTGTTTGTTTTTATCTATGAATTTTTTTTAATATATAATATTTTCCCCTCGCCCGGACGGCGCGAAGCGCCGAGGGTGATAATCTCGACCGGTGAGGACCATTTCCCGCCATAAAATTTTCGCGCGGAAATTTCCATGCGGGTCTTAAATTTCCATGCGGATCTTTAAATTAATGGGTTATCTATTTACAAGTAAAATAACTAAGCACTACACTATGAAGGCTTAAAACAGTAAGTGGGCGAGGGGTTGTTGCGTACACGTATTTCTAGTATAATCTTTAAGGGTGTTCAGACATATTTATTTTGGCCTGTTGCTAGGGAAAACTTGATTTGACCACAGGGCTTCTGGAGCTTTACAAATTTGATCCCCATGCTAGATATCCTGCACGTGGTATATATGAACGAAGATCTTTTATTCTGTGACGTCATACGATGACGTCATCGTGACGTCATCGAGATCAGAAAAAACCTATAATTTTCACCTGAACCTATAAGTTTCACCTGAACGAAAACTGTTATGTGCAAAAAAGTACGCATGCATTTCTCAATTGAGCAAATTTTAATGATTTTATGGCCGTTTTAGTGGAATATTTTCAATAAAAAATGGAATATCTTTGTCATTTTTGGTTTATTCATAAAACCCATGCGTACTTTTTGGGAGACGTATTAGCCCTATGTGTAAACGAATAAAAAGTAGCTATTTGATGAATACTCGTGGAAATTATAGGAATCTTGTTTTTGCCGGGAATAGTTCAACCTAGCCTGCGAATATCAGGCGAGGGCCCTCTTCCCGCCTGATCGGATGGAGTTCGAAGCACGCAATGGCTGCAGCCTGAAGCCATCCTTACCAATTCGAAAAATTCGGGCGCCTTACCAATTCGAAAACCGTCGTTGATTAGCTCATCTAGCATTTCTCCAAACATATCTGCCTCGGCGCCCGCGCTAGTCCCGTCCCAGTTCGTGACCTCGTTTGCAGCGATGTGCGTACGCAATCACTTTCCCAGTTTCGTGGATGGACGAGTTAAATAGAAACCATCGAAAAGAACATGCGATTTGAGCTGGTCACCTCGAAGAATCACCTCCTTTCTAGTCTACCTGACACTTCAATCAGCAATTTGTTTGACACATGGAGCTATCCATTCAATCACACGTCCACTGTTTTTCACTCATTGATGGAAGACCGGCCGTTCGTAAAACTTGGCTGTAATCTTTGTAGTACTGACCATTGAGTAAAAAACAAAGAAGGATGTAATTTGGCATGTATTTTTTTGCTTTGGTTTTACCACATTGAATTGCCTCATCGGAGGAAGAAAACAATGACTTGGCTTCACAGTCGTGGCAGATGACAGTTCGGCAACACTTCAAATCACTACGTGTACGAACTCGAGAGGTTAGTTCGTCGATATCAATGTTCGAGCTGCCACACTGTTCGCACTGTTTAATCTTACTTAATTCCATCAATATTTTAGCAGAAATTATGTAGTGGGCATCATCTTTGATAATTATTTTTTTATCAGAAAGTTTGGTTATGTTTTGTAACCATAAATATTTTGTTCATTTCACCCTCAAGTTTGACACTTTCGCTTAGTTCCTGAAGCATGCATTCGCTTTCAGTTTTTTCACTCTCCTGAGACTGAGAGAGAGGATTCAAGCCAAGTTCACTTAACACATCTTTTAAATTTTTGGCATTGTTGAATGCTTGGAAAAACTCGGTGTTGATGTTTTCAGGTTCACTACTAGCGTCGTCGCTGCACAATGTCGATGTTTCTCGTCGTCCTGTCTCGTTGCTCTCAATTTTTCGGGGCTCATATTCTTCCAACAAATTAGTCTGTATTTCAACGTCTTTTACTTCGGCCTTTTCAGTTTGAGTTTCTATGTCCTTCGTTTCTTTTTCAGTTTGAGTGTCTACGTCCTTTGTTTGTTTTTCCGTCTGTGTCTCGACGTCCTTCAAGTCTTTTGCATCAATTGCATGCCAGCGACATTCTGCTGCAGACGAAGTTTGCTTTCTCCTTTTATGTACTTTCTTTCCACAACTTTGCTCGTTCCTTATTCATTTTTTTTGTTTTTATTTCATGGTTTTTTTAATTAATATATATACTACAAAAATATGTTTTTAAAAAACTTTCCCGACCGGAAGTAATTTTCCCGCGGAGAACCTGTCCTTAGCAACCGGTTGTCTAGCAACGAAATACGTCCGAACACCCTTAAGCTTTTAGTATGTTAGTAGTAATAACCCAGAAGTAATAACCCGACTCGCTATTCGCGCGTACTCGCATCTCTAGCGAAACAAAATACTCGCAACGCGCTACTCACGAGTCCTGCGAGTTTGTAAAAGATTAAGGAACTAAAACGCATTTGGCAAAGAAGTAATCAAAGCAATCATAGTCAAGGTTACCATGTGATATATTGAAACAAGAAAGGATTATTAAAAGAACCAAGAGAGCATTTCAAACATTTCAAACTTCATATATATATATACGGCTTTTAAAGCCGGAATACGCAACACGTTTATCGAGCGACAAGTAATGGAGTGACAAGTTTTCCAAGTTCGACGTCGTGGAAATTATTTATTAAATAACGAGTACGAAACTTTAGTCTCGGTATAACTTTCGTTATATTCGTGGCCTCAGCTATAACGTAGTTATACGAAGCATCTTAAATAATCTTCGCAAAAATCTAATTTAATGCGTCAAATAATAAGCATGAAATTTATTCATAAAAATAATCCACAATAGCGCTATGACGATTGTTGACAGTAGCGTAGGTGCTTGCCAACGAGAATATCGTGCCTCGCCTTACGACAGAGTTAAAACTTAAAGTCATTCGTCTTCGTCGGGAAGGATATCGAAATTTTTAAATTCTGAAAATTCTAGAAGAACATGAAGAATTTATGGCTTCACAATCAACAAGCGGTATCTTTCCAGCTTTACGAGAGCTCTGCAGGTATACGAGAGCTCTGCAACCATCCGTGAAGGAAACCCCTCATGAGATTCTTGAATTCGTAGACAGGAAACTATGGAAGAAAACGATGAAACAACTTAAAACATTTTAATATCACACTTTGCGAAACTTTGAAGCGCACTCGTCGAAAACTGGGATGGTTGTCAACTGGGACAAAATACTGCGAGCTGGTTAGAGAGGCAAACAGAGTGAAAAGACTAGAGTTTTGTGTGAAAGTGTGATATTAAAATGTTTTGAAACCATTCTGACAATAAGATAACAAGACGAGTGTTTATCCAGACGTTTCGCCTATCACGGCATTGACAAAACCGTGATAGGCGAAACATCTGGATAAACACTCGTCTTGTTATCTTATTTTGCCTGAAGACGTTTTGTACCATTCCTTCATATATATATATATATATATATTTGAAAGGATTTATGGTGAAGGAAAATTTCGAGTGTTGGAAATTGGAATACATACATTTTAAGACCAAACCGGGACCAGTTGCGAAAAATGCAACTTCAAGGCCTTCCGGCTGGAATTGAACCCCGCGATGCTAGTGCAGTGCCCTGACCACTGAGCTACGGAAGCCGTTGCCGAGAGCCTAGTCACGAGTTCTGTATATATGGTGGTGGTAATGCCGGGACAAGACTCCGGGCACACTATAGGTAATGGCATTATAGGTAATGGTAATATATATATATATATATATATATATATATATATATATATATATATATATATATATATATATATATATATATATATATATATAATATATATATATATATATATATAATATATATATATATATATATATATATATATATATATATATATATATATATATATATATATATATATATATATATATATATATATATATATATATATATATATATATATATATATATATATATATATTTAAAAACGAAATAGCTTTAATTTTTAATATTATCATACATGTGACATTTTGACCAATTTGACAGTGTACCTAGTTGAATGAAGAAGCATGGCAGCATTGCCGGCACAAACTTGCAAAGCTAAAAATCTTGAATGGGTCTGACGCAATCTTTAGTATGCTACATAGATCCTGACATGATGTAAACTTCTAGTTAATAATTCACTGCACAGATTATGAATTTCTTCTCTTGAAGATGTAAATTCTGTTGAACTGTTGAATTACAAATTTAATTATGGAGAAAATATTTGAATATTATCTACACTGCGTCTTATGGAAATATAACTAATTTACTGCTTCATTATACATGTATATGAGATAATAAATAATCATATTTGGACCAAAATATGTATTTAAAATGATGAGACTAGATACCCCATTTAAAAATTTTGATTTAAGACCATTATATTTTGCTCAAAAGTGCTCTCATAATTCAGGAAATGCAGTTTACCCAAAATTCAAATATTTTTCAAGGGCCCCCTAGAAGTGTGTCATCACTTTTGTCTGATATGTTCCCAAACATTTCTTCTTTTTACCTGTTTCTACTGTGAATGGCTGGCTGTCCATGTTTGCCTGATGAGCTTTGATATATGCAAAAACAGCTAGATTTCTTGTTTCCGTACAACTTGTTATACTTTACAGCTGCGATTGCTTGGTCCCCCGAAATATATATATATATATATTTGCTGTGTATATTCAGACTATTATATATACTTTTTTATAACTCTTATTACAGTTTTCAGATTGCAAGGCTTACTGAAATGAATCGGTTTGGTCTTGTATTTGGTTGCAATATGTTTGCCTCTTTACTTCTTCAAACAATTATCACCAGTATCGTGGTGGATAAGCATGCCTTAGGCCTTGGAGCAAAAACGCAGGTCTGTACATATATGTGTTATATATTTTTATAAAGTGTATTATATATTATTATAAAAGTACTGTAAATGAGCGACAACACTTGCTCTGATTAGTTACTGGGCTGAGCGAGCGTGCTTTTATTGGAATGTGTGATTTCGTTGCATCGTGTGTTCATCATCATCATCAGCATTTTACGGCCATTTTCCATGCTTGCATGGGGGTCAGTCGTTTTTGCGTCTACGTTGCTAAGCAACGTAACGCATTGTTAAAGGCTAAAGATGTATCTGGCTGGAGGACTCATGCATGGGCAAGTTTTATGACGTTTTGTGACGTAGTTTTGCGCCTCGTGACTCTTGAGTGCATATATTGAAATTTTGAACGTGCAGAGCTTTAAAGCAGTGTTTGTGATCGATTTTTGGAATTCTTCGAAGCGAGGACAGATTAATGATGTCAAGGTAAGACGACTAATAATTAGGATAGTAGCTGTTAAACGAAATTTTACACTTGTTTTTATTATTTTGGGGGTTCCACAATTTTGTAAAATTGCGCAATATTTCCCGTCAGGCATTTGCGAATCGTGATGCATGTTGCGGATCAATAGCCGAGTTCTTTCTTTCGACAGCTTTCCTTTTGTTCGAGTTGTTCTCTGACTCTGTGTTGGTAGATTTTGAAAGTAACTGACTTAATCAGCAATGTGGCTGACAACTGTGTTGATCGTGAATACGCTCACTATGCTTACAACTGCACACGCTGATCGCGGTAGACCTATATGTATACTAAAAGATGACGAGTGATTTCGAAAAAAAAGTCGGTCCGTGATCTCAAATTCAGGTAAACATGCTGTGTTGATAATATTACCTGATGACACGTATTTTATAACGTCCTGTCGCTGGTTCAATCTCGTTATTTTTTCACTTGCTTTCTATGGTCTCATAGACACCATGAAAAGAAAGAACAATATCGTTTCAATGGTACGGAAGGGGGCCCGAGAAGCAGGGGGCCCACCGGGCGATCGCCCGGTAAGCCCGACTGGCCAGTCCGCCCCTGGGACAGCAAATCCTCCTACCTAGAATTACCGATAATCAGTAAGTGTGCAATGGCCTAGAATTACCGTTAATTGGGGTCGCCACCTACCTATACTATCACGTTTTGTGATTGGTTGAAACAATAAAACAATGTCCTAACCCTAACCGCCCGCCTAAAAAGCAACTCGCAACTTCACAGCTCGCAAATTACCTATTCCCAAACTTTTGTAAAGCGTATTATTTACGTTCTGTAATTTCGGTATTTACTTCGTGTTAATTGTATCAGCATTTGATTATTTGAAATTTTTATTGTATATTCTTGGGCTTAGATACCTGTATAGATATTACTTTGTTTTGTACGGTCGCAACTATCATTTCTGTTGTTGAAACATAATGAATTTCCTCTATATGCCTAATAAAGACACGCCTTGCAATAATATTAATTGTCAAATTAAGAGCATTTGAAACTGCCTGAATAATTATATTATTATTACCCAACTTATCAATGTTAACCCAGGGTGTGGGGGACAGTGACTAATGACTTTTTCTGTGACAGTAAAATAATTTTAATAGGAGGTCTTTACGGTAAAATATCTATTCTGCTGTATTGACCAAGCAATAACTGCCAAGGTTTTGGTATTTTACTGTAAAGACCGAACAGTCGAGGTTATTAAGTAGTCCATTATATGTCACTTTTTATTACAAAATCAATCATGTATTTATTGGTCTTCGGACTTCGCTTCCTTTAACTTCATCAAAACACTGGACTAGCATTATTTTCTGTTGTTTCTTTCTCGTCTGGATACTAAAATTTACTTTTATAATGTTTATTGTCATTTATTTTGTAGCAATAACTCTCTTATTATGATTTTGTGTTTGTTTCCAATAATCACAGGGCATTAGCCAGTGAAATTTTATTCATAAACATAGTTGCCATAATGTTCTATCCAACTTATCACCTTTATCAACCTTGTGATTAAAATAATAAAGATCAAGAATTGTTTTTCTAACTAACAGTATATCAGCTATCAATAATACTGCACCTTTATAAGCAAGTGATCTAAAATCCTGCACGGCATTAAACTTGTGTTATGCATTATGCTACTGTTTTATTTAATACAATACATAATTCTATAAAACTTTGCACTGTCCTTGGGACCTAGTTCATGGTGTCAACAAAGGTGCATCAATATTTCATTGCTAGTCCAAAGAGGGGGTGGTTGGCCACCCGCTCCACACCCCCTAGATCCATCCCTTTATACCATTGCTTTTGAGACTTTCAAAGGATGTGGAAGTAAATCCAGGACCCACCATATACGAAATTGTATTCAAGGAGACCAGTCTAAATTTGCCGACAATGTGGGTGAACAGTGTGTATTTATGGCTTCACGAATATTTTTCAGGATGGACTGGGAGTGGTTGGATTTTTTGTGCAAATATAACGGGGTATTTCTTGGTTTTGTGTATGGACGATGTTTGCCGCTTTTGAGGTCGAGTGTGACGTCCAGGAAATTCATTATAAGTAATAGCATGGCATTGAGGTTGATTAGTGATTAAATGTACCTGAAAGCCGAGGGAGGTTTAGTAAAAGTCCAGAGGGCGAAGCCCGAGGGACTTTTATCAAACCTCCCGAGGCTTGAGGGACATTTAATCACTAATCAACCGTAATGCCATGCTATCACTTTGTAATATTATGGCTACCAAGACAATAGGAAATAGGAACGCTTTTAGCCAATTCAACAAGTTCAAATGGAATAAAACTTTGAGAGTTGCTATTAATGGTTACCGGGAATTCGACAATGGTTCACTTCATGTCTTCATTAGTTATTCTATTGAAATGTTTTAGAGTAGTTTAGCTATAAGCTGGATGCAGTAGCGTGTTTGGCACTGGTAGTGCAATTTGAGCAAGATAAAACAGGTCTTTTGCATAAACATTAGGTATGATTAGTTACTAAACATTATGCATAAACATTAGGTAAGATTAGTTACTAATCGTACCTAATGTTTTATGCAGGTATTGATCAGGTTATTTAGAGATTAATCGTCCCTCGTGAAACAAAGGATTTCGAGGTAGCCATGATGTTAGCATTGACTGTGATCTTTAATTCGTTATCGCGGACGATTATGCATAAATCCTTCTTGATCTTTTCAATCTCTTGTGATGTTCGCAGTAGCGATGCTGGCCATAGCAACTGGTCATGCTATGTACATTTTGAAACGATTTACATATTTAGATCTTTAGAAATATATTGTTTTCAAAATATGCAGATGTTTATAAATTAGCATAGCATGACCATTTGCTACTGTATGGCCAGCTTCGCCACTGGGTGTTCGGTTGAGAGCTGATAACCCGTCTTTGGCCATACTTTTTGGCAAGGAGGGACAGTAGATATAGCAACCCACTAACTTACATGTTTCGGCTCCATCAAAATAAAAAAAACCACATCATAGTCACATCGAATCGATCGTTTGAAGATTTCTTCTCCCGTGGGCAATCGTCGCTAAATAACAGTGAGAATTTTGCATGAAAAATGATGTCAGTGCTTTGGAAAGTAACTTTTCATTTATAGAAGGGTAAAATTCACATACATCAAAACATATTCTATTGTGAAGGATTCCTTTTCATAGTGTTTCTATTACCCAATGACGTCATAAATTATAAATGACAGCGACCGCATTCGCCCACAATCAGAACAAAAATGGCGGCTTTCAATGTACAAAAAACACGAGAAACAAAGCCAAATTTCTCTAAAACTAAAAGATTAGAAGAAAAGTAATACCCATTCTCATGTAAAGCGGCAAAGAACTTTCATTTAAGCAACATTTAAGCTTGTTTTGGGGGTGGAGTGTCCATTTAAAGCGGATACTAGCCGCTACCGATACTATAGTATCGATACTTACTATACTTAGTACTTACTTACTATAGTATCCCCTCGATACTTCGAGGGGATACTATCCGCTGTGACAGCTTTATGCGACAGACAGTTCACAGCCAACAAGGCTATATAAACTCTCATATTTGAAGTTGTGACGTAAAGGGAAATAATTGCACTTTGTTATATATCAAAGACTTTCCTTTGCCAAAGATGAAATCGTATTGGTCAAATCATGGTCACGTGTTGTTCGACAAACACAATGTTTCTTTCTGCCGAGGGAAACATTGCACTGTTTCCCTCTGACGTCAACAATGAAGAAGGAAACAGTGCAATGTTTCCCTCTGACGTCAGCTTTAATCATGCGTTGTTCACGTGAATACACAATTATTATTGCATCAGATCAAGAACTTTGGACTCTTCGAGTATTGCGAAAGATTTTGAGCTTCCCGCTTCAAAAGTATTAAAGCTAAAACAAGATCAAATTGTGATGGAGCCTGTAAGTAAGCGTTTATGCATTTTGTTGAAAAAACGAAAGTCTTTGGTATATAACAAAACGCTTGTTGACTTTTACCTCGAGAAACATCGAGTTTTACGGTCCCTCAGGTTTCAATGTCACCCTCGGGCTAAATCCCTCGGGTGACATCGAAACCTTCGGGTCCGTAAAACTCGATGTTTCCCTCGGCGCCAGTCAACAAGTGTATACTAGTATAAACTGGACCTTGGTGACAACCGATAGCGTGAAGTCAGGACAGCACACTTAATTTTCTTCGTTGGTTTTTGTTTTTTTCCGGCGAAGCTACTAAACTGAGCTGAACTGATGTGCTTCCGACGTCGTGGCATAACGTCAGTCGCCAATCTCAGCTAACTATTAACCATTACTAACGGTTTTGTTTGACTTATAGTAACTCAGTCATGACTTATTTCAAAAGTACATAATTCTCATCTTATAATTTATATATTTTCTTTTCTTTATATATATATATCTTTTAGTTTCTTGTGTACGGCTGCTACTTCTTTGTAATTGGAGCAATATTTTTAGCCATGGCTGTGTATTCCATGACAAGACTTGGCTGGCGAATTTGCTGGCGTCTGCGATACCTTCCTTTAGTCTCCAACAATGTCAATGAAGAAAATGGCAGCGATCAGTCATCTGAAACCTCTGACAATACCCTCTCTCAATCAGACGACGGTAACCAATATGACATAAATTCTGAACACAATCTGGATTCAACTTCAGCAAGTACTTCGAAGGTGATCTGATATGAATTTTCTTTTAACTTTCAATACTGTACAAAGCAGTGTATTGTTTACATAATATTAACCTGTAATCTCCAAAATCGAGAGGCCTGGGAACAAAGTTCACAGAGGCTTGGGAACAAAGCTCACAGAGGCCTGGGAACAAAGTTCAAGAATGTTCCGATCGACAAACAAATATATTCGTACTTTAGTTTATTATAGATTGATTAACGATTGATTTAGCTATGATTAGCGTTTATTACCTATTAGTATTGGATTACGAGACCGCATGACATGAATAGAGAAATTGTTGTAATTATAGTGTGAAGAAGCACACTGTAAAGCATGCATGTATTGCTAACCTGAACTCTAACCTGTATCGCTAACCGGAGAAAAGTTGCTAACCTGTTATGTCCTGAAAGATTGGATATTCCACAGAAGTGAGTAAAGATTATGTACGTTATTTGAATCAGAATCACTGAAAATCAGCGAATTTGGTCGCAAATTGACGAAGTTATGGCAGTTTGAAAAATGGACAAAAAGAAGGTTTAAAAAATCTAACTGCTTAACAAAATCATGTTTTGACAGCAATTTTGATGGAAATATTTGTAGACTCAATTTGCTTCGTTTTGTACTCATTAGATAGAGAAAATTCTGCTCTTTCTAATGCACTGAAAACCAGCGAATTTGGTCGCAAATTGATGAAGTTATGGCTGTTTGAATAATAGACAAAACAACGCAAAATTGCTAAACAAAATCATGTTTTGACAGCAATTTTGATGGAAATATTTGTAGAATCAATTTGCTTCGTGTTGTACTTATTAGATAGAGAAAATTCTGCTCTTTCTAATGCACTGAAAATCAGCCAATTTGATGAAGTTATGGCAGTTTGAAAAAATGGACAAAAACAAGGCAAAATTGCTTAACATAATTATGTTTTGACAGCAATTTTGATGAAAATATTTGTAGAATCGATTTGCTTCGTTTTTTACTCATTAGATAGAGCAAATTATGCTGTTTCTGATGCACTGAAAATCAGCGAATTTGGTCGCAAATTGACAAAGTTATGGCAGTTTGAGCAATTTTCATGGAAATATTTGTAGAATCAATTTGCTTCGTGTTGTACTTATTAGATAGAGAAAATTCTGCTCTTTCTAATGCACTGAAAATCAGCCAATTTGATGAAATTATGGCAGTTTGAAAAAATGGACAAAAACAAGGCAAAATTGCTTAACATAATTATGTTTTGACAGCAATTTTGATGAAAATAATTGTAGAATCGATTCGCTTCGTTTTGTACTCATTAGATAGAGCAAATTCTGCTGTTTCTAATGCACTGAAAATCAGCGAATTTGGTCGCAAATTGACGAAGTTATGGCAGTTTGAAAAATGGACAAAAACAAGGTTTAAAAAATCAAACTGCTTAACAAAATCATGTTTTGACAGCAATTTTCATGGAAATATTTGTAGAATCAATTAGCTTCGTGTTGTATTTATTAGATAGAGAAAATTCTGCTCTTTCTAATGCACTGAAAATCAGCCAATTTGATGAAGTTATGGCAGTTTGAAAAAATGGACAAAAACAAGGCAAAATTGCTTAACATAATTATGTTTTGACAGCAATTTTGATGAAAATATTTGTAGAATCGATTTGCTTCGTTTTGTACTCATTAGATAGAGCAAATTCTGCTGTTTCTAATGCACTGAATATCAGCGAATTTGGTCGAAAATTGATGAAGTTGTGGCAGTTTGAAAAATGGACAAAAAGAAGGTTTAAAAATCAAACTGCTTAACAAAATCATGTTTTGACAGCAATTTTGATGGAAATATTTGTAGAATCAATTTGCTTTGTTTTGTACTCATTAGATAGAGAAATTCTGCTCTTTCCAATGCTGCGAAAATCAGCGAATTTGATGAAGTTATGGCAGTTTGAAAAAATGGACAAAAACAAGGCAAAATTGCTTAATATAATTATGTTTTGACAGCAATTTTGATGAAAATATTTGTAGAATCGATTCGCTTCGTTTTGTACTCATTAGATAGAGCAAATTCTGCTGTTTCTAATGCACTGAAAATCAGCGAATTTGGTCGCAAATTGACGAAGTTATGGCAGTTTGAAAAATGGACAAAAACAAGGTTTAAAAAATCAAACTGCTTAACAAAATCATGTTTTGACAGCAATTTTCATGGAAATATTTGTAGAATCAATTAGCTTCGTGTTGTACTTATTAGATAGAGAAAATTCTGCTCTTTCTAATGCACTGAAAATCAGCCAATTTGATGAAGTTATGGCAGTTTGAAAAAATGGACAAAAACAAGGCAAAATTGCTTAACATAATTATGTTTTGACAGCAATTTTGATGAAAATATTTGTAGAATCGATTTGCTTCGTTTTGTACTCATTAGATAGAGCAAATTCTGCTGTTTCTAATGCACTGAAAATCAGCGAATTTGGTCGCAAATTGACGAAGTTATGGCAGTTTGAAAAATGGACAAAAACAAGGCTTAAAAATCAAACTGCTTAACAAAATCATGTTTTGATAGCAATTTTGATGGAAATATTTGTAGAATCGATTTGCTTTGTTTTGTACTCATTAGATAGAGGAAATTCTGCTCTTTCCAATGCTGCGAAAATCAGCGAATTTGGTCGCAAATTGATGAAGTTATGGCAGTTTGAAAATGGACAAAAACAAGGCTTAAAAATCAAATTTCTGAACAAAATCATGTTTTGACAGCAATTTTGAAGGAAATATTTGTTGATTCAATTTGCTTCATTTTGTACTCATTAGATAGAGAAAATTCTGCTCTTTCTAATGCACTGACAATCAGGAAAATCAGCGAATTTGGTCGAAAATTGATGAAGTTGTGGCAGTTTGAAAATGGACAAAAACAAGGCTTAAAATATCAAACTACTTAACAAAATCATGTTTTGACAGCAATTTTGATGGAAATATTTGTAGAATCAATTTGCTTCGTGTTGTACTTATTAGATAGAGAAAATTCTGCTCTTTCTAATGCACTGAAAATCAGCCAATTTGATGAAGTTATGGCAGTTTGAAAAAATGGACAAAAACAAGGCAAAATTGCTTAACATAATTATGTTTTGACAGCAATTTTGATGAAAATATTTGTAAAATCAATTTGCATCGTTTTGTAGTCGTTAGATAGAGAAAATTCTGCTCTTTCTAATGCACTGACTATCAGGAAAATCAGCGAATTTGGTCGAAAATTGATGAAGTTGTGGCAGTTTGAAAAATGGACAAAAAGAAGGTTTAAAAAATCTAACTGCTTAACAAAATCATGTTTTGACAGCAATTTTGATGGAAATATTTGTAGAATCGATCTGCTTTGTTTTGTACTCATTAGATAGAGTAAATTCTGCTCTTTCTAATGCACTGAAAATCAGCGAATTTCGTCGAAAATTGATGAAGTTGTGGCAGTTTGAAAAATGGACAAAAACAAGGCTTAAAAAATCAAACTGCTTAACAAAATCATGTTTTGACAGCAATTTTCATGGAAATATTTGTAGAATCAATTAGCTTCGTGTTGTACTTATTAGATAGAGAAAATTCTGCTCTTTCTAATGCACTGAAAATCAGCCAATTTGATGAAGTTATGGCAGTTTGAAAAAATGGACAAAAACAAGGCAAAATTGCTTAACATAATTATGTTTTGACAACAATTTTGATGAAAATATTTGTAGAATCGATTTGCTTCGTTTTGTACTCATTAGATAGAGCAAATTCTGCTGTTTCTAATGCACTGAAAATCAGCGAATTTGGTCGAAAATTGATGAAGTTGTGGCAGTTTGAAAAATGGACAAAAAGAAGGTTTAAAAATCAAACTGCTTAACAAAATCATGTTTTGACAGCAATTTTGATGGAAATATTTGTAGAATCAATTTGCTTTGTTTTGTACTCATTAGATAGAGGAAATTCTGCTCTTTCCAATGCTGCGAAAATCAGCGAATTTGGTCGCAAATTGATGAAGTTATGGCAGTTTGAAAATGGACAAAAACAAGGCTTAAAAATCAAATTTCTGAACAAAATCATGTTTTGACAGCAATTTTGAAGGAAATATTTGTAGAATCGATTTGCTTTGTTTTGTACTCATTAGATAGAGAAATTCTGCTCTTTCCAATGCTGCGAAAATCAGCGAATTTGATGAAGTTATGGCAGTTTGAAAAAATGGACAAAAACAAGGCAAAATTGCTTAACATAATTATGTTTTGACAGCAATTTTGATGAAAATATTTGTAGAATCGATTTGCTTCGTTTTTTACTCATTAGATAGAGCAAATTATGCTGTTTCTGATGCACTGAAAATCAGCGAATTTGGTCGCAAATTGACGAAGTTATGGCAGTTTGAAAAATGGACAAAAACAAGGCTTAAAAATCAAACTGCTTAACAAAATCATGTTTTGATAGCAATTTTGATGGAAATATTTGTAGAATCGATTTGCTTTGTTTTGTACTCATTAGATAGAGGAAATTCTGCTCTTTCCAATGCTGCGAAAATCAGCGAATTTGGTCGCAAATTGATGAAGTTATGGCAGTTTGAAAATGGACAAAAACAAGGCTTAAAAATCAAATTTCTGAACAAAATCATGTTTTGACAGCAATTTTGAAGGAAATATTTGTTGATTCAATTTGCTTCATTTTGTACTCATTAGATAGAGAAAATTCTGCTCTTTCTAATGCACTGACAATCAGGAAAATCAGCGAATTTGGTCGAAAATTGATGAAGTTGTGGCAGTTTGAAAATGGACAAAAACAAGGCTTAAAATATCAAACTACTTAACAAAATCATGTTTTGACAGCAATTTTGATGGAAATATTTGTAGAATCAATTTGCTTCGTGTTGTACTTATTAGATAGAGAAAATTCTGCTCTTTCTAATGCACTGAAAATCAGCCAATTTGATGAAGTTATGGCAGTTTGAAAAAATGGACAAAAACAAGGCAAAATTGCTTAACATAATTATGTTTTGACAGCAATTTTGATGAAAATATTTGTAGAATCGATTTGCTTCGTTATGTAGTCGTTAGATAGAGCAAATTCTGCTGTTTCTAATGCACTGAAAATCAGCGAATTTGGTCGCAAATTGACGAAGTTATGGAAGTTTGAAAAATGGACAAAAACAAGGCTTAAAAATCAAACTGCTTAACAAAATCATATTTTGTCAGCAATTTTGAAGGAAATATTTGTAAAATCAATTTGCATCGTTTTGTACTCGTTAGATAGAGAAAATTCTGCTCTTTCTAATGCACTGACTATCAGGAAAATCAGCGAATTTGGTCGAAAATTGATGAAGTTGTGGCAGTTTGAAAAATGGACAAAAAGAAGGTTTAAAAAATCAAACTGCTTAACAAAATCATGTTTTGACAGCAATTTTGATGGAAATATTTGTAGAATCGATTTGCTTTGTTTTGTACTCATTAGATAGAGCAAATTCTGCTCTTTCTAATGCACTGAAAATCAGCGCATTTGGTCGCAAATTGATGAAGTTATCGCAGTTTGAAAAATGGACAAAAACAAGGCTTAAAAATCAAACTGCTTAACAAAATCATGTTTTGTAAAAATTTTCATGGAAATATTTGTAGAATCAATTAGCTTCGTGTTGTACTTATTAGATAGAGAAAATTCTGCTCTTTCTAATGCACTGAAAATCAGCCAATTTGATGAAGTTATGGCAGTTTGAAAAAATGGACAAAAACAAGGCAAAATTGCTTAACATAATTATGTTTTGACAGCAATTTTGATGAAAATATTTGTAGAATCGATTTGCTTCGTTTTGTACTCATTAGATAGAGCAAATTCTGCTGTTTCTAATGCACTGAAAATCAGCGAATTTGGTCGCAAATTGACGAAGTTATGACAGTTTGAAAAATGGACAAAAACAAGGCTTAAAAATCAAACTGCTTAACAAAATCATGTTTTGATAGCAATTTTGATGGAAATATTTGTAGAATCGATTTGCTTTGTGTTGTACTTATTAGATAGAGAAACTTCTGCCCTTTCTAATGCACTGACAATCAGCGAATTTAGTCGCAAATTAATGAAGTTATGGCAGTTTGAAAAATTTACAAAAAGAAGGCAAAATTGCTTAACAAAATCATGTTTTGACAGCAATTTTCATGGAAATATTTGTAGAATCAATTTGCTTCGTGTTGTACTCATTAGATAGAGAAAATTCTGCTCTTTCTAATGCACTGAAAATTAGACAATTTGATGAAGTTATGGCAGTTTGAAAAAATGGACAAAAACAAGGCAAAATTGCTTAACAAAATTATGTTTTGACAGCAATTTTGATGGAAATATTTGTAGAATCGATTTGCTTCGTATTGTTCTCATTAGATAGCGAAAATTCTGCTCTTTCTAATGCACTGACAATCAGGAAAATCATCGAATTTGGTCGAAAATTGATGAAGTTGTGGCAGTTTGAAAAATGGACAAAAAGAAGGTTTAAAAAATCAAACTGCTTAACAAAATCATGTTTTGACAGCAATTTTGATGGAAATATTTGTAGAATCGATTTGCTTTGTTTTGTACTCATAAGATAGAGGAAATTCTGCTCTTTCCAATGCTGCAAAAATCAGCGAATTTGGTCGCAAATTGATGAAGTTATGGCAGTTTGAAAAATGGACAAAAACAAGGCTTAAAAATCAAATTGCTTAACAAAACCATGTTTTGACAGCAATTTTGATGGAAATATTTGTAGAATCGATTTGCTTTGTTCTGTACTCATTAGATAGAGGAAATTCTGCTCTTTCCAATGCTGCGAAAATCAGCGAATTTGGTCGCAAATTGACGAAGTTATGGCAGTTTGAAAATGGACAAAAACAAGGCTTAAAAATCAAATTTCTGAACAAAATCATGTTTTGACAGCAATTTTGAAGGAAATATTTGTTGATTCAATTTGCTTCGTTTTGTACTCATTAGATAGAGAAAATTCTGCTCTTTCTAATGCACTGACAATCAGGAAAATCAGCGAATTTGGTCGAAAATTGATGAAGTTGTGGCAGTTTGAAAATGGACAAAAACAAGGCTTAAAATATCAAACTGCTTAACAAAATCATGTTTTGACAGCAATTTTGATGGAAATATTTGTAGAATCGATTTGCTTTGTTTTGTACTCATTAGATAGAGAAATTCTGCTCTTTCCAATGCTGCGAAAATCAGCGAATTTGATGAAGTTATGGCAGTTTGAAAAAATGGACAAAAACAAGGCAAAATTACTTAACATAATTATGTTTTGACAGCAATTTTGATGGAAATTCTTGGTTTATTAATTTTCTTCGTTTTGTACGCGTTGGATAGAGGACGTTGCGCTCTTTCTGATGCTGCAAAAATCATCGAATCTGGTCGTAAATTGAGCACGGTACGATAGTTTGAAAATTGACAACATCAAGCCACATCGGCTATAAAAATCATGTATTGACAGTAATTTTGATGGAAATTCTTGGTTTATTAATTTTCTTCGTTTTGTACTCGTTGGATAGAGGACGTTGCGCTCTTTCTGATGCTGCAGAAATCATCGAATTTGGTCGTAAATTGAGCACGTTATGAAAGTTTGAAAATTCACAAAATCAAGCCACATCTGCTATAAAAATCATGTATTTACAGTAATTTTGATGGAAATTATTGGTTTATTAATTTTCTTCGTTTTGTACGCGTTGGATAGAGGACGTTGCGCTCTTTCTGATGCTGCAAAAATCATCGAATCTGGTCGTAAATTGAGCACGGTACGATAGTTTGAAAATTGACAACATCAAGCCACATCTGCTATAAAAATCATGTATTGACAGTAATTTTGATGGAAATTCTTGGTTTATTAATTTTCTTCGTTTTGTACTCGTTGGATAGAGGACGTTGCGCCCTTTCTGATGCTGCAGAAATCATTGAATTTGGTCGTAAATTGAGCACGTTATGAAAGTTTGAAAATTCACAAAATCAAGCCACATCTGCTATAAAAATCAGGTATTGACAGTAATTTAAAATTGCGCATCTTAATATACGAAGCCTGAGTAAAAATATCGATCAATTTAGGATATATATGCATAGGCAACAATTTGATGTAATAAGTATCAACGAAACTTGGTTAAATAGTACTATAGATGATTGCGAAGTGAACATAGATGGCTATGAAATATTGCGTAAAGATAGAAATGATCGTAGGGGTGGTGGAGTTGCGATATATGTTCGAAACTCCATTAACTACAAATTACGATCAGATTTAATGGCGGACAATCTTGAGATGTTGGTAATTGAAATTTCAAAACCAAAATCCAAGTCATTTCTGATTAATACATGGTATAGACCACCAGATACACTCTTGGGAGTTTTGGAAGATTATGAAAAATGTTTGCAAATTATGGACTTAGAAAACTTAGAAATTATTAGTACAGGAGACTTTAATTGTGACTGGTTGTGTAAACATGAAAATATACAGACCAGAAAATTATCAGAGCTTACTGAAACATTACAATTTGAACAAATTATAAAGGAATCAACCCGCATAACGGAAAACTCGTCGACACTTATCGACTTGTTATTTTCAAATCGACCTAATAACATAATAAATCCGGTGTCGACCATGTTGGAATTAGTGACCATAGTCTCATCTATGTTCACAGGAAGATATCAATTCCTCATAATAAACCAAAGGTAATTCTTACAAGACAATACAAACATTATAATGCTGAAAATTTTAGGCATGACTTAGGTGTAATTTTACAGGAGCAATTAGATATGTCTGATCCAAATATACTTTGGAATGATTGGAAAACAAAATTTCTAGCTATAGCAGATGTGCATGCTCCACTGGTAACAAGGAAAGTTAGAAGCGAATATGCGCCATGGCTTACTAATGAGATTAAGAATAAAATCTATCTCAGGGATTCCTTAAAGAAAAGAGCTGTTAAGACAGGATCTAGTAGGACTCATGAAGAATATAAAAAAACTAGAAATGAAGTAAACAAGTTAGTCAAAAACACAAAAGCAAATTATTTCAAATGTGCCCTAAATCAATGTAACAAAAATCCTCGTGATATGTGGAAAACTATCAGTAAGTTAACTAATAAGAAATCAAAAACCACAAAAATCACTGAATTAATTGTTAATGAGGCATCAATTACAGATCCAGCTGCAATATCAGATGCACTAAATACATATTTCAGTGATATTGGACCTCTTTTGGCAAATCAGCTACATGAGGGCAATGTGACTCCAGATAGTTATATTGCCCCATGTGCTACTAAATTCGAACTTAGCCGGATTTCATCACATGAAATGTATATGATATTATTAAAAAGTAAGACATCCAAAGCAACCGGATACGACCTTATACCACCGAAATTAGTGAAAGATTCTGCTGATATTGTGGCTGAGTCTCTTACAAATATTTTTAATAGATCATGCGAAGCTGGTATCTTTCCTGACGACCTTAAAGTGGCATGTGTATCTCCTATACATAAGGAAGGTAGCAAAACTGAGAGTTCGAATTATCGTCCAATATCCGTTCTTTCTGTAATTGCTAAAACCTTCGAAAAATTGATATCGATACAATTGACTCACTACCTTGAGTCAAATAAATTGCTATCAGAATGTCAGGCGGGATTCAGGAAAAAAAGCTCTACACAAACAGCATTGTTGAATGCCACTAATAAATGGTATTTTAATATGGACAAAGGTCATCTGAATGGTATTATATTCCTTGACTTAAAAAAAGCCTTTGACTGTGTAGATCATGACATTTTGATAAGGAAGTTAGCACTGTAAGGAATAGAAGGAATCACGTTAAATTTGTTTCGCTCATATTTAAGTAATAGAATCCAGATGTGCAAAGTAGATGGAACAATCTCGCAAAAGAAAGGTATTCGTTGTGGTGTACCACAAGGCTCAAATTTAGGGCCACTTTTATTTCTTATTTATATAAATGATTTACCGAACTGCCTGAGACGATCAAGCGCTAGTATGTTTGCAGACGATACAAATTTGACGACTGATGGCTCTTCTATATCCGATGTGCAAGCAAATTTGAATGAAGATCTAGAACACGTACATCAATGGTTGCTAGCAAATAAGCTTACTTTAAATAAGAAAAAAACAGAATATATGATTGTAGGATCCAGACAAAGACTAAACAACATCAACAATGACCCAAATATTGAACTTGGCGAAACCAACATAAAACGTGTTAGTGAAACTAAAACACTTGGTATCATTGTTGATGAACAATTAAAATGGAAATCACATATAGGGACTGTTGTGACGAAAGTTTCTAAAGGAATAGGAATGATTAGACGTATGAAGGACTTTGTACCAAAAAATACACTGATTTCGGTTTACAATGCAATAGTTTTGCCACACTTTGACTATTGTAGCCTGGTTTGGGATACTTGCGAAAATTATTTGCAAGAAAAGCTACAAAAAATGCAAAACAGAGCTGCGAGAGTCATTACTGGTAAAACATATGATGTCAGATCTGTTGAAATATTAAGTGAACTAAATTGGAAATCATTGGTAGAAAGACGAAATGAAAATAAAGCTGTTTTCATGTACAAAATAAGAAAAGGAGAATGCCCAGAAAGCATTTCCAATGTATTCAATGTAACGAACAATCAACAATACAGTCTTCGCAGTAATAATTTAGATTATGCATTGGAAAAACCTAGAACAAATTTTCTTAAAAAAAGCATAAGTTATAGCGGTGCAAAACTGTGGAATGAGTTACCAAATCGCCTTAAAGATAATATCTCTTTAAACAAGTTCAGGGCTCAAATCAGAGACGGAAACACGTAACATTTTTTATTTTTTATTTTTTTTGTGTAAATAGTGTTAGTATATTTTCGTGTATTTTTTTAGTAGTACGGCTCCTTGGAAAACAGACTATTTAAGACTGAAGGACTACCGTATGTAAATAAGATTAAATAATAATAATAAATAATAAAATAATTTTGATGGAAATTCTTGTTTTATTAATTTTCTTCGTTTTGTACTCGTTGGATAGAGGATGTTGCGCTCTTTCTGATGCTGCAGAAATAATCGAATTTGGTCGCAAATTGAGCACGCTATGATAGTTTGAAAATTCACAAAATCAAGCCACATCAGCTATAAAAATTATGTATTGACAGTAATTTGATGGAAATTCTTGGTTTATTAATTTTCTTCGTTTTGTACTCGTTCGATAGAGGACGTTGCGCTCTTTCTGATGCTGCAAAAATAATCGAATTTGGTCGTAAATTGAGCACGCTATGACAGTTTGAAAATTCACAAAATCAAGCCACATCTGCTATAAAAATCATGTATTGACAGTAATTTTGATGGAAATTCTTGTTTTATTAATTTTCTTCGTTTTGTACTCGTTGGATAGAGGATGTTGCGCTCTTTCTGATGCTGCAGAAATAATCGAATTTGGTCGCAAATTGAGCACGCTATGATAGTTTGAAAATTCACAAAATCAAGCCACATCAGCTATAAAAATTATGTATTGACAGTAATTTGATGGAAATTCTTGGTTTATTAATTTTCTTCGTTTTGTACTCGTTCGATAGAGGACGTTGCGCTCTTTCTGATGCTGCAAAAATAATCGAATTTGGTCGTAAATTGAGCACGCTATGACAGTTTGAAAATTCACAAAATCAAGCCACATCTGCTATAAAAATCATGTATTGATTGACAGTAATTTTGATGGAAATTCTTGTTTTATTAATTTTCTTCGTTTTGTACTCGTTGGATAGAGGATGTTGCGCTCTTTCTGATGCTGCAGAAATAATCGAATTTGGTCGCAAATTGAGCACGCTATGATAGTTTGAAAATTCACAAAATCAAGCCACATCAGCTATAAAAATTATGTATTGACAGTAATTTGATGGAAATTCTTGGTTTATTAATTTTCTTCGTTTTGTACTCGTTCGATAGAGGACGTTGCGCTCTTTCTGATGCTGCAAAAATCATCGAATTTGGTCGCAAATTGAGCACGCTATGACAGTTTGAAAATTCACAAAATCAAGCCACTGTCAATACATGATTTTTATAGCAGATGTAATTTTGATGGAAATTCTTGTTTTATTAATTTTCTTCGTTTTGTACTCGTTGGATAGAGGATGTTGCGCTCTTTCTGATGCTGCAGAAATAATCGAATTTGGTCGCAAATTGAGCACGCTATGATAGTTTGAAAATTCACAAAATCAAGCCACATCAGCTATAAAAATTATGTATTGACAGTAATTTGATGGAAATTCTTGGTTTATTAATTTTCTTCGTTTTGTACTCGTTCGATAGAGGACGTTGCGCTCTTTCTGATGCTGCAAAAATAATCGAATTTGGTCGTAAATTGAGCACGCTATGACAGTTTGAAAATTCACAAAATCAAGCCACATCTGCTATAAAAATTATGTATTGACAGTAATTTTGATGGAAATTCTTGTTTTATTAATTTTCTTCGTTTTGTACTCGTTGGATAGAGGATGTTGCGCTCTTTCTGATGCTGCAGAAATAATCGAATTTGGTCGCAAATTGAGCACGCTATGATAGTTTGAAAATTCACAAAATCAAGCCACATCAGCTATAAAAATTATGTATTGACAGTAATTTGATGGAAATTCTTGGTTTATTAATTTTCTTCGTTTTGTACTCGTTCGACAGAGGACGTTGCGCTCTTTCTGATGCTGCAAAAATCATCGAATTTGGTCGCAAATTGAGCACGCTATGACAGTTTGAAAATTCACAAAATCAAGCATATCAGCTATAAAAATTATGTATTGACAGTAATTTTGATGGAAATTCTTGGTTTATTAATTTTCTTCGTTTTGTACTCGTTGGAAAGAGGACGTTGTGCTCTTTCTGATGCTGCAAAAATCATCGAATCTGGTCGTAAATTGAGCACGCTATGATAGTTTGAAAATTGACAAAATCAAGCCACATCCTATAAAAATCATGTATTGACAGTAATTTTGATGGAAATTCTTGGTTTATTAATTTTCTTCGTTTTGTACTCGTTCGATAGAGGACATTGCGCTCTTTCTGATGCTGCAGAAATAATCGAATTTGGTCGTAAATTGAGCACGCTATGATAGTTTGAAAATTCACAAAATCAAGCCACATCTGCTATAAAAATCATGTATTGACAGTAATTTTGATGGAAATTCTTGGTTTATTAATTTTCTTCGTTTTGTACTCGTTGGATAGAGGACGTTGCGCTCTTTCTGATGCTGCAAAAATCATCGAATTTGGTCGTAAATTGAGCACGCTATGACAGTTTTAAAATTCATAAAATCAAGCCACATCTGCTATAAAAATCATGTATTGACAGTAATTTGATGGAAATTCTTGGTTTATTAATTTTCTTCGTTTTGTACTCGTTGGATAGAGGACGTTGCGCTCTTTCTGATGCTGCAAAAATCATCGAATTTGGTCGCAAATTAGCACGCTATGACAGTTTGAAAATTCACAAAATCAAGCCACATCTGCTATAAAAATCATGTATTGACAGTAATTTTGATGGAAATTCTTGGTTTATTAATTTTCTTCGTTTTGTACTCGTTGGATAGAGGACGTTGCGCTCCTTCTGATGCTGCAAAAATCATCGAATTTGGTCGTAAATTGAGCACGCTATGACAGTTTGAAAATTCACAAAATCAAGCCACATCAGCTATAAAAATCATGTATTGACAGTAATTTTGATGGAAATTCTTGGTTTATTAATTTTCTTCGTTTTGTACTCGTTCGATAGAGGACGTTGCGCTCTTTCTGATGCTGCAAAAATAATCGAATTTGGTCGTAAATTGAGCACGCTATGACAGTTTGAAAATTCACAAAATCAAGCCACATCTGCTATAAAAATCATGTATTGACAGTAATTTTGATGGAAATTCTTGGTTTATTAATTTTCTTCGTTTTGTACTCGTTGGATAGAGGACGTTGCGCTCTTTCTGATGCTGCAAAAATTATCGAATTTGGTCGTAAATTGAGCACGCTATGACAGTTTTAAAATTCATAAAATCAAGCCACATCAGCTATAAAAATTATGTATTGACAGTAATTTTGATGGAAATTCTTGGTTTATTAATTTTCTTCGTTTTGTACTCGTTGGATAGAGGACGTTGCGCTCTTTCTGATGCTGCAAAAATCATCGAATTTGGTCGTAAATTAGCACGCTATGACAGTTTGAAAATTCACAAAATCAAGCCACATCTGCTATAAAAATCATTTATTGACAGTAATTTTGATGGAAATTCTTGGTTTATTAATTTTCTTCGTTTTGTACTCGTTGGATAGAGGACGTTGCGCTCTTTCTGATGCTGCAGAAATAATCGAATTTGGTCGCAAATTGAGCACGCTTTGATAGTTTGAAAATTCACAAAATCAAGCCACATCAGCTATAAAAATTATGTATTGACAGTAATTTGATGGAAATTCTTGGTTTATTAATTTTCTTCGTTTTGTACTCGTTCGACAGAGGACGTTGCGCTCTTTCTGATGCTGCAAAAATCATCGAATTTGGTCGCAAATTGAGCACGCTATGACAGTTTGAAAATTCACAAAATCAAGCCACTGTCAATACATGATTTTTATAGCAGATGTAATTTTGATGGAAATTCTTGTTTTATTAATTTTCTTCGTTTTGTACTCGTTGGATAGAGGATGTTGCGCTCTTTCTGATGCTGCAGAAATAATCGAATTTGGTCGCAAATTGAGCACGCTATGATAGTTTGAAAATTCACAAAATCAAGCCACATCAGCTATAAAAATTATGTATTGACAGTAATTTGATGGAAATTCTTGGTTTATTAATTTTCTTCGTTTTGTACTCGTTCGATAGAGGACGTTGCGCTCTTTCTGATGCTGCAAAAATAATCGAATTTGGTCGTAAATTGAGCACGCTATGACAGTTTGAAAATTCACAAAATCAAGCCACATCTGCTATAAAAATCATGTATTGACAGTAATTTTGATGGAAATTCTTGTTTTATTAATTTTCTTCGTTTTGTACTCGTTGGATAGAGGATGTTGCGCTCTTTCTGATGCTGCAGAAATAATCGAATTTGGTCGCAAATTGAGCACGCTATGATAGTTTGAAAATTCACAAAATCAAGCCACATCAGCTATAAAAATTATGTATTGACAGTAATTTGATGGAAATTCTTGGTTTATTAATTTTCTTCGTTTTGTACTCGTTCGACAGAGGACGTTGCGCTCTTTCTGATGCTGCAAAAATCATCGAATTTGGTCGCAAATTGAGCACGCTATGACAGTTTGAAAATTCACAAAATCAAGCCACATCTGCTATAAAAATTATGTATTGACAGTAATTTTGATGGAAATTCTTCGTTTATTAATTTTCTTCGTTTTATACTCGTTGGATAGAGGACGTTGCGCTCTTTCTGATGCTGCAAAAATCATCGAATTTGGTCGTAAATTGAGCACGCTATGACAGTTTGAAAATTCACAAAATCAAGCCACATCTGCTATAAAAATCATGTATTGACAGTAATTTTGATGGAAATTCTTGGTTTATTAATTTTCTTCGTTTTGTACTCGTTGGATAGAGGATGTTGCGCTCTTTCTGATGCTGCAGAAATAATCGAATTTGGTCGCAAATTGAGCACGCTTTGATAGTTTGAAAATTCACAAAATCAAGCCACATCAGCTATAAAAATTATGTATTGACAGTAATTTGATGGAAATTCTTGGTTTATTAATTTTCTTCGTTTTGTACTCGTTCGATAGAGGACGTTGCGCTCTTTCTGATGCTGCAAAAATCATCGAATTTGGTCGTAAATTGAGCACGCTATGACAGTTTGAAAATTCACAAAATCAAGCCACATCTGCTATAAAAATCATGTATTGACAGTAATTTTGATGGAAATTCTTGTTTTATTAATTTTCTTCGTTTTGTACTCGTTGGATAGAGGACGTTGCGCTCTTTCTGATGCTGCAAAAATCGAATTTGGTCGCAAATTGAGCACGCTATGACAGTTTGAAAATTCACAAAATCAAGCCACATCTGCTATAAAAATCATGTATTGACAGTAATTTGATGGAAATTCTTGGTTTATTAATTTTCTTCGTTTTGTACTCGTTGGATAGAGGACGTTGCGCTCTTTCTGATGCTGCAAAAATTATCGAATTTGGTCGTAAATTGAGCACGCTATGACAGTTTGAAAATTCACAAAATCAAGCCACATCAGCTATAAAAATTATGTATTGACAGTAATTTGATGGAAATTCTTGGTTTATTAATTTTCTTCGTTTTGTACTCGTTCGATAGAGGACGTTGCGCTCTTTCTGATGCTGCAAAAATCATCGAATTTGGTCGCAAATTGAGCACGCTATGACAGTTTGAAAATTCACAAAATCAAGCCACATCTGCTATAAAAATTATGTATTGACAGTAATTTTGATGGAAATTCTTGGTTTATTAATTTTCTTCGTTTTGTACTCGTTGGATAGAGGACGTTGCGCTCTTTCTGATGCTGCAAAAATCATCGAATTTGGTCGCAAATTGAGCACGCTATGATAGTTTGAAAATTCACAAAATCAAGCCACATCAGCTATAAAAATTATGTATTGACAGTAATTTGATGGAAATTCTTGGTTTATTAATTTTCTTCGTTTTGTACTCGTTCGATAGAGGACGTTGCGCTCTTTCTGATGCTGCAAAAATAATCGAATTTGGTCGTAAATTGAGCACGCTATGACAGTTTGAAAATTCACAAAATCAAGCCACATCTGCTATAAAAATCATGTATTGACAGTAATTTTGATGGAAATTCTTGGTTTATTAATTTTCTTCGTTTTGTACTCGTTGGATAGAGGACGTTGCGCTCTTTCTGATGCTGCAAAAATTATCGAATTTGGTCGTAAATTGAGCACGCTATGATAGTTTGAAAATTCACAAAATCAAGCCACATCTGCTATAAAAATTATGTATTGACAGTAATTTTGATGGAAATTCTTGGTTTATTAATTTTCTTCGTTTTGTACTCGTTGGATAGAGGACGTTGCGCTCTTTCTGATGCTGCAAAAATCATCGAATTTGGTCGCAAATTGAGCACGCTATGACAGTTTGAAAATTCACAAAATCAAGCCACATCTGTCAATACATGATTTTTATTGAGATGTAATTTTGATGGAAATTCTTGGTTTTATTAATTTTCTTCCGTTTTGTACTCGTTCAATAGAGGACGTTGCGCTCTTTCTGATGCTGCAAAAATCATCGAATTTCGTCGTAAATTGAGCACGTTATGACAGTTTGAAAATTCACAAAATCAAGCCACATCTGCTATAAAAATTATGTATTGACAGTAATTTTGATGGAAATTCTTGGTTTATTAATTTTCTTCGTTTTGTACTCGTTGGATAGAGGACGTTGCGCTCTTTCTGATGCTGCAAAAATCATCGAATTTGGTCGTAAATTGAGCACGCTATGACAGTTTGAAAATTCACAAAATCAAGCCACATCTGCTATAAAAATCATGTATTGACAGTAATTTTGATGGAAATTCTTGGTTTATTAATTTTCTTCGTTTTGTACTCGTTCAATAGAGGACATTGCGCTCTTTCTGATGCTGCAGTAATCATCGAATTTGGTCGTAAAATGAGCACGCTATGACAGTTTGAAAATTCACAAAATCAAGCCACATCTGCTATAAAAATTATGTATTGACAGTAATTTTGATGGAAATTCTTGGTTTATTAATTTTCTTCGTTTTGTACTCGTTGGATAGAGGACGTTGCGCTCTTTCTGATGCTGCAAAAATCATCGAATTTGGTCGTAAATTGAGCACGCTATGACAGTTTGAAAATTCACAAAATCAAGCCACATCTGCTATAAAAATTATGTATTGACAGTAATTTTGATGGAAATTCTTGGTTTATTAATTTTCTTCGTTTTGTACTCGTTGGATAGAGGACGTTGCGCTCTTTCTGATGCTGCAAAAATCATCGAATTTGGTCGTAAATTGAGCACGCTATGAAAGTTTGAAAATTCACAAAATCAAGCCACATCTGCTATAAAAATCATGTATTGACAGTAATTTTGATGGAAATTCTTGGTTTATTAATTTTCTTCGTTTTGTACTCGTTGGATAGAGGACGTTGCGCTCTTTCTGATGCTGCAAAAATCATCGAATTTGGTCGTAAATTGAGCACGCTATGATAGTTTGAAAATTCACAAAATCAAGCCACATCTGCTATAAAAATCATGTATTGACAGTAATTTTGATGGAAATTCTTGGTTTATTAATTTTCTTCGTTTTGTACTCGTTGGATAGAGGACGTTGCGCTCTTTCTGATGCTGCAAAAATCATCGAATTTGGTCGTAAATTAGCACGCTATGACAGTTTGAAAATTCACAAAATCAAGCCACATCTGCTATAAAAATCATGTATTGACAGTAATTTTGATGGAAATTCTTGGTTTATTAATTTTCTTCGTTTTGTACTCGTTGGATAGAGGACGTTGCGCTCCTTCTGATGCTGCAAAAAGCATCGAATTTGGTCGTAAATTGAGCACGTTATGACAGTTTGAAAATTCACAAAATCAAGCCACATCTGCTATAAAAATCATGTATTGACAGTAATTTTGATGGAAATTCTTGGTTTATTAATTTTCTTCGTTTTGTACTCGTTGGATAGAGGACGTTGCGCTCTTTCTGATGCTGCAAAAATCATCGAATTTGCTCGTAAATTAGCACGCTATGACAGTTTGAAAATTCACAAAATCAAGCCACATCTGCTATAAAAATCATGTATTGACAGTAATTTTGATGGAAATTCTTGGTTTATTAATTTTCTTCGTTTTGTACTCGTTGGAAAGAGGACGTTGTGCTCTTTCTGATGCTGCAAAAATCATCGAATCTGGTCGTAAATTGAGCACGCTATGATAGTTTGAAAATTGACAAAATCAAGCCACATCTGCTATAAAAATCATGTATTGACAGTAATTTTGATGGAAATTCTTGGTTTATTAATTTTCTTCGTTTTGTACTCGTTGGATAGAGGACGTTGCGCTCTTTCTGATGCTGCAAAAATCATCGAATCTGGTCGTAAATTGAGCACTCTATGATAGTTTGAAAATTGACAAAATCAAGCTACATCTAGCTATAAAAATCATGTATTGACAGTAATTTTGATGCAAATTCTTGGTTTATTAATTTTCTTCGTTTTGTACTCGTTCGATAGAGGACATTGCGCTCTTTCTGATGCTGCAGAAATCATCGAATTTGGTCGTAAATTGAGCACGTTATGAAAGTTTGAAAATTGACAAAATCAAGCCACATCTGCTATAAAAATCATGTATTGACAGTAATTTTGATGGAAATTCTTGGTTTATTAATTTTCTTCGTTTTGTACTCGTTCCTTCTGATGCTGCAAAAAGCATCGAATTTGGTCGTAAATTGAGCACGTTATGACAGTTTGAAAATTCACAAAATCAAGCCACATCTGCTATAAAAATCATGTATTGACAGTAATTTTGATGGAAATTCTTGGTTTATTAATTTTCTTCGTTTTGTACTCGTTGGATAGAGGACGTTGCGCTCTTTCTGATGCTGCAAAAATCATCGAATCTGGTCGTAAATTGAGCACGCTATGATAGTTTGAAAATTGACAAAATCAAGCCACATCTAGCTATAAAAATCATGTATTGACAGTAATTTTGATGGAAATTCTTGGTTTATTAATTTTCTTCGTTTTGTACTCGTTGGATAGAGGACGTTGCGCTCTTTCTGATGCTGCAGAAATCATCGAATTTGGTCGTAAATTGAGCACGTTATGAAAGTTTGAAAATTCACAAAATCAAGCCACATCTGCTATAAAAATCAGGTATTGACAGTAATTTTGATGGAAATTCTTGGTTTATTAATTTTCTTCGTTTTGTACTCGTTGGAAAGAGGACGTTGTGCTCTTTCTGATGCTGCAAAAATCATCGAATCTGGTCGTAAATTGAGCACGCTATGATAGTTTGAAAATTGACAAAATCAAGCCACATCTGCTATAAAAATCATGTATTGACAGTAATTTTGATGGAAATTCTTGGTTTATTAATTTTCTTCGTTTTGTACTCGTTCGATAGAGGACATTGCGCTCTTTCTGATGCTGCAGAAATAATCGAATTTGGTCGTAAATTGAGCACGCTATGACAGTTTGAAAATTCACAAAATCAAGCCACATCTGCTATAAAAATCATGTATTGACAGTAATTTTGATGGAAATTCTTGGTTTATTAATTTTCTTCGTTTTGTACTCGTTGGATAGAGGACGTTGCGCTCTTTCTGATGCTGCAAAAAGCATCGAATTTGGTCGTAAATTGAGCACGTTATGACAGTTTGAAAATTCACAAAATCAAGCCACATCTGCTATAAAAATCATGTATTGACAGTAATTTTGATGGAAATTCTTGGTTTATTAATTTTCTTCGTTTTGTACTCGTTGGATAGAGGACGTTGCGCTCTTTCTGATGCTGCAAAAATCATCGAATTTGGTCGTAAATTGAGCACGCTATGACAGTTTGAAAATTCACAAAATCAAGCCACATCTGCTATAAAAATCATGTATTGACAGTAATTTTGATGGAAATTCTTGGTTTATTAATTTTCTTCGTTTTGTACTCGTTGGATAGAGGACGTTGCGCTCTTTCTGATGCTGCAAAAATCATCGAATCTGGTCGTAAATTGAGCACGCTATGATAGTTTGAAAATTGACAAAATCAAGCCACATCTGCTATAAAAATCATGTATTGACAGTAATTTTGATGGAAATTCTTGGTTTATTAATTTTCTTCGTTTTGTACTCGTTCGATAGAGGACGTTGCGCTCTTTCTGATGCTGCAAAAATCATCGAATTTGGTCGCAAATTGAGCACGCTATGACAGTTTGAAAATTCACAAAATCAAGCATATCAGCTATAAAAATTATGTATTGACAGTAATTTTGATGGAAATTCTTGGTTTATTAATTTTCTTCGTTTTGTACTCGTTGGAAAGAGGACGTTGTGCTCTTTCTGATGCTGCAAAAATCATCGAATTTGGTCGTAAATTGAGCACGCTATGATAGTTTGAAAATTGACAAAATCAAGCCACATCTGCTATAAAAATCATGTATTGACAGTAATTTTGATGGAAATTCTTGGTTTATTAATTTTCTTCGTTTTGTACTCGTTGGATAGAGGACGTTGCGCTCTTTCTGATGCTGCAAAAATAATCGAATTTGGTCGTAAATTGAGCACGCTATGACAGTTTGAAAATTCACAAAATCAAGCCACATCTGCTATAAAAATCATGTATTGACAGTAATTTTGATGGAAATTCTTGGTTTATTAATTTTCTTCGTTTTGTACTCGTTGGATAGAGGACGTTGCGCTCTTTCTGATGCTGCAAAAATAATCGAATTTGGTCGTAAATTGAGCACGCTATGACAGTTTGAAAATTCACAAAATCAAGCCACATCTGCTATAAAAATCATGTATTGACAGTAATTTTGATGGAAATTCTTGGTTTATTAATTTTCTTCGTTTTGTACTCGTTGGATAGAGGACGTTGCGCTCTTTCTGATGCTGCAAAAATCATCGAATTTGGTCGTAAATTGAGCACGCTATGACAGTTTGAAAATTCACAAAATCAAGCCACATCTGCTATAAAAATCATGTATTGACAGTAATTTTGATGGAAATTCTTGGTTTATTAATTTTCTTCGTTTTGTACTCGTTGGATAGAGGACGTTGCGCTCTTTCTGATGCTGCAAAAAGCATCGAATTTGGTCGTAAATTGAGCACGTTATGACAGTTTGAAAATTCACAAAATCAAGCCACATCTGCTATAAAAATCATGTATTGACAGTAATTTTGATGGAAATTCTTGGTTTATTAATTTTCTTCGTTTTGTACTCGTTGGATAGAGGACGTTGCGCTCTTTCTGATGCTGCAAAAATCATCGAATTTGGTCGTAAATTGAGCACGCTATGACAGTTTGAAAATTCACAAAATCAAGCCACATCTGCTATAAAAATCATGTATTGACAGTAATTTTGATGGAAATTCTTGGTTTATTAATTTTCTTCGTTTTGTACTCGTTGGAAAGAGGACGTTGTGCTCTTTCTGATGCTGCAAAAATCATCGAATTTGGTCGTAAATTGAGCACGCTATGACAGTTTGAAAATTCACAAAATCAAGCCACATCTGCTATAAAAATCATGTATTGACAGTAATTTTGATGGAAATTCTTGGTTTATTAATTTTCTTCGTTTTGTACTCGTTGGATAGAGGACGTTGCGCTCTTTCTGATGCTGCAAAAATCATCGAATCTGGTCGTAAATTGAGCACGCTATGATAGTTTGAAAATTGACAAAATCAAGCCACATCTGCTATAAAAATCATGTATTGACAGTAATTTTGATGGAAATTCTTGGTTTATTAATTTTCTTCGTTTTGTACTCGTTGGATAGAGGACGTTGCGCTCTTTCTGATGCTGCAAAAATCATCGAATTTGGTCGTAAATTGAGCACGTTATGAAAGTTTGAAAATTGACAAAATCAAGCCACATCTGCTATAAAAATCATGTATTGACAGTAATTTTGATGGAAATTCTTGGTTTATTAATTTTCTTCGTTTTGTACTCGTTGGATAGAGGACGTTGCGCTCCTTCTGATGCTGCAAAAAGCATCGAATTTGGTCGTAAATTGAGCACGTTATGACAGTTTGAAAATTCACAAAATCAAGCCACATCTGCTATAAAAATCATGTATTGACAGTAATTTTGATGGAAATTCTTGGTTTATTAATTTTCTTCGTTTTGTACTCGTTGGATAGAGGACGTTGCGCTCTTTCTGATGCTGCAAAAATCATCGAATCTGGTCGTAAATTGAGCACGCTATGATAGTTTGAAAATTGACAAAATCAAGCCACATCTAGCTATAAAAATCATGTATTGACAGTAATTTTGATGCAAATTCTTGGTTTATTAATTTTCTTCGTTTTGTACTCGTTGGATAGAGGACGTTGCGCTCTTTCTGATGCTGCAAAAATCATCGAATTTGGTCGTAAATTGAGCACGCTATGACAGTTTGAAAATTCACAAAATCAAGCCACATCTGCTATAAAAATCATGTATTGACAGTAATTTTGATGGAAATTCTTGGTTTATTAATTTTCTTCGTTTTGTACTCGTTGGAAAGAGGACGTTGTGCTCTTTCTGATGCTGCAAAAATCATCGAATCTGGTCGTAAATTGAGCACGCTATGATAGTTTGAAAATTGACAAAATCAAGCCACATCTGCTATAAAAATCATGTATTGACAGTAATTTTGATGGAAATTCTTGGTTTATTAATTTTCTTCGTTTTGTACTCGTTGGATAGAGGACGTTGCGCTCTTTCTGATGCTGCAAAAATCATCGAATTTGGTCGTAAATTAGCACGCTATGACAGTTTGAAAATTCACAAAATCAAGCCACATCTGCTATAAAAATCATGTATTGACAGTAATTTTGATGGAAATTCTTGGTTTATTAATTTTCTTCGTTTTGTACTCGTTGGATAGAGGACGTTGCGCTCCTTCTGATGCTGCAAAAAGCATCGAATTTGGTCGTAAATTGAGCACGTTATGACAGTTTGAAAATTCACAAAATCAAGCCACATCTGCTATAAAAATCATGTATTGACAGTAATTTTGATGGAAATTCTTGGTTTATTAATTTTCTTCGTTTTGTACTCGTTGGATAGAGGACGTTGCGCTCTTTCTGATGCTGCAAAAATCATCGAATTTGGTCGTAAATTGAGCACGCTATGACAGTTTGAAAATTCACAAAATCAAGCCACATCTGCTATAAAAATTATGTATTGACAGTAATTTTGATGGCAATTCTTGGTTTATTAATTTTCTTCGTTTTATACTCGTTGGATAGAGGACGTTGCGCTCTTTTTGATGCTGCAAAATCATCGAATTTGGTCGTAAATTGAGCACGCTATGAAAGTTTGAAAATTCACAAAATCAAGCCACATCTGCTATAAAAATCATGTATTGACAGTAATTTTGATGGAAATTCTTGGTTTATTAATTTTCTTCGTTTTGTACTCGTTGGATAGAGGACGTTGCGCTCTTTCTGATGCTGCAAAAAGCATCGAATTTGGTCGTAAATTGAGCACGTTATGACAGTTTGAAAATTCACAAAATCAAGCCACATCTGCTATAAAAATCATGTATTGACAGTAATTTTGATGGAAATTCTTGGTTTATTAATTTTCTTCGTTTTGTACTCGTTGGATAGAGGACGTTGCGCTCTTTCTGATGCTGCAAAAATCATCGAATTTGGTCGTAAATTAGCACGCTATGACAGTTTGAAAATTGACAAAATCAAGCCACATCTGCTATAAAAATCATGTATTGACAGTAATTTTGATGGAAATTCTTGGTTTATTAATTTTCTTCGTTTTGTACTCGTTGGATAGAGGACGTTGCGCTCTTTCTGATGCTGCAAAAATCATCGAATTTGGTCGTAAATTGAGCACGCTATGACAGTTTGAAAATTCACAAAATCAAGCCACATCTGCTATAAAAATCATGTATTGACAGTAATTTTGATGGAAATTCTTGGTTTATTAATTTTCTTCGTTTTGTACTCGTTGGAAAGAGGACGTTGCGCTCTTTCTGATGCTGCAAAAATCATCGAATCTGGTCGTAAATTGAGCACGCTATGATAGTTTGAAAATTGACAAAATCAAGCCACATCTGCTATAAAAATCATGTATTGACAGTAATTTTGATGGAAATTCTTGGTTTATTAATTTTCTTCGTTTTGTACTCGTTGGATAGAGGACGTTGCGCTCTTTCTGATGCTGCAAAAATCATCGAATTTGGTCGTAAATTGAGCACGCTATGACAGTTTGAAAATTCACAAAATCAAGCCACATCTGCTATAAAAATCATGTATTGACAGTAATTTTGATGGAAATTCTTGGTTTATTAATTTTCTTCGTTTTGTACTCGTTGGATAGAGGACGTTGCGCTCTTTCTGATGCTGCAAAAATCATCGAATCTGGTCGTAAATTGAGCACGCTATGACAGTTTGAAAATTCACAAAATCAAGCCACATCTGCTATAAAAATCATGTATTGACAGTAATTTTGATGGAAATTCTTGGTTTATTAATTTTCTTCGTTTTGTACTCGTTGGATAGAGGACGTTGCGCTCTTTCTGATGCTGCAAAAATCATCGAATTTGGTCGTAAATTGAGCACGTTATGACAGTTTGAAAATTCACAAAATCAAGCCACATCTGCTATAAAAATCATGTATTGACAGTAATTTTGATGGAAATTCTTGGTTTATTAATTTTCTTCGTTTTGTACTCGTTGGATAGAGGACGTTGCGCTCTTTCTGATGCTGCAAAAATCATCGAATTTGGTCGTAAATTGAGCACGCTATGACAGTTTGAAAATTCACAAAATCAAGCCACATCTGCTATAAAAATCATGTATTGACAGTAATTTTGATGGAAATTCTTGGTTTATTAATTTTCTTCGTTTTGTACTCGTTGGATAGAGGACGTTGCGCTCTTTCTGATGCTGCAAAAATCATCGAATTTGGTCGTAAATTGAGCACGCTATGACAGTTTGAAAATTCACAAAATCAAGCCACATCTGCTATAAAAATCATGTATTGACAGTAATTTTGATGGAAATTCTTGGTTTATTAATTTTCTTCGTTTTGTACTCGTTGGATAGAGGACGTTGCGCTCTTTCTGATGCTGCAAAAATCATCGAATTTGGTCGTAAATTGAGCACGCTATGAAAGTTTGAAAATTCACAAAATCAAGCCACATCTGCTATAAAAATCATGTATTGACAGTAATTTTGATGGAAATTCTTGGTTTATTAATTTTCTTCGTTTTGTACTCGTTGGATAGAGGACGTTGCGCTCTTTCTGATGCTGCAAAAATCATCGAATCTGGTCGTAAATTGAGCACGCTATGATAGTTTGAAAATTCACAAAATCAAGCCACATCTGCTATAAAAATCATGTATTGACAGTAATTTTGATGGAAATTCTTGGTTTATTAATTTTCTTCGTTTTGTACTCGTTGGATAGAGGACGTTGCGCTCTTTCTGATGCTGCAAAAATCATCGAATTTGGTCGTAAATTGAGCACGCTATGAAAGTTTGAAAATTGACAAAATCAAGCCACATCTGCTATAAAAATCAGGTATTGACAGTAATTTTGATGGAAATTCTTGGTTTATTAATTTTCTTCGTTTTGTACTCGTTGGAAAGAGGACGTTGTGCTCTTTCTGATGCTGCAAAAATCATCGAATTTGGTCGTAAATTGAGCACGCTATGACAGTTTGAAAATTCACAAAATCAAGCCACATCTGCTATAAAAATCATGTATTGACAGTAATTTTGATGCAAATTCTTGGTTTATTAATTTTCTTCGTTTTGTACTCGTTCGATAGAGGACATTGCGCTCTTTCTGATGCTGCAGAAATCATCGAATTTGGTCGTAAATTGAGCACGCTATGATAGTTTGAAAATTCACAAAATCAAGCCACATCTGCTATAAAAATCATGTATTGACAGTAATTTTGATGGAAATTCTTGGTTTATTAATTTTCTTCGTTTTGTACTCGTTGGAAAGAGGACGTTGTGCTCTTTCTGATGCTGCAAAAATCATCGAATCTGGTCGTAAATTGAGCACGCTATGATAGTTTGAAAATTCACAAAATCAAGCCACATCTGCTATAAAAATCATGTATTGACAGTAATTTTGATGGAAATTCTTGGTTTATTAATTTTCTTCGTTTTGTACTCGTTGGAAAGAGGACGTTGTGCTCTTTCTGATGCTGCAAAAAGCATCGAATTTGGTCGTAAATTGAGCACGTTATGACAGTTTGAAAATTCACAAAATCAAGCCACATCTGCTATAAAAATCATGTATTGACAGTAATTTTGATGGAAATTCTTGGTTTATTAATTTTCTTCGTTTTGTACTCGTTGGATAGAGGACGTTGCGCTCTTTCTGATGCTGCAAAAATCATCGAATTTGGTCGTAAATTGAGCACGCTATGACAGTTTGAAAATTCACAAAATCAAGCCACATCTGCTATAAAAATCATGTATTGACAGTAATTTTGATGGAAATTCTTGGTTTATTAATTTTCTTCGTTTTGTACTCGTTGGATAGAGGACGTTGCGCTCTTTCTGATGCTGCAAAAATCATCGAATTTGGTCGTAAATTGAGCACGCTATGACAGTTTGAAAATTCACAAAATCAAGCCACATCTGCTATAAAAATCATGTATTGACAGTAATTTTGATGGAAATTCTTGGTTTATTAATTTTCTTCGTTTTGTACTCGTTGGATAGAGGACGTTGCGCTCTTTCTGATGCTGCAAAAATCATCGAATTTGGTCGTAAATTGAGCACGCTATGACAGTTTGAAAATTCACAAAATCAAGCCACATCTGCTATAAAAATTATGTATTGACAGTAATTTTGATGGAATTCTTGGTTTATTAATTTTCTTCGTTTTGTACTCGTTGGATAGAGGACGTTGCGCTCTTTCTGATGCTGCAAAAATCATCGAATCTGGTCGTAAATTGAGCACGCTATGATAGTTTGAAAATTCACAAAATCAAGCCACATCTGCTATAAAAATCATGTATTGACAGTAATTTTGATGGAAATTCTTGGTTTATTAATTTTCTTCGTTTTGTACTCGTTGGATAGAGGACGTTGCGCTCTTTCTGATGCTGCAAAAATCATCGAATTTGGTCGTAAATTGAGCACGCTATGACAGTTTGAAAATTCACAAAATCAAGCCACATCTGCTATAAAAATCATGTATTGACAGTAATTTTGATGGAAATTCTTGGTTTATTAATTTTCTTCGTTTTGTACTCGTTGGATAGAGGACGTTGCGCTCTTTCTGATGCTGCAAAAATCATCGAATTTGGTCGTAAATTGAGCACGCTATGACAGTTTGAAAATTCACAAAATCAAGCCACATCTGCTATAAAAATCATGTATTGACAGTAATTTTGATGGAAATTCTTGGTTTATTATTAATTTTCTTCGTTTTGTACTCGTTGGAAAGAGGACGTTGCGCTCTTTCTGATGCTGCTGCAAAAATCATCGAATTTGGTCGTAAATTGAGCACGCTATGACAGTTTGAAAATTCACAAAATCAAGCCACATCTGCTATAAAAATCATGTATTGACAGTAATTTTGATGGAAATTCTTGGTTTATTAATTTTCTTCATTTTGTACTCGTTGGATAGAGGACGTTGCTCTTTCTGATGCTGCAAAAAGCATCGAATTTGGTTGTCGTAAATTGAGCACGCTATGACAGTTTGAAAATTCACAAAATCAAGCCACATCTGCTATAAAAATCATGTATTGACAGTAATTTTGATGGAAATTCTTGGTTTATTAATTTTCTTCGTTTTGTACTCGTTGGATAGAGGACGTTGCGCTCTTTCTGATGCTGCAAAAATCATCGAATTTGGTCGTAAATTGAGCACGTTATGATAGTTTGAAAATTCACAAAATCAAGCCACATCTGCTATAAAAATCATGTATTGACAGTAATTTTGATGGAAATTCTTGGTTTATTAATTTTCTTCGTTTTGTACTCGTTCGATAGAGGACGTTGCGCTCTTTCTGATGCTGCAGTAATCATCGAATTTGGTCGTAAAATGAGCACGCTATGACAGTTTGAAAATTCACAAAATCAAGCCACATCTGCTATAAAAATCATGTATTGACAGTAATTTTGATGGCAATTCTTGGTTTATTAATTTTCTTCGTTTTGTACTCGTTGGATAGAGGACGTTGCGCTCTTTCTGATGCTGCAAAAATCATCGAATTTGGTCGTAAATTGAGCACGCTATGACAGTTTGAAAATTCACAAAATCAAGCCACATCTGCTATAAAAATTATGTATTGACAGTAATTTTGATGGAAATTCTTGGTTTATTAATTTTCTTCGTTTTGTACTCGTTGGATAGAGGACGTTGCGCTCTTTCTGATGCTGCAAAAATCATCGAATTTGGTCGTAAATTGAGCACGTTATGATAGTTTGAAAATTCACAAAATCAAGCCACATCTGCTATAAAAATCATGTATTGACAGTAATTTTGATGGAAATTCTTGGTTTATTAATTTTCTTCGTTTTGTACTCGTTGGATAGAGGACGTTGCGCTCTTTCTGATGCTGCAAAAATCATCGAATTTGGTCGTAAATTGAGCACGCTATGACAGTTTGAAAATTCACAAAATCAAGCCACATCTGCTATAAAAATCATGTATTGACAGTAATTTTGATGGAAATTCTTGGTTTATTAATTTTCTTCGTTTTGTACTCGTTGGAAAGAGGACGTTGTGCTCTTTCTGATGCTGCAAAAATCATCGAATCTGGTCGTAAATTGAGCACGCTATGATAGTTTGAAAATTCACAAAATCAAGCCACATCTGCTATAAAAATCATGTATTGACAGTAATTTTGATGGAAATTCTTGGTTTATTAATTTTCTTCGTTTTGTACTCGTTGGATAGAGGACGTTGCGCTCTTTCTGATGCTGCAAAAATCATCGAATCTGGTCGTAAATTGAGCACGCTATGATAGTTTGAAAATTGACAAAATCAAGCCACATCTGCTATAAAAATCATGTATTGACAGTAATTTTGATGGAAATTCTTGGTTTATTAATTTTCTTCGTTTTGTACTCGTTGGATAGAGGACGTTGCGCTCTTTCTGATGCTGCAAAAAATCATCGAATTTGGTCTTAAATTGAGCACGCTATGACAGTTTGAAAATTCACAAAATCAAGCCACATCTGCTATAAAAATCATGTATTGACAGTAATTTTGATGGAAATTCTTGGTTTATTAATTTTCTTCGTTTTGTACTCGTTGGATAGAGGACGTTGCGCTCTTTCTGATGCTGCAAAAATCATCGAATTTGGTCGTAAATTGAGCACGCTATGACAGTTTGAAAATTCACAAAATCAAGCCACATCTGCTATAAAAATCATGTATTGACAGTAATTTTGATGGAAATTCTTGGTTTATTAATTTTCTTCGTTTTGTACTCGTTGGATAGAGGACGTTGCGCTCTTTCTGATGCTGCAAAAATCATCGAATTTGGTCGTAAATTGAGCACGCTATGACAGTTTGAAAATTCACAAAATCAAGCCACATCTGCTATAAAAATCATGTATTGACAGTAATTTTGATGGAAATTCTTCTTGGTTTATTAATTTTCTTCGTTTTGTACTCGTTGGATAGAGGACGTTGCGCTCTTTCTGATGCTGCAAAAATCATCGAATTTGGTCGTAAATTGAGCACGCTATGACAGTTTGAAAATTCACAAAATCAAGCCACATCTGCTATAAAAATCATGTATTGACAGTAATTTTGATGGAAATTCTTGGTTTATTAATTTTCTTCGTTTTGTACTCGTTGGATAGAGGACGTTGCGCTCTTTCTGATGCTGCAAAAATCATCGAATTTGGTCGTAAAATTGAGCACGCTATGATAGTTTGAAAATTCACAAAATCAAGCCACATCTGCTATAAAAATCATGTATTGACAGTAATTTTGATGGAAATTCTTGGTTTATTAATTTTCTTCGTTTTGTACTCGTTGGATAGAGGACGTTGCGCTCTTTCTGATGCTGCAAAAATCATCGAATTTGGTCTTACATTGAGCACGCTATGACAGTTTGAAAATTCACAAAATCAAGCCACATCTGCTATAAAAATTATGTATTGACAGTAATTTTGATGGAAATTCTTGGTTTATTAATTTTCTTCGTTTTGTACTCGTTGGATAGAGGACGTTGCGCTCTTTCTGATGCTGCAAAAATAATCGAATTTGGTCGTAAATTGAGCACGTTATGACAGTTTGAAAATTCACAAATCAAGCCACATCTGCTATAAAAATCATGTATTGACAGTAATTTTGATGGAAATTCTTGGTTTATTAATTTTCTTCGTTTTATACTCGTTGGATAGAGGACGTTGCGCTCTTTCTGATGCTGCAAAAATCATCGAATCTGGTCGTAAATTGAGCACGCTATGACAGTTTGAAAATTCACAAAATCAAGCCACATCTGCTATAAAAATCATGTATTGACAGTAATTTTGATGGAAATTCTTGGTTTATTAATTTTCTTCGTTTTGTACTCGTTGGATAGAGGACGTTGCGCTCTTTCTGATGCTGCAAAAATCATCGAATTTGGTCGTAAATTGAGCACGCTATGACAGTTTGAAAATTCACAAAATCAAGCCACATCTGCTATAAAAATCATGTATTGACAGTAATTTTGATGGAAATTCTTGGTTTATTAATTTTCTTCGTTTTGTACTCGTTGGATAGAGGACGTTGCGCTCTTTCTGATGCTGCAAAAATCATCGAATTTGGTCGTAAATTGAGCACGCTATGACAGTTTGAAAATTCACAAAATCAAGCCACATCTGCTATAAAAATCATGTATTGACAGTAATTTTGATGGAAATTCTTGGTTTATTAATTTTCTTCGTTTTGTACTCGTTGGATAGAGGACGTTGCGCTCTTTCTGATGCTGCAAAAATCATCGAATTTGGTCGTAAATTGAGCACGCTATGACAGTTTGAAAATTCACAAAATCAAGCCACATCTGCTATAAAAATCATGTATTGACAGTAATTTTGATGGAAATTCTTGGTTTATTAATTTTCTTCGTTTTGTACTCGTTGGATAGAGGACGTTGCGCTCTTTCTGATGCTGCAAAAATCATCGAATTTGGTCGTAAATTGAGCACGCTATGACAGTTTGAAAATTCACAAAATCAAGCCACATCTGCTATAAAAATCATGTATTGACAGTAATTTTGATGGAAATTCTTGGTTTATTAATTTTCTTCGTTTTGTACTCGTTGGATAGAGGACGTTGCGCTCTTTCTGATGCTGCAAAAATCATCGAATTTGGTCGTAAATTGAGCACGCTATGACAGTTTGAAAATTCACAAAATCAAGCCACATCTGCTATAAAAATCATGTATTGACAGTAATTTTGATGGAAATTCTTGGTTTATTAATTTTCTTCGTTTTGTACTCGTTGGATAGAGGACGTTGCGCTCTTTCTGATGCTGCAAAAATCATCGAATTTGGTCGTAAATTGAGCACGCTATGACAGTTTGAAAATTCACAAAATCAAGCCACATCTGCTATAAAAATCATGTATTGACAGTAATTTTGATGGAAATTCTTGGTTTATTAATTTTCTTCGTTTTGTACTCGTTGGATAGAGGACGTTGCGCTCTTTCTGATGCTGCAAAAATCATCGAATTTGGTCGTAAATTGAGCACGCTATGACAGTTTGAAAATTCACAAAATCAAGCCACATCTGCTATAAAAATCATGTATTGACAGTAATTTTGATGGAAATTCTTGGTTTATTAATTTTCTTCGTTTTGTACTCGTTGGATAGAGGACGTTGCGCTCTTTCTGATGCTGCAAAAATCATCGAATTTGGTCGTAAATTGAGCACGCTATGACAGTTTGAAAATTCACAAAATCAAGCCACATCTGCTATAAAAATCATGTATTGACAGTAATTTTGATGGAAATTCTTGGTTTATTAATTTTCTTCGTTTTGTACTCGTTGGATAGAGGACGTTGCGCTCTTTCTGATGCTGCAAAAATCATCGAATTTGGTCGTAAATTGAGCACGCTATGACAGTTTGAAAATTCACAAAATCAAGCCACATCTGCTATAAAAATCATGTATTGACAGTAATTTTGATGGAAATTCTTGGTTTATTAATTTTCTTCGTTTTGTACTCGTTGGATAGAGGACGTTGCGCTCTTTCTGATGCTGCAAAAATCATCGAATTTGGTCGTAAATTGAGCACGCTATGACAGTTTGAAAATTCACAAAATCAAGCCACATCTGCTATAAAAATTCATGTATTGACAGTAATTTTGATGGAAATTCTTGGTTTATTAATTTTCTTCGTTTTGTACTCGTTGGATAGAGGACGTTGCGCTCTTTCTGATGCTGCAAAAATCATCGAATTTGGTCGTAAATTGAGCACGCTATGACAGTTTGAAAATTCACAAAATCAAGCCACATCTGCTATAAAAATCATGTATTGACAGTAATTTTGATGGAAATTCTTGGTTTATTAATTTTCTTCGTTTTGTACTCGTTGGATAGAGGACGTTGCGCTCTTTCTGATGCTGCAAAAATCATCGAATTTGGTCGTAAATTGAGCACGCTATGACAGTTTGAAAATTCACAAAATCAAGCCACATCTGCTATAAAAATCATGTATTGACAGTAATTTTGATGGAAATTCTTGGTTTATTAATTTTCTTCGTTTTGTACTCGTTGGATAGAGGACGTTGCGCTCTTTCTGATGCTGCAAAAATCATCGAATTTGGTCGTAAATTGAGCACGCTATGACAGTTTGAAAATTCACAAAATCAAGCCACATCTGCTATAAAAATCATGTATTGACAGTAATTTTGATGGAAATTCTTGGTTTATTAATTTTCTTCGTTTTGTACTCGTTGGATAGAGGACGTTGCGCTCTTTCTGATGCTGCAAAAATCATCGAATTTGGTCGTAAATTGAGCACGCTATGACAGTTTGAAAATTCACAAAATCAAGCCACATCTGCTATAAAAATCATGTATTGACAGTAATTTTGATGGAAATTCTTGGTTTATTAATTTTCTTCGTTTTGTACTCGTTGGATAGAGGACGTTGCGCTCTTTCTGATGCTGCAAAAATCATCGAATTTGGTCGTAAATTGAGCACGCTATGACAGTTTGAAAATTCACAAAATCAAGCCACATCTGCTATAAAAATCATGTATTGACAGTAATTTTGATGGAAATTCTTGGTTTATTAATTTTCTTCGTTTTGTACTCGTTGGATAGAGGACGTTGCGCTCTTTCTGATGCTGCAAAAATCATCGAATTTGGTCGTAAATTGAGCACGCTATGACAGTTTGAAAATTCACAAAATCAAGCCACATCTGCTATAAAAATCATGTATTGACAGTAATTTTGATGGAAATTCTTGGTTTATTAATTTTCTTCGTTTTGTACTCGTTGGATAGAGGACGTTGCGCTCTTTCTGATGCTGCAAAAATCATCGAATTTGGTCTTAAATTGAGCACGCTATGACAGTTTGAAAATTCACAAAATCAAGCCACATCTGCTATAAAAATCATGTATTGACAGTAATTTTGATGGAAATTCTTGGTTTATTAATTTTCTTCGTTTTGTACTCGTTGGATAGAGGACGTTGCGCTCTTTCTGATGCTGCAAAAATCATCGAATTTGGTCGTAAATTGAGCACGCTATGACAGTTTGAAAATTCACAAAATCAAGCCACATCTGCTATAAAAATCATGTATTGACAGTAATTTTGATGGAAATTCTTGGTTTATTAATTTTCTTCGTTTTGTACTCGTTGGATAGAGGACGTTGCGCTCTTTCTGATGCTGCAAAAATCATCGAATTTGGTCGTAAATTGAGCACGCTATGACAGTTTGAAAATTCACAAAATCAAGCCACATCTGCTATAAAAATCATGTATTGACAGTAATTTTGATGGAAATTCTTGGTTTATTAATTTTCTTCGTTTTGTACTCGTTGGATAGAGGACGTTGCGCTCTTTCTGATGCTGCAAAAATCATCGAATTTGGTCGTAAATTGAGCACGCTATGACAGTTTGAAAATTCACAAAATCAAGCCACATCTGCTATAAAAATCATGTATTGACAGTAATTTTGATGGAAATTCTTGGTTTATTAATTTTCTTCGTTTTGTACTCGTTGGATAGAGGACGTTGCGCTCTTTCTGATGCTGCAAAAATCATCGAATTTGGTCGTAAATTGAGCACGCTATGACAGTTTGAAAATTCACAAAATCAAGCCACATCTGCTATAAAAATCATGTATTGACAGTAATTTTGATGGAAATTCTTGGTTTATTAATTTTCTTCGTTTTGTACTCGTTGGATAGAGGACGTTGCGCTCTTTCTGATGCTGCAAAAATCATCGAATTTGGTCGTAAATTGAGCACGCTATGACAGTTTGAAAATTCACAAAATCAAGCCACATCTGCTATAAAAATCATGTATTGACAGTAATTTTGATGGAAATTCTTGGTTTATTAATTTTCTTCGTTTTGTACTCGTTGGATAGAGGACGTTGCGCTCTTTCTGATGCTGCAAAAATCATCGAATTTGGTCGTAAATTGAGCACGCTATGACAGTTTGAAAATTCACAAAATCAAGCCACATCTGCTATAAAAATTATGTATTGACAGTAATTTTGATGGAAATTCTTGGTTTATTAATTTTCTTCGTTTTGTACTCGTTGGATAGAGGACGTTGCGCTCTTTCTGATGCTGCAAAAATCATCGAATTTGGTCGTAAATTGAGCACGCTATGACAGTTTGAAAATTCACAAAATCAAGCCACATCTGCTATAAAAATCATGTATTGACAGTAATTTTGATGGAAATTCTTGGTTTATTAATTTTCTTCGTTTTGTACTCGTTGGATAGAGGACGTTGCGCTCTTTCTGATGCTGCAAAAATCATCGAATTTGGTCTTAAATTGAGCACGCTATGACAGTTTGAAAATTCACAAAATCAAGCCACATCTGCTATAAAAATCATGTATTGACAGTAATTTTGATGGAAATTCTTGGTTTATTAATTTTCTTCGTTTTGTACTCGTTGGATAGAGGACGTTGCGCTCTTTCTGATGCTGCAAAAATCATCGAATTTGGTCGTAAATTGAGCACGCTATGACAGTTTGAAAATTCACAAAATCAAGCCACATCTGCTATAAAAATTATGTATTGACAGTAATTTTGATGGAAATTCTTGGTTTATTAATTTTCTTCGTTTTGTACTCGTTGGATAGAGGACGTTGCGCTCTTTCTGATGCTGCAAAAATCATCGAATTTGGTCGTAAATTGAGCACGCTATGACAGTTTGAAAATTCACAAAATCAAGCCACATCTGCTATAAAAATCATGTATTGACAGTAATTTTGATGGAAATTCTTGGTTTATTAATTTTCTTCGTTTTGTACTCGTTGGATAGAGGACGTTGCGCTCTTTCTGATGCTGCAAAAATCATCGAATTTGGTCTTAAATTGAGCACGCTATGACAGTTTGAAAATTCACAAAATCAAGCCACATCTGCTATAAAAATCATGTATTGACAGTAATTTTGATGGAAATTCTTGGTTTATTAATTTTCTTCGTTTTGTACTCGTTGGATAGAGGACGTTGCGCTCTTTCTGATGCTGCAAAAATCATCGAATTTGGTCGTAAATTGAGCACGCTATGACAGTTTGAAAATTCACAAAATCAAGCCACATCTGCTATAAAAATCATGTATTGACAGTAATTTTGATGGAAATTCTTGGTTTATTAATTTTCTTCGTTTTGTACTCGTTGGATAGAGGACGTTGCGCTCTTTCTGATGCTGCAAAAATCATCGAATTTGGTCGTAAATTGAGCACGCTATGACAGTTTGAAAATTCACAAAATCAAGCCACATCTGCTATAAAAATCATGTATTGACAGTAATTTTGATGGAAATTCTTGGTTTATTAATTTTCTTCGTTTTGTACTCGTTGGATAGAGGACGTTGCGCTCTTTCTGATGCTGCAAAAATCATCGAATTTGGTCGTAAATTGAGCACGCTATGACAGTTTGAAAATTCACAAAATCAAGCCACATCTGCTATAAAAATCATGTATTGACAGTAATTTTGATGGAAATTCTTGGTTTATTAATTTTCTTCGTTTTGTACTCGTTGGATAGAGGACGTTGCGCTCTTTCTGATGCTGCAAAAATCATCGAATTTGGTCGTAAATTGAGCACGCTATGACAGTTTGAAAATTCACAAAATCAAGCCACATCTGCTATAAAAATCATGTATTGACAGTAATTTTGATGGAAATTCTTGGTTTATTAATTTTCTTCGTTTTGTACTCGTTGGATAGAGGACGTTGCGCTCTTTCTGATGCTGCAAAAATCATCGAATTTGGTCGTAAATTGAGCACGCTATGACAGTTTGAAAATTCACAAAATCAAGCCACATCTGCTATAAAAATCATGTATTGACAGTAATTTTGATGGAAATTCTTGGTTTATTAATTTTCTTCGTTTTGTACTCGTTGGATAGAGGACGTTGCGCTCTTTCTGATGCTGCAAAAATCATCGAATTTGGTCGTAAATTGAGCACGCTATGACAGTTTGAAAATTCACAAAATCAAGCCACATCTGCTATAAAAATCATGTATTGACAGTAATTTTGATGGAAATTCTTGGTTTATTAATTTTCTTCGTTTTGTACTCGTTGGATAGAGGACGTTGCGCTCTTTCTGATGCTGCAAAAATCATCGAATTTGGTCGTAAATTGAGCACGCTATGACAGTTTGAAAATTCACAAAATCAAGCCACATCTGCTATAAAAATCATGTATTGACAGTAATTTTGATGGAAATTCTTGGTTTATTAATTTTCTTCGTTTTGTACTCGTTGGATAGAGGACGTTGCGCTCTTTCTGATGCTGCAAAAATCATCGAATTTGGTCGTAAATTGAGCACGCTATGACAGTTTGAAAATTCACAAAATCAAGCCACATCTGCTATAAAAATCATGTATTGACAGTAATTTTGATGGAAATTCTTGGTTTATTAATTTTCTTCGTTTTTGTACTCGTTGGATAGAGGACGTTGCGCTCTTTCTGATGCTGCAAAAATCATCGAATTTGGTCGTAAATTGAGCACGCTATGACAGTTTGAAAATTCACAAAATCAAGCCACATCTGCTATAAAAATCATGTATTGACAGTAATTTTGATGGAAATTCTTGGTTTATTAATTTTCTTCGTTTTGTACTCGTTGGATAGAGGACGTTGCGCTCTTTCTGATGCTGCAAAAATCATCGAATTTGGTCGTAAATTGAGCACGCTATGACAGTTTGAAAATTCACAAAATCAAGCCACATCTGCTATAAAAATCATGTATTGACAGTAATTTTGATGGAAATTCTTGGTTTATTAATTTTCTTCGTTTTGTACTCGTTGGATAGAGGACGTTGCGCTCTTTCTGATGCTGCAAAAATCATCGAATTTGGTCGTAAATTGAGCACGCTATGACAGTTTGAAAATTCACAAAATCAAGCCACATCTGCTATAAAAATCATGTATTGACAGTAATTTTGATGGAAATTCTTGGTTTATTAATTTTCTTCGTTTTATACTCGTTGGATAGAGGACGTTGCGCTCTTTCTGATGCTGCAAAAATCATCGAATTTGGTCGTAAATTGAGCACGCTATGACAGTTTGAAAATTCACAAAATCAAGCCACATCTGCTATAAAAATCATGTATTGACAGTAATTTTGATGGAAATTCTTGGTTTATTAATTTTCTTCGTTTTGTACTCGTTGGATAGAGGACGTTGCGCTCTTTCTGATGCTGCAAAAATCATCGAATTTGGTCGTAAATTGAGCACGCTATGACAGTTTGAAAATTCACAAAATCAAGCCACATCTGCTATAAAAATCATGTATTGACAGTAATTTTGATGGAAATTCTTGGTTTATTAATTTTCTTCGTTTTGTACTCGTTGGATAGAGGACGTTGCGCTCTTTCTGATGCTGCAAAAATCATCGAATTTGGTCGTAAATTGAGCACGCTATGACAGTTTGAAAATTCACAAAATCAAGCCACATCTGCTATAAAAATCATGTATTGACAGTAATTTTGATGGAAATTCTTGGTTTATTAATTTTCTTCGTTTTGTACTCGTTGGATAGAGGACGTTGCGCTCTTTCTGATGCTGCAAAAATCATCGAATTTGGTCGTAAATTGAGCACGCTATGACAGTTTGAAAATTCACAAAATCAAGCCACATCTGCTATAAAAATCATGTATTGACAGTAATTTTGATGGAAATTCTTGGTTTATTAATTTTCTTCGTTTTGTACTCGTTGGATAGAGGACGTTGCGCTCTTTCTGATGCTGCAAAAATCATCGAATTTGGTCGTAAATTGAGCACGCTATGACAGTTTGAAAATTCACAAAATCAAGCCACATCTGCTATAAAAATCATGTATTGACAGTAATTTTGATGGAAATTCTTGGTTTATTAATTTTCTTCGTTTTGTACTCGTTGGATAGAGGACGTTGCGCTCTTTCTGATGCTGCAAAAATCATCGAATTTGGTCGTAAATTGAGCACGCTATGACAGTTTGAAAATTCACAAAATCAAGCCACATCTGCTATAAAAATCATGTATTGACAGTAATTTTGATGGAAATTCTTGGTTTATTAATTTTCTTCGTTTTGCTCGTTGGATAGAGGACGTTGCGCTCTTTCTGATGCTGCAAAAATCATCGAATTTGGTCGTAAATTGAGCACGCTATGACAGTTTGAAAATTCACAAAATCAAGCCACATCTGCTATAAAAATCATGTATTGACAGTAATTTTGATGGAAATTCTTGGTTTATTAATTTTCTTCGTTTTGTACTCGTTGGATAGAGGACGTTGCGCTCTTTCTGATGCTGCAAAAATCATCGAATTTGGTCGTAAATTGAGCACGCTATGACAGTTTGAAAATTCACAAAATCAAGCCACATCTGCTATAAAAATTATGTATTGACAGTAATTTTGATGGAAATTCTTGGTTTATTAATTTTCTTCGTTTTGTACTCGTTGGATAGAGGACGTTGCGCTCTTTCTGATGCTGCAAAAATCATCGAATTTGGTCGTAAATTGAGCACGCTATGACAGTTTGAAAATTCACAAAATCAAGCCACATCTGCTATAAAAATCATGTATTGACAGTAATTTTGATGGAAATTCTTGGTTTATTAATTTTCTTCGTTTTGTACTCGTTGGATAGAGGACGTTGCGCTCTTTCTGATGCTGCAAAAATCATCGAATTTGGTCGTAAATTGAGCACGCTATGACAGTTTGAAAATTCACAAAATCAAGCCACATCTGCTATAAAAATTATGTATTGACAGTAATTTTGATGGAAATTCTTGGTTTATTAATTTTCTTCGTTTTGTACTCGTTGGATAGAGGACGTTGCGCTCTTTCTGATGCTGCAAAAATCATCGAATTTGGTCGTAAATTGAGCACGCTATGACAGTTTGAAAATTCACAAAATCAAGCCACATCTGCTATAAAAATCATGTATTGACAGTAATTTTGATGGAAATTCTTGGTTTATTAATTTTCTTCGTTTTGTACTCGTTGGATAGAGGACGTTGCGCTCTTTCTGATGCTGCAAAAATCATCGAATTTGGTCGTAAATTGAGCACGCTATGACAGTTTGAAAATTCACAAAATCAAGCCACATCTGCTATAAAAATCATGTATTGACAGTAATTTTGATGGAAATTCTTGGTTTATTAATTTTCTTCGTTTTGTACTCGTTGGATAGAGGACGTTGCGCTCTTTCTGATGCTGCAAAAATCATCGAATTTGGTCGTAAATTGAGCACGCTATGACAGTTTGAAAATTCACAAAATCAAGCCACATCTGCTATAAAAATCATGTATTGACAGTAATTTTGATGGAAATTCTTGGTTTATTAATTTTCTTCGTTTTGTACTCGTTGGATAGAGGACGTTGCGCTCTTTCTGATGCTGCAAAAATCATCGAATTTGGTCGTAAATTGAGCACGCTATGACAGTTTGAAAATTCACAAAATCAAGCCACATCTGCTATAAAAATCATGTATTGACAGTAATTTTGATGGAAATTCTTGGTTTATTAATTTTCTTCGTTTTGTACTCGTTGGATAGAGGACGTTGCGCTCTTTCTGATGCTGCAAAAATCATCGAATTTGGTCGTAAATTGAGCACGCTATGACAGTTTGAAAATTCACAAAATCAAGCCACATCTGCTATAAAAATTCATGTATTGACAGTAATTTTGATGGAAATTCTTGGTTTATTAATTTTCTTCGTTTTGTACTCGTTGGATAGAGGACGTTGCGCTCTTTCTGATGCTGCAAAAATCATCGAATTTGGTCGTAAATTGAGCACGCTATGACAGTTTGAAAATTCACAAAATCAAGCCACATCTGCTATAAAAATCATGTATTGACAGTAATTTTGATGGAAATTCTTGGTTTATTAATTTTCTTCGTTTTGTACTCGTTGGATAGAGGACGTTGCGCTCTTTCTGATGCTGCAAAAATCATCGAATTTGGTCGTAAATTGAGCACGCTATGACAGTTTGAAAATTCACAAAATCAAGCCACATCTGCTATAAAAATCATGTATTGACAGTAATTTTGATGGAAATTCTTGGTTTATTAATTTTCTTCGTTTTGTACTCGTTGGATAGAGGACGTTGCGCTCTTTCTGATGCTGCAAAAATCATCGAATTTGGTCGTAAATTGAGCACGCTATGACAGTTTGAAAATTCACAAAATCAAGCCACATCTGCTATAAAAATTATGTATTGACAGTAATTTTGATGGAAATTCTTGGTTTATTAATTTTCTTCGTTTTGTACTCGTTGGATAGAGGACGTTGCGCTCTTTCTGATGCTGCAAAAATCATCGAATTTGGTCGTAAATTGAGCACGCTATGACAGTTTGAAAATTCACAAAATCAAGCCACATCTGCTATAAAAATCATGTATTGACAGTAATTTTGATGGAAATTCTTGGTTTATTAATTTTCTTCGTTTTGTACTCGTTGGATAGAGGACGTTGCGCTCTTTCTGATGCTGCAAAAATCATCGAATTTGGTCGTAAATTGAGCACGCTATGACAGTTTGAAAATTCACAAAATCAAGCCACATCTGCTATAAAAATTATGTATTGACAGTAATTTTGATGGAAATTCTTGGTTTATTAATTTTCTTCGTTTTGTACTCGTTGGATAGAGGACGTTGCGCTCTTTCTGATGCTGCAAAAATCATCGAATTTGGTCGTAAATTGAGCACGTTATGACAGTTTGAAAATTCACAAAATCAAGCCACATCTGCTATAAAAATCATGTAATGACAGTAATTTTGATGGAAATTCTTGGTTTATTAATTTTCTTCGTTTTATACTCGTTGGATAGAGGACGTTGCGCTCTTTCTGATGCTGCAAAAATCATCGAATTTGGTCGTAAATTGAGCACGCTATGACAGTTTGAAAATTCACAAAATCAAGCCACATCTGCTATAAAAAATCATGTATTGACAGTAATTTTGATGGAAATTCTTGGTTTATTAATTTTCTTCGTTTTGTACTCGTTGGATAGAGGACGTTGCGCTCTTTCTGATGCTGCAAAAATCATCGAATTTGGTCGTAAATTGAGCACGCTATGACAGTTTGAAAATTCACAAAATCAAGCCACATCTGCTATAAAAATCATGTATTGACAGTAATTTTGATGGAAATTCTTGGTTTATTAATTTTCTTCGTTTTGTACTCGTTGGATAGAGGACGTTGCGCTCTTTCTGATGCTGCAAAAATCATCGAATTTGGTCGTAAATTGAGCACGCTATGACAGTTTGAAAATTCACAAAATCAAGCCACATCTGCTATAAAAATCATGTATTGACAGTAATTTTGATGGAAATTCTTGGTTTATTAATTTTCTTCGTTTTGTACTCGTTGGATAGAGGACGTTGCGCTCTTTCTGATGCTGCAAAAATCATCGAATTTGGTCGTAAATTGAGCACGCTATGACAGTTTGAAAATTCACAAAATCAAGCCACATCTGCTATAAAAATCATGTATTGACAGTAATTTTGATGGAAATTCTTGGTTTATTAATTTTCTTCGTTTTGTACTCGTTGGATAGAGGACGTTGCGCTCTTTCTGATGCTGCAAAAATCATCGAATTTGGTCGTAAATTGAGCACGCTATGACAGTTTGAAAATTCACAAAATCAAGCCACATCTGCTATAAAAATCATGTATTGACAGTAATTTTGATGGAAATTCTTGGTTTATTAATTTTCTTCGTTTTGTACTCGTTCGATAGAGGACGTTGCGCTCTTTCTGATGCTGCAGTAATCATCGAATTTGGTCGTAAAATGAGCACGCTATGACAGTTTGAAAATTCACAAAATCAAGCCACATCTGCTATAAAAATCATGTATTGACAGTAATTTTGATGGAAATTCTTGGTTTATTAATTTTCTTCGTTTTGTACTCGTTGGATAGAGGACGTTGCGCTCTTTCTGATGCTGCAAAAATCATCGAATTTGGTCGTAAATTGAGCACGCTATGACAGTTTGAAAATTCACAAAATCAAGCCACATCTGCTATAAAAATTATGTATTGACAGTAATTTTGATGGAAATTCTTGGTTTATTAATTTTCTTCGTTTTATACTCGTTGGATAGAGGACGTTGCGCTCTTTCTGATGCTGCAAAAATCATCGAATTTGGTCGTAAATTGAGCACGCTATGACAGTTTGAAAATTCACAAAATCAAGCCACATCTGCTATAAAAATTATGTATTGACAGTAATTTTGATGGAAATTCTTGGTTTATTAATTTTCTTCGTTTTGTACTCGTTGGATAGAGGACGTTGCGCTCTTTCTGATGCTGCAAAAATCATCGAATTTGGTCGTAAATTGAGCACGCTATGACAGTTTGAAAATTCACAAAATCAAGCCACATCTGCTATAAAAATCATGTATTGACAGTAATTTTGATGGAAATTCTTGGTTTATTAATTTTCTTCGTTTTGTACTCGTTGGATAGAGGACGTTGCGCTCTTTCTGATGCTGCAAAAATCATCGAATTTGGTCTTAAATTGAGCACGCTATGACAGTTTGAAAATTCACAAAATCAAGCCACATCTGCTATAAAAATTATGTATTGACAGTAATTTTGATGGAAATTCTTGGTTTATTAATTTTCTTCGTTTTGTACTCGTTGGATAGAGGACGTTGCGCTCTTTCTGATGCTGCAAAAATCATCGAATTTGGTCGTAAATTGAGCACGCTATGACAGTTTGAAAATTCACAAAATCAAGCCACATCTGCTATAAAAATCATGTATTGACAGTAATTTTGATGGAAATTCTTGGTTTATTAATTTTCTTCGTTTTGTACTCGTTGGATAGAGGACGTTGCGCTCTTTCTGATGCTGCAAAAATCATCGAATTTGGTCGTAAATTGAGCACGCTATGACAGTTTGAAAATTCACAAAATCAAGCCACATCTGCTATAAAAATCATGTATTGACAGTAATTTTGATGGAAATTCTTGGTTTATTAATTTTCTTCGTTTTGTACTCGTTGGATAGAGGACGTTGCGCTCTTTCTGATGCTGCAAAAATCATCGAATTTGGTCGTAAATTGAGCACGCTATGACAGTTTGAAAATTCACAAAATCAAGCCACATCTGCTATAAAAATTATGTATTGACAGTAATTTTGATGGAAATTCTTGGTTTATTAATTTTCTTCGTTTTGTACTCGTTGGATAGAGGACGTTGCGCTCTTTCTGATGCTGCAAAAATCATCGAATTTGGTCGTAAATTGAGCACGCTATGACAGTTTGAAAATTCACAAAATCAAGCCACATCTGCTATAAAAATTATGTATTGACAGTAATTTTGATGGAAATTCTTGGTTTATTAATTTTCTTCGTTTTATACTCGTTGGATAGAGGACGTTGCGCTCTTTCTGATGCTGCAAAAATCATCGAATTTGGTCGTAAATTGAGCACGCTATGACAGTTTGAAAATTCACAAAATCAAGCCACATCTGCTATAAAAATCATGTATTGACAGTAATTTTGATGGAAATTCTTGGTTTATTAATTTTCTTCGTTTTGTACTCGTTGGATAGAGGACGTTGCGCTCTTTCTGATGCTGCAAAAATCATCGAATTTGGTCGTAAATTGAGCACGCTATGACAGTTTGAAAATTCACAAAATCAAGCCACATCTGCTATAAAAAATTATTGACAGTAATTTTGATGGAAATTCTTGGTTTATTAATTTTCTTCGTTTTATACTCGTTGGATAGAGGACGTTGCGCTCTTTCTGATGCTGCAAAAATCATCGAATTTGGTCTTAAATTGAGCACGCTATGACAGTTTGAAAATTCACAAAATCAAGCCACATCTGCTATAAAAATCATGTATTGACAGTAATTTTGATGGAAATTCTTGGTTTATTAATTTTCTTCGTTTTATACTCGTTGGATAGAGGACGTTGCGCTCTTTCTGATGCTGCAAAAATCATCGAATTTGGTCGTAAATTGAGCACGCTATGACAGTTTGAAAATTCACAAAATCAAGCCACATCTGCTATAAAAATTATGTATTGACAGTAATTTTGATGGAAATTCTTGGTTTATTAATTTTCTTCGTTTTATACTCGTTGGATAGAGGACGTTGCGCTCTTTCTGATGCTGCAAAAATCATCGAATTTGGTCGTAAATTGAGCACGCTATGACAGTTTGAAAATTCACAAAATCAAGCCACATCTGCTATAAAAATCATGTATTGACAGTAATTTTGATGGAAATTCTTGGTTTATTAATTTTCTTCGTTTTATACTCGTTGGATAGAGGACGTTGCGCTCTTTCTGATGCTGCAAAAATCATCGAATTTGGTCGTAAATTGAGCACGCTATGACAGTTTGAAAATTCACAAAATCAAGCCACATCTGCTATAAAAATTATGTATTGACAGTAATTTTGATGGAAATTCTTGGTTTATTAATTTTCTTCGTTTTATACTCGTTGGATAGAGGACGTTGCGCTCTTTCTGATGCTGCAAAAATCATCGAATTTGGTCGTAAATTGAGCACGCTATGACAGTTTGAAAATTCACAAAATCAAGCCACATCTGCTATAAAAATCATGTATTGACAGTAATTTTGATGGAAATTCTTGGTTTATTAATTTTCTTCGTTTTATACTCGTTGGATAGAGGACGTTGCGCTCTTTCTGATGCTGCAAAAATCATCGAATTTGGTCGTAAATTGAGCACGCTATGACAGTTTGAAAATTCACAAAATCAAGCCACATCTGCTATAAAAATCATGTATTGACAGTAATTTTGATGGAAATTCTTGGTTTATTAATTTTCTTCGTTTTATACTCGTTGGATAGAGGACGTTGCGCTCTTTCTGATGCTGCAAAAATCATCGAATTTGGTCGTAAATTGAGCACGCTATGACAGTTTGAAAATTCACAAAATCAAGCCACATCTGCTATAAAAATCATGTATTGACAGTAATTTTGATGGAAATTCTTGGTTTATTAATTTTCTTCGTTTTGCTCGTTGGATAGAGGACGTTGCGCTCTTTCTGATGCTGCAAAAATCATCGAATTTGGTCGTAAATTGAGCACGCTATGACAGTTTGAAAATTCACAAAATCAAGCCACATCTGCTATAAAAATCATGTATTGACAGTAATTTTGATGGAAATTCTTGGTTTATTAATTTTCTTCGTTTTGTACTCGTTGGATAGAGGACGTTGCGCTCTTTCTGATGCTGCAAAAATCATCGAATTTGGTCGTAAATTGAGCACGCTATGACAGTTTGAAAATTCACAAAATCAAGCCACATCTGCTATAAAAATCATGTATTGACAGTAATTTTGATGGAAATTCTTGGTTTATTAATTTTCTTCGTTTTGTACTCGTTGGATAGAGGACGTTGCGCTCTTTCTGATGCTGCAAAAATCATCGAATTTGGTCGTAAATTGAGCACGCTATGACAGTTTGAAAATTCACAAAATCAAGCCACATCTGCTATAAAAATTATGTATTGACAGTAATTTTGATGGAAATTCTTGGTTTATTAATTTTCTTCGTTTTGTACTCGTTGGATAGAGGACGTTGCGCTCTTTCTGATGCTGCAAAAATCATCGAATTTGGTCGTAAATTGAGCACGCTATGACAGTTTGAAAATTCACAAAATCAAGCCACATCTGCTATAAAAATTATGTATTGACAGTAATTTTGATGGAAATTCTTGGTTTATTAATTTTCTTCGTTTTGTACTCGTTGGATAGAGGACGTTGCGCTCTTTCTGATGCTGCAAAAATCATCGAATTTGGTCGTAAATTGAGCACGCTATGACAGTTTGAAAATTCACAAAATCAAGCCACATCTGCTATAAAAATTATGTATTGACAGTAATTTTGATGGAAATTCTTGGTTTATTAATTTTCTTCGTTTTGTACTCGTTGGATAGAGGACGTTGCGCTCTTTCTGATGCTGCAAAAATCATCGAATTTGGTCGTAAATTGAGCACGCTATGACAGTTTGAAAATTCACAAAATCAAGCCACATCTGCTATAAAAATCATGTATTGACAGTAATTTTGATGGAAATTCTTGGTTTATTAATTTTCTTCGTTTTGTACTCGTTGGATAGAGGACGTTGCGCTCTTTCTGATGCTGCAAAAATCATCGAATTTGGTCGTAAATTGAGCACGCTATGACAGTTTGAAAATTCACAAAATCAAGCCACATCTGCTATAAAAATCATGTATTGACAGTAATTTTGATGGAAATTCTTGGTTTATTAATTTTCTTCGTTTTGTACTCGTTGGATAGAGGACGTTGCGCTCTTTCTGATGCTGCAAAAATCATCGAATTTGGTCGTAAATTGAGCACGCTATGACAGTTTGAAAATTCACAAAATCAAGCCACATCTGCTATAAAAATCATGTATTGACAGTAATTTTGATGGAAATTCTTGGTTTATTAATTTTCTTCGTTTTGTACTCGTTGGATAGAGGACGTTGCGCTCTTTCTGATGCTGCAAAAATCATCGAATTTGGTCGTAAATTGAGCACGCTATGACAGTTTGAAAATTCACAAAATCAAGCCACATCTGCTATAAAAATCATGTATTGACAGTAATTTTGATGGAAATTCTTGGTTTATTAATTTTCTTCGTTTTGTACTCGTTGGATAGAGGACGTTGCGCTCTTTCTGATGCTGCAAAAATCATCGAATTTGGTCGTAAATTGAGCACGCTATGACAGTTTGAAAATTCACAAAATCAAGCCACATCTGCTATAAAAATCATGTATTGACAGTAATTTTGATGGAAATTCTTGGTTTATTAATTTTCTTCGTTTTGTACTCGTTGGATAGAGGACGTTGCGCTCTTTCTGATGCTGCAAAAATCATCGAATTTGGTCTTAAATTGAGCACGCTATGACAGTTTGAAAATTCACAAAATCAAGCCACATCTGCTATAAAAATTATGTATTGACAGTAATTTTGATGGAAATTCTTGGTTTATTAATTTTCTTCGTTTTATACTCGTTGGATAGAGGACGTTGCGCTCTTTCTGATGCTGCAAAAATCATCGAATTTGGTCGTAAATTGAGCACGCTATGACAGTTTGAAAATTCACAAAATCAAGCCACATCTGCTATAAAAATTATGTATTGACAGTAATTTTGATGGAAATTCTTGGTTTATTAATTTTCTTCGTTTTGTACTCGTTGGATAGAGGACGTTGCGCTCTTTCTGATGCTGCAAAAATCATCGAATTTGGTCTTAAATTGAGCACGCTATGACAGTTTGAAAATTCACAAAATCAAGCCACATCTGCTATAAAAATCATGTATTGACAGTAATTTTGATGGAAATTCTTGGTTTATTAATTTTCTTCGTTTTGTACTCGTTGGATAGAGGACGTTGCGCTCTTTCTGATGCTGCAAAAATCATCGAATTTGGTCTTAAATTGAGCACGCTATGACAGTTTGAAAATTCACAAAATCAAGCCACATCTGCTATAAAAATTATGTATTGACAGTAATTTTGATGGAAATTCTTGGTTTATTAATTTTCTTCGTTTTATACTCGTTGGATAGAGGACGTTGCGCTCTTTCTGATGCTGCAAAAATCATCGAATTTGGTCGTAAATTGAGCACGCTATGACAGTTTGAAAATTCACAAAATCAAGCCACATCTGCTATAAAAATCATGTATTGACAGTAATTTTGATGGAAATTCTTGGTTTATTAATTTTCTTCGTTTTGTACTCGTTGGATAGAGGACGTTGCGCTCTTTCTGATGCTGCAAAAATCATCGAATTTGGTCTTAAATTGAGCACGCTATGACAGTTTGAAAATTCACAAAATCAAGCCACATCTGCTATAAAAATTATGTATTGACAGTAATTTTGATGGAAATTCTTGGTTTATTAATTTTCTTCGTTTTATACTCGTTGGATAGAGGACGTTGCGCTCTTTCTGATGCTGCAAAAATCATCGAATTTGGTCGTAAATTGAGCACGCTATGACAGTTTGAAAATTCACAAAATCAAGCCACATCTGCTATAAAAATTATGTATTGACAGTAATTTTGATGGAAATTCTTGGTTTATTAATTTTCTTCGTTTTATACTCGTTGGATAGAGGACGTTGCGCTCTTTCTGATGCTGCAAAAATCATCGAATTTGGTCGTAAATTGAGCACGCTATGACAGTTTGAAAATTCACAAAATCAAGCCACATCTGCTATAAAAATCATGTATTGACAGTAATTTTGATGGAAATTCTTGGTTTATTAATTTTCTTCGTTTTGTACTCGTTGGATAGAGGACGTTGCGCTCTTTCTGATGCTGCAAAAATCATCGAATTTGGTCTTAAATTGAGCACGCTATGACAGTTTGAAAATTCACAAAATCAAGCCACATCTGCTATAAAAATTATGTATTGACAGTAATTTTGATGGAAATTCTTGGTTTATTAATTTTCTTCGTTTTATACTCGTTGGATAGAGGACGTTGCGCTCTTTCTGATGCTGCAAAAATCATCGAATTTGGTCGTAAATTGAGCACGCTATGACAGTTTGAAAATTCACAAAATCAAGCCACATCTGCTATAAAAATTATGTATTGACAGTAATTTTGATGGAAATTCTTGGTTTATTAATTTTCTTCGTTTTGTACTCGTTGGATAGAGGACGTTGCGCTCTTTCTGATGCTGCAAAAATCATCGAATTTGGTCTTAAATTGAGCACGCTATGACAGTTTGAAAATTCACAAAATCAAGCCACATCTGCTATAAAAATTATGTATTGACAGTAATTTTGATGGAAATTCTTGGTTTATTAATTTTCTTCGTTTTATACTCGTTGGATAGAGGACGTTGCGCTCTTTCTGATGCTGCAAAAATCATCGAATTTGGTCGTAAATTGAGCACGCTATGACAGTTTGAAAATTCACAAAATCAAGCCACATCTGCTATAAAAATCATGTATTGACAGTAATTTTGATGGAAATTCTTGGTTTATTAATTTTCTTCGTTTTGTACTCGTTGGATAGAGGACGTTGCGCTCTTTCTGATGCTGCAAAAATCATCGAATTTGGTCGTAAATTGAGCACGCTATGACAGTTTGAAAATTCACAAAATCAAGCCACATCTGCTATAAAAATCATGTATTGACAGTAATTTTGATGGAAATTCTTGGTTTATTAATTTTCTTCGTTTTATACTCGTTGGATAGAGGACGTTGCGCTCTTTCTGATGCTGCAAAAATCATCGAATTTGGTCGTAAATTGAGCACGCTATGACAGTTTGAAAATTCACAAAATCAAGCCACATCTGCTATAAAAATTATGTATTGACAGTAATTTTGATGGAAATTCTTGGTTTATTAATTTTCTTCGTTTTATACTCGTTGGATAGAGGACGTTGCGCTCTTTCTGATGCTGCAAAAATCATCGAATTTGGTCGTAAATTGAGCACGCTATGACAGTTTGAAAATTCACAAAATCAAGCCACATCTGCTATAAAAAATTATGTATTGACAGTAATTTTGATGGAAATTCTTGGTTTATTAATTTTCTTCGTTTTGTACTCGTTGGATAGAGGACGTTGCGCTCTTTCTGATGCTGCAAAAATCATCGAATTTGGTCTTAAATTGAGCACGCTATGACAGTTTGAAAATTCACAAAATCAAGCCACATCTGCTATAAAAATTATGTATTGACAGTAATTTTGATGGAAATTCTTGGTTTATTAATTTTCTTCGTTTTATACTCGTTGGATAGAGGACGTTGCGCTCTTTCTGATGCTGCAAAAATCATCGAATTTGGTCTTAAATTGAGCACGCTATGACAGTTTGAAAATTCACAAAATCAAGCCACATCTGCTATAAAAATTATGTATTGACAGTAATTTTGATGGAAATTCTTGGTTTATTAATTTTCTTCGTTTTATACTCGTTGGATAGAGGACGTTGCGCTCTTTCTGATGCTGCAAAAATCATCGAATTTGGTCGTAAATTGAGCACGCTATGACAGTTTGAAAATTCACAAAATCAAGCCACATCTGCTATAAAAATCATGTATTGACAGTAATTTTGATGGAAATTCTTGGTTTATTAATTTTCTTCGTTTGTACTCGTTGGATAGAGGACGTTGCGCTCTTTCTGATGCTGCAAAAATCATCGAATTTGGTCGTAAATTGAGCACGCTATGACAGTTTGAAAATTCACAAAATCAAGCCACATCTGCTATAAAAATCATGTATTGACAGTAATTTTGATGGAAATTCTTGGTTTATTAATTTTCTTCGTTTTATACTCGTTGGATAGAGGACGTTGCGCTCTTTCTGATGCTGCAAAAATCATCGAATTTGGTCTTAAATTGAGCACGCTATGACAGTTTGAAAATTCACAAAATCAAGCCACATCTGCTATAAAAATTATGTATTGACAGTAATTTTGATGGAAATTCTTGGTTTATTAATTTTCTTCGTTTTATACTCGTTGGATAGAGGACGTTGCGCTCTTTCTGATGCTGCAAAAATCATCGAATTTGGTCGTAAATTGAGCACGCTATGACAGTTTGAAAATTCACAAAATCAAGCCACATCTGCTATAAAAATCATGTATTGACAGTAATTTTGATGGAAATTCTTGGTTTATTAATTTTCTTCGTTTTGTACTCGTTGGATAGAGGACGTTGCGCTCTTTCTGATGCTGCAAAAATCATCGAATTTGGTCGTAAATTGAGCACGCTATGACAGTTTGAAAATTCACAAAATCAAGCCACATCTGCTATAAAAATTATGTATTGACAGTAATTTTGATGGAAATTCTTGGTTTATTAATTTTCTTCGTTTTGTACTCGTTGGATAGAGGACGTTGCGCTCTTTCTGATGCTGCAAAAATCATCGAATTTGGTCGTAAATTGAGCACGCTATGACAGTTTGAAAATTCACAAAATCAAGCCACATCTGCTATAAAAATCATGTATTGACAGTAATTTTGATGGCAATTCTTGGTTTATTAATTTTCTTCGTTTTGTACTCGTTGGATAGAGAACGTTGCGCTCTTTCTGATGCTGCAAAAATCATCGAATTTGGTCGTAAATTGAGCACGCTATGACAGTTTGAAAATTCACAAAATCAAGCCACATCTGCTATAAAAATCATGTATTGACAGTAATTTTGATGGAAATTCTTGGTTTATTAATTTTCTTCGTTTTATACTCGTTGGATAGAGGACGTTGCGCTCTTTCTGATGCTGCAAAAATCATCGAATTTGGTCTTAAATTGAGCACGCTATGACAGTTTGAAAATTCACAAAATCAAGCCACATCTGCTATAAAAATTATGTATTGACAGTAATTTTGATGGAAATTCTTGGTTTATTAATTTTCTTCGTTTTATACTCGTTGGATAGAGGACGTTGCGCTCTTTCTGATGCTGCAAAAATCATCGAATTTGGTCGTAAATTGAGCACGCTATGACAGTTTGAAAATTCACAAAATCAAGCCACATCTGCTATAAAAATCATGTATTGACAGTAATTTTGATGGAAATTCTTGGTTTATTAATTTTCTTCGTTTTGTACTCGTTGGATAGAGGACGTTGCGCTCTTTCTGATGCTGCAAAAATCATCGAATTTGGTCTTAAATTGAGCACGCTATGACAGTTTGAAAATTCACAAAATCAAGCCACATCTGCTATAAAAATCATGTATTGACAGTAATTTTGATGGAAATTCTTGGTTTATTAATTTTCTTCGTTTTATACTCGTTGGATAGAGGACGTTGCGCTCTTTCTGATGCTGCAAAAATCATCGAATTTGGTCGTAAATTGAGCACGCTATGACAGTTTGAAAATTCACAAAATCAAGCCACATCTGCTATAAAAATCATGTATTGACAGTAATTTTGATGGAAATTCTTGGTTTATTAATTTTCTTCGTTTTGTACTCGTTGGATAGAGGACGTTGCGCTCTTTCTGATGCTGCAAAAATCATCGAATTTGGTCGTAAATTGAGCACGCTATGACAGTTTGAAAATTCACAAAATCAAGCCACATCTGCTATAAAAATCATGTATTGACAGTAATTTTGATGGAAATTCTTGGTTTATTAATTTTCTTCGTTTTGTACTCGTTGGATAGAGGACGTTGCGCTCTTTCTGATGCTGCAAAAATCATCGAATTTGGTCGTAAATTGAGCACGCTATGACAGTTTGAAAATTCACAAAATCAAGCCACATCTGCTATAAAAATTATGTATTGACAGTAATTTTGATGGAAATTCTTGGTTTATTAATTTTCTTCGTTTTATACTCGTTGGATAGAGGACGTTGCGCTCTTTCTGATGCTGCAAAAATCATCGAATTTGGTCGTAAATTGAGCACGCTATGACAGTTTGAAAATTCACAAAATCAAGCCACATCTGCTATAAAAATCATGTATTGACAGTAATTTTGATGGAAATTCTTGGTTTATTAATTTTCTTCGTTTTGTACTCGTTGGATAGAGGACGTTGCGCTCTTTCTGATGCTGCAAAAATCATCGAATTTGGTCGTAAATTGAGCACGCTATGACAGTTTGAAAATTCACAAAATCAAGCCACATCTGCTATAAAAATCATGTATTGACAGTAATTTTGATGGAAATTCTTGGTTTATTAATTTTCTTCGTTTTGTACTCGTTGGATAGAGGACGTTGCGCTCTTTCTGATGCTGCAAAAATCATCGAATTTGGTCGTAAATTGAGCACGCTATGACAGTTTGAAAATTCACAAAATCAAGCCACATCTGCTATAAAAATCATGTATTGACAGTAATTTTGATGGAAATTCTTGGTTTATTAATTTTCTTCGTTTTGTACTCGTTGGATAGAGGACGTTGCGCTCTTTCTGATGCTGCAAAAATCATCGAATTTGGTCGTAAATTGAGCACGCTATGACAGTTTGAAAATTCACAAAATCAAGCCACATCTGCTATAAAAATCATGTATTGACAGTAATTTTGATGGAAATTCTTGGTTTATTAATTTTCTTCGTTTTGTACTCGTTGGATAGAGGACGTTGCGCTCTTTCTGATGCTGCAAAAATCATCGAATTTGGTCGTAAATTGAGCACGCTATGACAGTTTGAAAATTCACAAAATCAAGCCACATCTGCTATAAAAATTATGTATTGACAGTAATTTTGATGGAAATTCTTGGTTTATTAATTTTCTTCGTTTTATACTCGTTGGATAGAGGACGTTGCGCTCTTTCTGATGCTGCAAAAATCATCGAATTTGGTCGTAAATTGAGCACGCTATGACAGTTTGAAAATTCACAAAATCAAGCCACATCTGCTATAAAAATCATGTATTGACAGTAATTTTGATGGAAATTCTTGGTTTATTAATTTTCTTCGTTTTATACTCGTTGGATAGAGGACGTTGCGCTCTTTCTGATGCTGCAAAAATCATCGAATTTGGTCTTACATTGAGCACGCTATGACAGTTTGAAAATTCACAAAATCAAGCCACATCTGCTATAAAAAATTATGAAATGACAGTAATTTTGATGGAAATTCATGGTTTATTAATTTTCTTCGTTTTATACTCGTTGGATAGAGGACGTTGCGCTCTTTCTGATGCTGCAAAAATCATCGAATTTGGTCGTAAATTGAGCACGCTATGACAGTTTGAAAATTCACAAAATCAAGCCACATCTGCTATAAAAATCATGTATTGACAGTAATTTTGATGGAAATTCTTTGTTTATTAATTTTCTTCGTTTTGTACTCGTTGGATAGAGGACGTTGCGCTCTTTCTGATGCTGCAAAAATCATCGAATTTGGTCTTAAATTGAGCATGCTATGACAGTTTGAAAATTCACAAAATCAAGCCACATCTGCTATAAAAATTATGTATTGACAGTAATTTTGATGGAAATTCTTCGTTTATTAATTTTCTTCGTTTTGTACTCGTTGGATAGAGGACGTTGCGCTCTTTCTGATGCTGCAAAAATCATCGAATTTGGTCGTAAATTGAGCACGCTATGACAGTTTGAAAATTCACAAAATCAAGCCACATCTGCTATAAAAATCATGTATTGACAGTAATTTTGATGGAAATTCTTGGTTTATTAATTTTCTTCGTTTTGTACTCGTTGGATAGAGGACGTTGCGCTCTTTCTGATGCTGCAAAAATCATCGAATTTGGTCTTAAATTGAGCACGCTATGACAGTTTGAAAATTCACAAAATCAAGCCACATCTGCTATAAAAATTATGTATTGACAGTAATTTTGATGGAAATTCTTGGTTTATTAATTTTCTTCGTTTTATACTCGTTGGATAGAGGACGTTGCGCTCTTTCTGATGCTGCAAAAATCATCGAATTTGGTCGTAAATTGAGCACGCTATGACAGTTTGAAAATTCACAAAATCAAGCCACATCTGCTATAAAAATTATGTATTGACAGTAATTTTGATGGAAATTCTTGGTTTATTAATTTTCTTCGTTTTGTACTCGTTGGATAGAGGACGTTGCGCTCTTTCTGATGCTGCAAAAATCATCGAATTTGGTCTTAAATTGAGCACGCTATGACAGTTTGAAAATTCACAAAATCAAGCCACATCTGCTATAAAAATCATGTATTGACAGTAATTTTGATGGAAATTCTTGGTTTATTAATTTTCTTCGTTTTATACTCGTTGGATAGAGGACGTTGCGCTCTTTCTGATGCTGCAAAAATCATCGAATTTGGTCGTAAATTGAGCACGCTATGACAGTTTGAAAATTCACAAAATCAAGCCACATCTGCTATAAAAATCATGTATTGACAGTAATTTTGATGGAAATTCTTGGTTTATTAATTTTCTTCGTTTTGTACTCGTTGGATAGAGGACGTTGCGCTCTTTCTGATGCTGCAAAAATCATCGAATTTGGTCTTAAATTGAGCACGCTATGACAGTTTGAAAATTCACAAAATCAAGCCACATCTGCTATAAAAATTATGTATTGACAGTAATTTTGATGGAAATTCTTGGTTTATTAATTTTCTTCGTTTTGTACTCGTTGGATAGAGGACGTTGCGCTCTTTCTGATGCTGCAAAAATCATCGAATTTGGTCGTAAATTGAGCACGCTATGAAAGTTTGAAAATTCACAAAATCAAGCCACATCTGCTATAAAAATCATGTATTGACAGTAAATTTGATGGAAATTCTTGGTTTATTAATTTTCTTCGTTTTGTACTCGTTGGATAGAGGACGTTGCGCTCTTTCTGATGCTGCAAAAATCATCGAATTTGGTCTTAAATTGAGCACGCTATGACAGTTTGAAAATTCACAAAATCAAGCCACATCTGCTATAAAAATTATGTATTGACAGTAATTTTGATGGAAATTCTTGGTTTATTAATTTTCTTCGTTTTATACTCGTTGGATAGAGGACGTTGCGCTCTTTCTGATGCTGCAAAAATCATCGAATTTGGTCGTAAATTGAGCACGCTATGACAGTTTGAAAATTCACAAAATCAAGCCACATCTGCTATAAAAATCATGTATTGACAGTAATTTTGATGGAAATTCTTGGTTTATTAATTTTCTTCGTTTTGTACTCGTTGGATAGAGGACGTTGCGCTCTTTCTGATGCTGCAAAAATCATCGAATTTGGTCGTAAATTGAGCACGCTATGACAGTTTGAAAATTCACAAAATCAAGCCACATCTGCTATAAAAATTATGTATTGACAGTAATTTTGATGGAAATTCTTCGTTTATTAATTTTCTTCGTTTTATACTCTTTGGATAGAGGACGTTGCGCTCTTTCTGATGCTGCAAAAATCATCGAATTTGGTCGTAAATTGAGCACGCTATGAAAGTTTGAAAATTCAAAAAATCAAGCCACATCTGCTATAAAAATCATGTATTGACAGTAAATTTGATGGAAATTCTTGGATTATTAATTTTCTTCGTTTTGTACTCGTTGGATAGAGGACGTTGCGCGCTTTCTGATGCTGCAAAAATCATCGAATTTGGTCTTAAATTGAGCACGCTATGACAGTTTGAAAATTCACAAAATCAAGCCACATCTGCTATAAAAATTATGTATTGACAGTAATTTTGATGGAAATTCTTGGTTTATTAATTTTCTTCGTTTTATACTCGTTGGATAGAGGACGTTGCGCTCTTTCTGATGCTGCAAAAATCATCGAATTTGGTCGTAAATTGAGCACGCTATGACAGTTTGAAAATTCACAAAATCAAGCCACATCTGCTATAAAAATCATGTATTGACAGTAATTTTGATGGAAATTCTTGGTTTATTAATTTTCTTCGTTTTGTACTCGTTGGATAGAGGACGTTGCGCTCTTTCTGATGCTGCAAAAATCATCGAATTTGGTCTTAAATTGAGCACGCTATGACAGTTTGAAAATTCACAAAATCAAGCCACATCTGCTATAAAAATCATGTATTGACAGTAATTTTGATGGAAATTCTTGGTTTATTAATTTTCTTCGTTTTATACTCGTTGGATAGAGGACGTTGCGCTCTTTCTGATGCTGCAAAAATCATCGAATTTGGTCGTAAATTGAGCACGCTATGACAGTTTGAAAATTCACAAAATCAAGCCACATCTGCTATAAAAATCATGTATTGACAGTAATTTTGATGGAAATTCTTGGTTTATTAATTTTCTTCGTTTTGTACTCGTTGGATAGAGGACGTTGCGCTCTTTCTGATGCTGCAAAAATCATCGAATTTGGTCTTAAATTGAGCACGCTATGACAGTTTGAAAATTCACAAAATCAAGCCACATCTGCTATAAAAATTATGTATTGACAGTAATTTTGATGGAAATTCTTGGTTTATTAATTTTCTTCGTTTTATACTCGTTGGATAGAGGACGTTGCGCTCTTTCTGATGCTGCAAAAATCATCGAATTTGGTCGTAAATTGAGCACGCTATGACAGTTTGAAAATTCACAAAATCAAGCCACATCTGCTATAAAAATTATGTATTGACAGTAATTTTGATGGAAATTCTTGGTTTATTAATTTTCTTCGTTTTATACTCGTTGGATAGAGGACGTTGCGCTCTTTCTGATGCTGCAAAAATCATCGAATTTGGTCGTAAATTGAGCACGCTATGACAGTTTGAAAATTCACAAAATCAAGCCACATCTGCTATAAAAATTATGTATTGACAGTAATTTTGATGGAAATTCTTGGTTTATTAATTTTCTTCGTTTTATACTCGTTGGATAGAGGACGTTGCGCTCTTTCTGATGCTGCAAAAATCATCGAATTTGGTCGTAAATTGAGCACGCTATGACAGTTTGAAAATTCACAAAATCAAGCCACATCTGCTATAAAAATCATGTATTGACAGTAATTTTGATGGAAATTCTTGGTTTATTAATTTTCTTCGTTTTATACTCGTTGGATAGAGGACGTTGCGCTCTTTCTGATGCTGCAAAAATCATCGAATTTGGTCTTAAATTGAGCACGCTATGACAGTTTGAAAATTCACAAAATCAAGCCACATCTGCTATAAAAATTATGTATTGACAGTAATTTTGATGGAAATTCTTGGTTTATTAATTTTCTTCGTTTTATACTCGTTGGATAGAGGACGTTGCGCTCTTTCTGATGCTGCAAAAATCATCGAATTTGGTCGTAAATTGAGCACGCTATGACAGTTTGAAAATTCACAAAATCAAGCCACATCTGCTATAAAAATTATGTATTGACAGTAATTTTGATGGAAATTCTTGGTTTATTAATTTTCTTCGTTTTGTACTCGTTGGATAGAGGACGTTGCGCTCTTTCTGATGCTGCAAAAATCATCGAATTTGGTCTTAAATTGAGCACGCTATGACAGTTTGAAAATTCACAAAATCAAGCCACATCTGCTATAAAAATCATGTATTGACAGTAATTTTGATGGAAATTCTTGGTTTATTAATTTTCTTCGTTTTATACTCGTTGGATAGAGGACGTTGCGCTCTTTCTGATGCGGCAAAAATCATCGAATTTGGTCTTAAATTGAGCACGCTATGACAGTTTGAAAATTCACAAAATCAAGCCACATCTGCTATAAAAATTATGTATTGACAGTAATTTTGATGGAAATTCTTGGTTTATTAATTTTCTTCGTTTTGTACTCGTTGGATAGAGGACGTTGCGCTCTTTCTGATGCTGCAAAAATCATCGAATTTGGTCGTAAATTGAGCACGCTATGACAGTTTGAAAATTCACAAAATCAAGCCACATCTGCTATAAAAATCATGTATTGACAGTAATTTTGATGGAAATTCTTGGTTTATTAATTTTCTTCGTTTTGTACTCGTTGGATAGAGGACGTTGCGCTCTTTCTGATGCTGCAAAAATCATCGAATTTGGTCTTAAATTGAGCACGCTATGACAGTTTGAAAATTCACAAAATCAAGCCACATCTGCTATAAAAATTATGTATTGACAGTAATTTTGATGGAAATTCTTGGTTTATTAATTTTCTTCGTTTTATACTCGTTGGATAGAGGACGTTGCGCTCTTTCTGATGCTGCAAAAATCATCGAATTTGGTCGTAAATTGAGCACGCTATGACAGTTTGAAAATTCACAAAATCAAGCCACATCTGCTATAAAAATCATGTATTGACAGTAATTTTGATGGAAATTCTTGGTTTATTAATTTTCTTCGTTTTGTACTCGTTGGATAGAGGACGTTGCGCTCTTTCTGATGCTGCAAAAATCATCGAATTTGGTCTTAAATTGAGCACGCTATGACAGTTTGAAAATTCACAAAATCAAGCCACATCTGCTATAAAAATTATGTATTGACAGTAATTTTGATGGAAATTCTTGGTTTATTAATTTTCTTCGTTTTATACTCGTTGGATAGAGGACGTTGCGCTCTTTCTGATGCTGCAAAAATCATCGAATTTGGTCGTAAATTGAGCACGCTATGACAGTTTGAAAATTCACAAAATCAAGCCACATCTGCTATAAAAATCATGTATTGACAGTAATTTTGATGGAAATTCTTGGTTTATTAATTTTCTTCGTTTTGTACTCGTTGGATAGAGGACGTTGCGCTCTTTCTGATGCTGCAAAAATCATCGAATTTGGTCGTAAATTGAGCACGCTATGACAGTTTGAAAATTCACAAAATCAAGCCACATCTGCTATAAAAAATCATGTATTGACAGTAATTTTGATGGAAATTCTTGGTTTATTAATTTTCTTCGTTTTGTACTCGTTGGATAGAGGACGTTGCGCTCTTTCTGATGCTGCAAAAATCATCGAATTTGGTCTTAAATTGAGCACGCTATGACAGTTTGAAAATTCACAAAATCAAGCCACATCTGCTATAAAAATCATGTATTGACAGTAATTTTGATGGAAATTCTTGGTTTATTAATTTTCTTCGTTTTATACTCGTTGGATAGAGGACGTTGCGCTCTTTCTGATGCTGCAAAAATCATCGAATTTGGTCTTAAATTGAGCACGCTATGACAGTTTGAAAATTCACAAAATCAAGCCACATCTGCTATAAAAATTATGTATTGACAGTAATTTTGATGGAAATTCTTGGTTTATTAATTTTCTTCGTTTTGTACTCGTTGGATAGAGGACGTTGCGCTCTTTCTGATGCTGCAAAAATCATCGAATTTGGTCTTAATTGAGCACGCTATGACAAAATTGAGCACGCTATGACAGTTTGAAAATTCACAAAATCAAGCCACATCTGCTATAAAAATCATGTATTGACAGTAATTTTGATGGAAATTCTTGGTTTATTAATTTTCTTCGTTTTGTACTCGTTGGATAGAGGACGTTGCGCTCTTTCTGATGCTGCAAAAATCATCGAATTTGGTCTTAAATTGAGCACGCTATGACAGTTTGAAAATTCACAAAATCAAGCCACATCTGCTATAAAAATTATGTATTGACAGTAATTTTGATGGAAATTCTTGGTTTATTAATTTTCTTCGTTTTATACTCGTTGGATAGAGGACGTTGCGCTCTTTCTGATGCTGCAAAAATCATCGAATTTGGTCTTAAATTGAGCACGCTATGACAGTTTGAAAATTCACAAAATCAAGCCACATCTGCTATAAAAATTATGTATTGACAGTAATTTTGATGGAAATTCTTGGTTTATTAATTTTCTTCGTTTTGTACTCGTTGGATAGAGGACGTTGCGCTCTTTCTGATGCTGCAAAAATCATCGAATTTGGTCGTAAATTGAGCACGCTATGACAGTTTGAAAATTCACAAAATCAAGCCACATCTGCTATAAAAATTATGTATTGACAGTAATTTTGATGGAAATTCTTGGTTTATTAATTTTCTTCGTTTTGTACTCGTTGGATAGAGGACGTTGCGCTCTTTCTGATGCTGCAAAAATCATCGAATTTGGTCTTAAATTGAGCACGCTATGACAGTTTGAAAATTCACAAAATCAAGCCACATCTGCTATAAAAATTATGTATTGACAGTAATTTTGATGGAAATTCTTGGTTTATTAATTTTCTTCGTTTTATACTCGTTGGATAGAGGACGTTGCGCTCTTTCTGATGCTGCAAAAATCATCGAATTTGGTCGTAAATTGAGCACGCTATGACAGTTTGAAAATTCACAAAATCAAGCCACATCTGCTATAAAAATTATGTATTGACAGTAATTTTGATGGAAATTCTTGGTTTATTAATTTTCTTCGTTTTATACTCGTTGGATAGAGGACGTTGCGCTCTTTCTGATGCTGCAAAAATCATCGAATTTGGTCTTAAATTGAGCACGCTATGACAGTTTGAAAATTCACAAAATCAAGCCACATCTGCTATAAAAATTATGTATTGACAGTAATTTTGATGGAAATTCTTGGTTTATTAATTTTCTTCGTTTTATACTCGTTGGATAGAGGACGTTGCGCTCTTTCTGATGCTGCAAAAATCATCGAATTTGGTCGTAAATTGAGCACGCTATGACAGTTTGAAAATTCACAAAATCAAGCCACATCTGCTATAAAAATCATGTATTGACAGTAATTTTGATGGAAATTCTTGGTTTATTAATTTTCTTCGTTTTACTCGTTGGATAGAGGACGTTGCGCTCTTTCTGATGCTGCAAAAATCATCGAATTTGGTCTTAAATTGAGCACGCTATGACAGTTTGAAAATTCACAAAATCAAGCCACATCTGCTATAAAAATTATGTATTGACAGTAATTTTGATGGAAATTCTTGGTTTATTAATTTTCTTCGTTTTATACTCGTTGGATAGAGGACGTTGCGCTCTTTCTGATGCTGCAAAAATCATCGAATTTGGTCGTAAATTGAGCACGCTATGACAGTTTGAAAATTCACAAAATCAAGCCACATCTGCTATAAAAATCATGTATTGACAGTAATTTTGATGGAAATTCTTGGTTTATTAATTTTCTTCGTTTTATACTCGTTGGATAGAGGACGTTGCGCTCTTTCTGATGCTGCAAAAATCATCGAATTTGGTCTTAAATTGAGCACGCTATGACAGTTTGAAAATTCACAAAATCAAGCCACATCTGCTATAAAAATCATGTATTGACAGTAATTTTGATGGAAATTCTTGGTTTATTAATTTTCTTCGTTTTGTACTCGTTGGATAGAGGACGTTGCGCTCTTTCTGATGCTGCAAAAATCATCGAATTTGGTCTTAAATTGAGCACGCTATGACAGTTTGAAAATTCACAAAATCAAGCCACATCTGCTATAAAAATTATGTATTGACAGTAATTTTGATGGAAATTCTTGGTTTATTAATTTTCTTCGTTTTATACTCGTTGGATAGAGGACGTTGCGCTCTTTCTGATGCTGCAAAAATCATCGAATTTGGTCTTAAATTGAGCACGCTATGACAGTTTGAAAATTCACAAAATCAAGCCACATCTGCTATAAAAATCATGTATTGACAGTAATTTTGATGGAAATTCTTGGTTTATTAATTTTCTTCGTTTTATACTCGTTGGATAGAGGACGTTGCGCTCTTTCTGATGCTGCAAAAATCATCGAATTTGGTCTTAAATTGAGCACGCTATGACAGTTTGAAAATTCACAAAATCAAGCCACATCTGCTATAAAAATTATGTATTGACAGTAATTTTGATGGAAATTCTTGGTTTATTAATTTTCTTCGTTTTGTACTCGTTGGATAGAGGACGTTGCGCTCTTTCTGATGCTGCAAAAATCATCGAATTTGGTCGTAAATTGAGCACGCTATGACAGTTTGAAAATTCACAAAATCAAGCCACATCTGCTATAAAAATCATGTATTGACAGTAATTTTGATGGAAATTCTTGGTTTATTAATTTTCTTCGTTTTGCTCGTTGGATAGAGGACGTTGCGCTCTTTCTGATGCTGCAAAAATCATCGAATTTGGTCTTACATTGAGCACGCTATGACAGTTTGAAAATTCACAAAATCAAGCCACATCTGCTATAAAAATTATGTATTGACAGTAATTTTGATGGAAATTCTTGGTTTATTAATTTTCTTCGTTTTATACTCGTTGGATAGAGGACGTTGCGCTCTTTCTGATGCTGCAAAAATCATCGAATTTGGTCGTAAATTGAGCACGCTATGACAGTTTGAAAATTCACAAAATCAAGCCACATCTGCTATAAAAATCATGTATTGACAGTAATTTTGATGGAAATTCTTGGTTTATTAATTTTCTTCGTTTTGTACTCGTTGGATAGAGGACGTTGCGCTCTTTCTGATGCTGCAAAAATCATCGAATTTGGTCTTAAATTGAGCACGCTATGACAGTTTGAAAATTCACAAAATCAAGCCACATCTGCTATAAAAATCATGTATTGACAGTAATTTTGATGGAAATTCTTGGTTTATTAATTTTCTTCGTTTTATACTCGTTGGATAGAGGACGTTGCGCTCTTTCTGATGCTGCAAAAATCATCGAATTTGGTCGTAAATTGAGCACGCTATGACAGTTTGAAAATTCACAAAATCAAGCCACATCTGCTATAAAAATTATGTATTGACAGTAATTTTGATGGAAATTCTTGGTTTATTAATTTTCTTCGTTTTATACTCGTTGGATAGAGGACGTTGCGCTCTTTCTGATGCTGCAAAAATCATCGAATTTGGTCGTAAATTGAGCACGCTATGACAGTTTGAAAATTCACAAAATCAAGCCACATCTGCTATAAAAATCATGTATTGACAGTAATTTTGATGGAAATTCTTGGTTTATTAATTTTCTTCGTTTTATACTCGTTGGATAGAGGACGTTGCGCTCTTTCTGATGCTGCAAAAATCATCGAATTTGGTCGTAAATTGAGCACGCTATGACAGTTTGAAAATTCACAAAATCAAGCCACATCTGCTATAAAAATCATGTATTGACAGTAATTTTGATGGAAATTCTTGGTTTATTAATTTTCTTCGTTTTTGCTCGTTGGATAGAGGACGTTGCGCTCTTTCTGATGCTGCAAAAATCATCGAATTTGGTCGTAAATTGAGCACGCTATGACAGTTTGAAAATTCACAAAATCAAGCCACATCTGCTATAAAAATCATGTATTGACAGTAATTTTGATGGAAATTCTTGGTTTATTAATTTTCTTCGTTTTATACTCGTTGGATAGAGGACGTTGCGCTCTTTCTGATGCTGCAAAAATCATCGAATTTGGTCGTAAATTGAGCACGCTATGACAGTTTGAAAATTCACAAAATCAAGCCACATCTGCTATAAAAATCATGTATTGACAGTAATTTTGATGGAAATTCTTGGTTTATTAATTTTCTTCGTTTTGTACTCGTTGGATAGAGGACGTTGCGCTCTTTCTGATGCTGCAAAAATCATCGAATTTGGTCTTAAATTGAGCACGCTATGACAGTTTGAAAATTCACAAAATCAAGCCACATCTGCTATAAAAATTATGTATTGACAGTAATTTTGATGGAAATTCTTGGTTTATTAATTTTCTTCGTTTTATACTCGTTGGATAGAGGACGTTGCGCTCTTTCTGATGCTGCAAAAATCATCGAATTTGGTCGTAAATTGAGCACGCTATGACAGTTTGAAAATTCACAAAATCAAGCCACATCTGCTATAAAAAATTATGTATTGACAGTAATTTTGATGGAAATTCTTGGTTTATTAATTTTCTTCGTTTTGTACTCGTTGGATAGAGGACGTTGCGCTCTTTCTGATGCTGCAAAAATCATCGAATTTGGTCTTAAATTGAGCACGCTATGACAGTTTGAAAATTCACAAAATCAAGCCACATCTGCTATAAAAATTATGTATTGACAGTAATTTTGATGGAAATTCTTGGTTTATTAATTTTCTTCGTTTTATACTCGTTGGATAGAGGACGTTGCGCTCTTTCTGATGCTGCAAAAATCATCGAATTTGGTCGTAAATTGAGCACGCTATGACAGTTTGAAAATTCACAAAATCAAGCCACATCTGCTATAAAAATCATGTATTGACAGTAATTTTGATGGAAATTCTTGGTTTATTAATTTTCTTCGTTTTTGCTCGTTGGATAGAGGACGTTGCGCTCTTTCTGATGCTGCAAAAATCATCGAATTTGGTCTTAAATTGAGCACGCTATGACAGTTTGAAAATTCACAAAATCAAGCCACATCTGCTATAAAAATTATGTATTGACAGTAATTTTGATGGAAATTCTTGGTTTATTAATTTTCTTCGTTTTGTACTCGTTGGATAGAGGACGTTGCGCTCTTTCTGATGCTGCAAAAATCATCGAATTTGGTCGTAAATTGAGCACGCTATGACAGTTTGAAAATTCACAAAATCAAGCCACATCTGCTATAAAAATTATGTATTGACAGTAATTTTGATGGAAATTCTTGGTTTATTAATTTTCTTCGTTTTATACTCGTTGGATAGAGGACGTTGCGCTCTTTCTGATGCTGCAAAAATCATCGAATTTGGTCGTAAATTGAGCACGCTATGACAGTTTGAAAATTCACAAAATCAAGCCACATCTGCTATAAAAATTATGTATTGACAGTAATTTTGATGGAAATTCTTGGTTTATTAATTTTCTTCGTTTTATACTCGTTGGATAGAGGACGTTGCGCTCTTTCTGATGCTGCAAAAATCATCGAATTTGGTCTTAAATTGAGCACGCTATGACAGTTTGAAAATTCACAAAATCAAGCCACATCTGCTATAAAAAATCATGTATTGACAGTAATTTTGATGGAAATTCTTGGTTTATTAATTTTCTTCGTTTTGTACTCGTTGGATAGAGGACGTTGCGCTCTTTCTGATGCTGCAAAAATCATCGAATTTGGTCTTAAATTGAGCACGCTATGACAGTTTGAAAATTCACAAAATCAAGCCACATCTGCTATAAAAATTATGTATTGACAGTAATTTTGATGGAAATTCTTGGTTTATTAATTTTCTTCGTTTTGCTCGTTGGATAGAGGACGTTGCGCTCTTTCTGATGCTGCAAAAATCATCGAATTTGGTCGTAAATTGAGCACGCTATGACAGTTTGAAAATTCACAAAATCAAGCCACATCTGCTATAAAAATTATGTATTGACAGTAATTTTGATGGAAATTCTTGGTTTATTAATTTTCTTCGTTTTGTACTCGTTGGATAGAGGACGTTGCGCTCTTTCTGATGCTGCAAAAATCATCGAATTTGGTCTTAAATTGAGCACGCTATGACAGTTTGAAAATTCACAAAATCAAGCCACATCTGCTATAAAAATCATGTATTGACAGTAATTTTGATGGAAATTCTTGGTTTATTAATTTTCTTCGTTTTGTACTCGTTGGATAGAGGACGTTGCGCTCTTTCTGATGCTGCAAAAATCATCGAATTTGGTCTTAAATTGAGCACGCTATGACAGTTTGAAAATTCACAAAATCAAGCCACATCTGCTATAAAAATTATGTATTGACAGTAATTTTGATGGAAATTCTTGGTTTATTAATTTTCTTCGTTTTATACTCGTTGGATAGAGGACGTTGCGCTCTTTCTGATGCTGCAAAAATCATCGAATTTGGTCGTAAATTGAGCACGCTATGACAGTTTGAAAATTCACAAAATCAAGCCACATCTGCTATAAAAATTATGTATTGACAGTAATTTTGATGGAAATTCTTGGTTTATTAATTTTCTTCGTTTTGTACTCGTTGGATAGAGGACGTTGCGCTCTTTCTGATGCTGCAAAAATCATCGAATTTGGTCTTAAATTGAGCACGCTATGACAGTTTGAAAATTCACAAAATCAAGCCACATCTGCTATAAAAATCATGTATTGACAGTAATTTTGATGGAAATTCTTGGTTTATTAATTTTCTTCGTTTTATACTCGTTGGATAGAGGACGTTGCGCTCTTTCTGATGCTGCAAAAATCATCGAATTTGGTCGTAAATTGAGCACGCTATGACAGTTTGAAAATTCACAAAATCAAGCCACATCTGCTATAAAAATCATGTATTGACAGTAATTTTGATGGAAATTCTTGGTTTATTAATTTTCTTCGTTTTGTACTCGTTGGATAGAGGACGTTGCGCTCTTTCTGATGCTGCAAAAATCATCGAATTTGGTCTTAAATTGAGCACGCTATGACAGTTTGAAAATTCACAAAATCAAGCCACATCTGCTATAAAAATTATGTATTGACAGTAATTTTGATGGAAATTCTTGGTTTATTAATTTTCTTCGTTTTATACTCGTTGGATAGAGGACGTTGCGCTCTTTCTGATGCTGCAAAAATCATCGAATTTGGTCTTAAATTGAGCACGCTATGACAGTTTGAAAATTCACAAAATCAAGCCACATCTGCTATAAAAATTATGTATTGACAGTAATTTTGATGGAAATTCTTGGTTTATTAATTTTCTTCGTTTTATACTCGTTGGATAGAGGACGTTGCGCTCTTTCTGATGCTGCAAAAATCATCGAATTTGGTCTTAAATTGAGCACGCTATGACAGTTTGAAAATTCACAAAATCAAGCCACATCTGCTATAAAAATTATGTATTGACAGTAATTTTGATGGAAATTCTTGGTTTATTAATTTTCTTCGTTTTATACTCGTTGGATAGAGGACGTTGCGCTCTTTCTGATGCTGCAAAAATCATCGAATTTGGTCTTAAATTGAGCACGCTATGACAGTTTGAAAATTCACAAAATCAAGCCACATCTGCTATAAAAATCATGTATTGACAGTAATTTTGATGGAAATTCTTGGTTTATTAATTTTCTTCGTTTTATACTCGTTGGATAGAGGACGTTGCGCTCTTTCTGATGCTGCAAAAATCATCGAATTTGGTCGTAAATTGAGCACGCTATGACAGTTTGAAAATTCACAAAATCAAGCCACATCTGCTATAAAAAATCATGTATTGACAGTAATTTTGATGGAAATTCTTGGTTTATTAATTTTCTTCGTTTTATACTCGTTGGATAGAGGACGTTGCGCTCTTTCTGATGCTGCAAAAATCATCGAATTTGGTCGTAAATTGAGCACGCTATGACAGTTTGAAAATTCACAAAATCAAGCCACATCTGCTATAAAAATCATGTATTGACAGTAATTTTGATGGAAATTCTTGGTTTATTAATTTTCTTCGTTTTATACTCGTTGGATAGAGGACGTTGCGCTCTTTCTGATGCTGCAAAAATCATCGAATTTGGTCGTAAATTGAGCACGCTATGACAGTTTGAAAATTCACAAAATCAAGCCACATCTGCTATAAAAATCATGTATTGACAGTAATTTTGATGGAAATTCTTGGTTTATTAATTTTCTTCGTTTTGTACTCGTTGGATAGAGGACGTTGCGCTCTTTCTGATGCTGCAAAAATCATCGAATTTGGTCGTAAATTGAGCACGCTATGACAGTTTGAAAATTCACAAAATCAAGCCACATCTGCTATAAAAATCATGTATTGACAGTAATTTTGATGGAAATTCTTGGTTTATTAATTTTCTTCGTTTTATACTCGTTGGATAGAGGACGTTGCGCTCTTTCTGATGCTGCAAAAATCATCGAATTTGGTCTTAAATTGAGCACGCTATGACAGTTTGAAAATTCACAAAATCAAGCCACATCTGCTATAAAAATCATGTATTGACAGTAATTTTGATGGAAATTCTTGGTTTATTAATTTTCTTCGTTTTGTACTCGTTGGATAGAGGACGTTGCGCTCTTTCTGATGCTGCAAAAATCATCGAATTTGGTCTTAAATTGAGCACGCTATGACAGTTTGAAAATTCACAAAATCAAGCCACATCTGCTATAAAAATCATGTATTGACAGTAATTTTGATGGAAATTCTTGGTTTATTAATTTTCTTCGTTTTATACTCGTTGGATAGAGGACGTTGCGCTCTTTCTGATGCTGCAAAAATCATCGAATTTGGTCGTAAATTGAGCACGCTATGACAGTTTGAAAATTCACAAAATCAAGCCACATCTGCTATAAAAATCATGTATTGACAGTAATTTTGATGGAAATTCTTGGTTTATTAATTTTCTTCGTTTTGTACTCGTTGGATAGAGGACGTTGCGCTCTTTCTGATGCTGCAAAAATCATCGAATTTGGTCTTAAATTGAGCACGCTATGACAGTTTGAAAATTCACAAAATCAAGCCACATCTGCTATAAAAATCATGTATTGACAGTAATTTTGATGGAAATTCTTGGTTTATTAATTTTCTTCGTTTTGTACTCGTTGGATAGAGGACGTTGCGCTCTTTCTGATGCTGCAAAAATCATCGAATTTGGTCTTAAATTGAGCACGCTATGACAGTTTGAAAATTCACAAAATCAAGCCACATCTGCTATAAAAATCATGTATTGACAGTAATTTTGATGGAAATTCTTGGTTTATTAATTTTCTTCGTTTTGTACTCGTTGGATAGAGGACGTTGCGCTCTTTCTGATGCTGCAAAAATCATCGAATTTGGTCTTAAATTGAGCACGCTATGACAGTTTGAAAATTCACAAAATCAAGCCACATCTGCTATAAAAATCATGTATTGACAGTAAATTTTGATGGAAATTCTTGGTTTATTAATTTTCTTCGTTTTGTACTCGTTCGATAGAGGACGTTGCGCTCTTTCTGATGCTGCAAAAATCATCGAATTTGGTCGTAAATTGAGCACGCTATGACAGTTTGAAAATTCACAAAATCAAGCCACATCTGCTATAAAAATTATGTATTGACAGTAATTTTGATGGAAATTCTTGGTTTATTAATTTTCTTCGTTTTGTACTCGTTGGATAGAGAACGTTGCGCTCTTTCTGATGCTGCAAAAATCATCGAATTTGGTCGTAAATTGAGCACGTTATGACAGTTTGAAAATTCACAAAATCAAGCCACATCTGCTATAAAAATCATGTAATGACAGTAATTTTGATGGAAATTCTTGGTTTATTAATTTTCTTCGTTTTATACTCGTTGGATAGAGGACGTTGCGCTCTTTCTGATGCTGCAAAAATCATCGAATTTGGTCGTAAATTGAGCACGTTATGACAGTTTGAAAATTCACAAAATCAAGCCACATCTGCTATAAAAATCATGTATTGACAGTAATTTTGATGGAAATTCTTGGTTTATTAATTTTCTTCGTTTTGTACTCGTTGGATAGAGGACGTTGCGCTCTTTCTGATGCTGCAAAAATCATCGAATTTGGTCGTAAATTGAGCATGCTATGACAGTTTGAAAATTCACAAAATCAAGCCACATCTGCTATAAAAATTATGTATTGACAGTAATTTTGATGGAAATTCTTGGTTTATTAATTTTCTTCGTTTTGTAATCGTTGGATAGATAAAGTCCTGCTATTTCTGATGCTGCAAAAATCAGCGAATTTGGTCGCAAATTGACGAAGTTATGACAGTTTGAAAATTCACAAAATCAACCCACATCTGCTAAACAAAATTATGTATTGACAGTAATTTTGAAGGAAATTCTTGTTGTATTAATTTTCTTCGTTTTGTTCTTGTTGGATAGAGAAAGTCCTGCTCTTTCTGATGCTGCAAAAATCAGCGCATTTGGTTGCAAATTGACGAGGTTATGACAGTTTGAAAATCCACAAAATCAACCCACATCTGCTAAACAAAATCATGTATTGGCAGTAATTTTGAAGGAAATTCTTGTTTTATTAATTTTCTTCGTTTTGTACTCGTTGGATAGATAAAGTCCTGCTCTTTCTGATGCTGCAAAAATCAGCGAATTTGGTCGCAAATTGACGAAGTTATGAAAGTTTGAAAATTCACAAAATCAACCCACATCTGCTAAACAAAATTATGTATTGACAGTAATTTTGAAGGAAATTCTTGTTTTATTAATTTTCTTCGTTTTGTACTCGTTGGATAGCGAAAGTCCTGCAATTTCTGATGCTGCAAAAATCAGCGCATTTGGTTGCAAATTGACGAGGTTATGACAGTTTGAAAATTCACAAAATCAACCCACATCTGCTTAACTTAGTTTATCAACTGTTATAATGTCAACTATTTGTGTTCATATTGAACTGCATTTTACGCAAGAAACAAATTCTGATTAACTTAGTTTATCAACTGTTATAATGTCAACTTTTTGTGTTCATATTGAACTGCATTTTATGCAAGCCTTGCACAGAGAACTATGTTATACAACTATTTTATCTTTATGTTCAACTGCATTTTTATGCAACTGTTCTGCACAAATGTGCGACTGCTAGCTTACAGTACAGCGGACAACGTTGGTAGGTATGTAAAATTATTATAGCATCACCCCAAGTCAGTTTTAGCTTACAATTCCAGTAGTTTGTGGCTTACAACGTGTGGAACGGGTGTTCGAAGAAAGACAGATGTTACGGACCGTTCATTATTTATACCATAGGGGTGGGTGGGATAATACGAGGGGGGCTATACAATGTTGAACTTGTTTTATGGGGGGGGGGTCCCTTGGATTTTGTCAACCTTGTAGGGGGGGGGGGGGGGTATAACAATTTGTGACAACTATGACAGTTTGACATAAAACGTATAAAGTTTAATATAAAAACAACAGTAACTTAGTATACATCTACCATTGCCTCGTGGTATCTAAAAGTAACGTAAGAGGAACGAGGAAGACCCACTTTACACTTGATATTAGAGATTTAGCAAATGTATTTTAATAGTTGGTAATAATTAATACGGTGATATTATTATATTAGTAAAATATAAAAATAGTGCAACAAACTGCACGCAAGGGAAACAATCGTTATAGCTCTTTATATACCGAGTTTTGTCTGAAGGGGGGGAGGGGGGGGGGGGGTGTATATATGAAATATTTCATTATGATAGGGGGGTTCAAAATTTTTGAAAGCATCAAATAGGGGGTACTATAAGATTTGATTATATGATAAGGAATATCCCACACACCCCTATGCTATAAATAATGAACGGTCCCTTATGTATTACCTCGTTCTTTTAAAAACTCCGCTTAACTTTCTGAATAAAAACCGAAATTCTGCACAATTGACACATCTGCACAATGTGCCAGGAGCAGATGAAGCAATGGTCAGCAAGCTCATTGTGAGCTCCATATATATGTAGAACTCACTGCTCTGGTATTACCTTATTTACCTAAACCATAACCGCATGGGTACGAGGCTGTAAGCTACCTCCACTGCAACTTTGACTTCAATAAGCCCCACCGCAATTTTGTACAATATCACGACTGCCTTAGATTTTGAGGCAGCGCTTCCCTTGCGATAGTAACTTCTAGTTTTAAGAGTTCTTTCAAATAAGACAAACTTAATTTTCGATTCATTGGCACAAAGGGGTACCCCAGCCAAAATACAAGTGGATTTCGTATGAAAGATCTTACTGACTTTAGTTTATTTCCAAAGTTTCAGCATTCAAATCAATTAAGTTAAGTAGATATGGCTAGTTGAAGTTGGACAGTAAGCACTCACAACAGCTATATGACTATGTGATCGCCATCCAATAAACAACTCTATTGCCGATAAAGAAGCACTCAATGACGTCATATTTTCAAAACAAATATGGTGTCAAAATCCTCAAATTTTCATCTTCAACTCGGGATGGGAGTGGAGCGAGGGAAGAGAAGACCCTGGGTTCTTCTCAATCTCGTTCCCAGAGCCTTCGCCGCGCCACGCAGGCTCTGAGATAATCCATCACCGGAAGTGTTTTGATTGGTTAACTAAAGATTGCCTTTAATAATTAGATTAACTCTTAATATTTACGCGAGTGTTTCGTTCAAACGGTATTGTACTTCGTTCTTTACACCAAAAAAGTTATCTTCGGACAAACGTTTAGTCGCGTCGTGTTTCCAGTAAAGCTCAAAAAAACTTGTTCACGTTTAAATGGATTGATATTCTACGCGAAATGCAAGAAAGAGCGCCTGGTCTAGAAGACTCTCAAGTCGCATTATGAGTCGCATTATCCAGAGAGTTATCCATCCATGGTGCAAAAAATTGCCTCAGTTATTCTTGGCTCAGGAAATGCGACCAAAAAGTATCTTGATTTCTCCAACTAAATCATCGGACGAAGTGTTTATATTGCAGAACAGAAACGAGAACACAAGCCATCGAGAATCAAAACAAAGATTGATCAAAGATTTTCCCACGCCTCACGAACGCCGCGTAAACTTGTATATAGCGTCAGGTGTGCCACGGTCGTTTATAAAAAGATGTTACCGCTAATTTTTGTGCTGTCAAGTCTTTTATTGTTTGAAGTTTCAACAATCAGCCAACACCTATTAATAAATACACAATGCAGTGCTTATCGACCTTTTTCATTTCGTTGCCGCGAGTTACATAAATTCTAAATTCATATTCTTTTCTGTCCAAAATCCCAATTTGTTACTAATTTAAACACTAGACAACAATTTCTTTTCACCTCTGAAGAGATCCTCGAGAGTTATTAACATGTCTAGGGAAGATTCTTGCCGAAGAACTCGATATTGCACAGTAGTTCTCACGTCCCAGAAACTACGCTCGGTCTATTACTGCGCATGCTCTTTTCAATCGACGCCCAGAGCCTCTGTTTGCGCGGCGCGGCGAAGGCTCTGGGAACGAGATTGGGGTCTTCTCTTCCCTCGAGGTTGAACTTATACTACAAGTAATATTTGGCATTTCACTCGATTAAACTGCATATTCTAACTGTAAGGATTTGTGTAGGAATATCAGCGTTTTTCGCAACTGGTCCCGATTAATTGGTCCTAAAATGTATATATTCCTACACTCGAAATTTCCCTTCACCAATATAACACAAATTTGGGAATAAACTAAAATCAGTCAGATCTTTCATATGAACTTCATTTCTATTTTGGCTGGAGTACCCCCTTTAATTACCGGAAGCTATAAACGTAAACATTATGAAAAGTAATCCATTGATGATGCGATTGCTGCATGGTCCAATGCTTCTCTTACTAGCAGCGAACTCAGGATTTCCATTGAAAGTCTAGCATGGTCTCTATCATGGCACAGATCAACAAGCTCACTCCATTTATCACTATCCATTTCATCAGAAACTGTTTCTTCAAATATCATATCGTTAATAGAATGTTTTGTCCCCTTTGAATCATATACGCCATTGGAGTCCACGTGCTCAATAAAGGAGATCAACATTTTATGATCATTCTCTAGTTTCTTTGCTAGCAAAAGGCTCACAATGGAACAAAAGGATATGCCACTCGCAATCTTTCTATTCCCCAATTTTGCCTGAAGTAGCATGGTCGCTAAATAAACGGAAGGGTTGCATTGTAGGATTGCTTTGTAGTCGGCAAGTCTGAAATTTCCATACGTTTTTCCATATTCAAGGACAGCACGGTGTTTACCTTGTCGCGTTAGGGCCAGAGCAACCTGTCGGTGTGCTCCTAAGTTTTGGTAGATCCCTTCAGAAATTGCTTGGCACTTACAAGAACAATTTCCGATGCACTGACAAAAGTTGCTCAGTAAATTCGCCAAAGGTAACGACACCACAATGCATGGTTGATTTAACCAATGAACAGCTAAGCTAATGCCACTTTCTTTCAATGCACATTTGATGCATTCTAATGACATCGCAGCAGATAACTGAAGATCCTTTTTCTGCGCGTTAATAATGCTTGTTGTCATGAGCGCTTCGCAGAATACAAACAATGGTGACATTGGCCGTTCGTTATTTTCAACTTCTTTGAATTTTTGCATTGCTAGGGAAGTGCGGAGTATTCCTTTGGGAGAGCTGGCAGCGTGTATAGCAGCTGCATCGTATTGACAGAAATCGAACAGATTGTTAAAATGGTCAACATACGCCAACAACCTTTCAGATTCTTTTTTCTTTTGTGGATCATCTTCGTCGGTAGAGATGAGCTGTTGTAAAGGATCTCCTCTTTGTGATAAATCTGTCTTCCCGTAATCGCGCAGTGCTTTAGACACTGTATCAAACATATTTGGTTTTGTATCTTGGCTTTTGTTTGCTTTACCAGCCTAAAACAAAAACAAGAATTAATACCATAATACAAACATTCGAATATAGAAAGACCTCGAAATAAGTATTTTACTATTGTTCCAGGTAAATCGTGAGAATCCGTTATAACTAGAAATACGTGTACACAACAACCCCTCGCCCGCTTACTGTTTGCCTTCATAGACCCCTTTCATAATGGCACCCAAATTAAATGTACACAACAACCCCTCGCCCGCTTACTGTTTGCCTTCATAGACCCCTTTCATAATGGCACCCAAATTAAATGTTCTTTTATATTCAATTAAATTGGCCAGTTCGTGTGTCTGTAATTCCAATGAATCTTTGCTTTGTAACGAGGCCAGAAAGGCTAATTTGCATGCATATAAAATAATATTTAGACTGGCTATTATGAAAGAGGTCTGTAGCGTAGTGTTTAGTTGTTTCACTTGAAAATAGATAACCCATTAAGGGGGAGCTTAACCTTTGTCTGGGACAAGAAGAGTGGGATAGACTTCGAATGCAATAACACCAAGCCAATACAATAAGAGTACATAAAAGTATATATTTTCTGAAAGGATATGTTTTAGGCTTTCAGGAACTACCATAAAAAAATGTGAAATGTTGCAGATTGGCCAGCAAAATACCACGCCGATCAAAATTCCAAAAATCTCCCCACACAAAAATGTCTAGTTATATTTATCTGATTTCCATAAAACTTTCCAGTAAGATGTCTTAGCCTTAGGTATTTGTTTATATCTCTATGATTCAGTTTTTTGAAATTCAAAATTAAAAGTAGTTTTTTCAGATAAACCTGTTTTGGTGTTGTTACCATTGCAACGAAAACTTATTTCTGAACAACTAGTGCAAGTTTGGTTGATATTGTATCAATAGCACATACAATTTCTTGGTGGGGGAAGATTTTTGGGAGTTTTATGGTAGTTCCTGAAAGCCTAAAACATATCCTTTCAGAAAAGATATACTTTTATGTATTATTATTGTATTGGCTTGGGTGTTATTTGCATTCGAAATCTATCGCATCATTGAAAGAATTCCAATATCAGAGGAGAATGCTAAAGTTGCTAATTTTTTGCCACATCATGGAGTCCTTCGGACTGACAAAGTCACCACTAAATTACGTATCGTCTTCGATGGATCAGCAAGTGGAGGTGATGGCCAACATTCTCTTAATGATTGTCTAGACAAAGGGCCAAATTTAACTCCACATCTCTTTGATGTTCTGATTAAATTCAGAAGCCATGCTGTAGCTTTAACAGCTGACGTGGAGAAAGTCTTTCACCAAATCTCAATCAACTCATCGGACAGAGATATGATGAGATTTCTCTGGTGGGAGAATCTAGAGGATCCACAGCCAAGAATTGTACAGTACCGATTCCGACGTTTGGTGTTTGGGTTGACCTCAAGTCCTGCAATTCTCAATGGAACAATTCAGCATCATCTATCGTTGTCCACAGAGTCAGAATCAGAGGTTGCCAAGCTCAGGAGCCAAGGATGAAGACGCAGCTTTTGACGTTTATCAGAAAGCCAAGAGCATTATGGGTGAAGGTTTTAATCTTCGCAAGTGGAATACAAACTCGAGGATGTTGAAGGAGAAGATAGACAGCGTGGAGAAACCAGTCCCTGCCAAAGATCAAGGAAGAGCAAGTGCTCTGGAAGATGCTGCTTTGCCGAGAGAGGTTAACCAAGGCCAGACAACTAGAGTTAAGAAGAAGGAAGAGCTGGAAGCCGTGTCCCCAGAAGTTAAAATCCTTGGTCTAAGCTGGAATATACAAAAGATGACGAATTCAGTTTTGATATCACTCAGATAGTAGAATATGTGAAATCCCTGTCACCAACGAAGCGATCACTGTTGAAAGCATCAGCCAAGATTTTCGACCCGATAGGACTGATAAGTCCAGTTACGGTGAACATGAAGATATGGTTTTAGAAATTATGCGTTGACAAGATAAACTGGGATGCTGAATTAAACGACGAATGGTTGAAGAAGTGGAACTACCTATTGGAGGAGTTAAGTTCATTAGCAAATATCAGAGTCCCAAGATGCTACATTGCGATAGAGAGAAAACCTGTCAGCCACCAAGTCCATGGGCTTACTGGTGCGTCAGAGAAGGTGCGTTTGCCGCAGTGGTATACCAACGTACCAAGTATGCAGATGGAAGCATAGATGCACGACTCATTGCATCTAAAACAAGAGTGGCACCACTAAAAAACAATCCATTCCACGCCTAGAGCTTTTGGGAGCTTGCCTGCTATCAAAGATAATTGAGTCCATTCGAATCGTCTTCGAATCTCTTGCCTTTAACTTCGATACTTATTATTGGGCGGACTCCTTCACCGTTCTGTGCTGGATCAAGAACAATAAACCATGGCGGTAATACGTACAACACAGAGTAGATGAGATTCGCAAGCAATCAGACAAGAATAAATGGAGATTTTGCCCTGGAAATTTGAACCCAGCAGATATTCCATCTCGTAGATGTGCAGTGAAGGAGCTGGTCAAGAATAACTTGTGGTGGACTGGACCTGAATTTCTGAAGAAACCTCTTGAATCATGACCAAATGCAGCAAAACATATGGAGGACGAGAAAGCAGACAAAGAATTGATCCATCACTGCCATGTGTTTCCAAGCAACCCTCGACCATCATAAGTCTTGAGAACATTATAGACATGCAGCGATATAGTTCCAAGATTAAACTTTTGAGAGTGACTGCAATCGTCATGAAATGTGTACAATTATTGAAGAGAGAAGAAAGCGTTGCAAGGTCCAAAGAATTAAGCGGAGCAGAATTGGAGTCAGCCGAGATAGCATGGATTAGATGTGTGCAAACCAGTTCATTTCCAGCAGAAATACAGGCCCTGCAGAGTGATGGAAAAACAACGACTCGTTTAAAGCAATTCGAATTATACTTCGACGACAAGGAACAAATTCGTTGTCAAGGACGAATAAACAATTCCACTCTACCGCAACCAAGCAAGAATCCAATTTTACTCGACATCGATTTACCGGACTGTTGATTCGTGAAAGACACCGAGGCGTACATCACCAAGGCATACGTTATACCTTGAATCTGATTCGACAAACACACTGGATTTTAAGAGGAAGAGAGGCTGTGAAGCGAGTTCTTAGAAGATGCGTTATATACAGAAGACACGAAGGAAGAGCCTTTCCGACGCCACCGATGCCAGACCTTCCTGTCGATCGGGTTGATGATAGCCCACCATTCACTCAAACAGGAGTGGACTTCGCAGAACCACTGTATGTTACTCAAGATTCCAAGAAGAGAACCAGTAAATGCTATCGTTGCTTATTCACCTGCGCTTCCACACGCGCAATTCATCTTGAATTAACAGAAGACCTGGCAGCACCATCATTTTTACAAGCCTTCAGGCGCTTCACTAGTCGATGAGGACTGCCATCAAAGCTTTTGTCAGATAATGCAAAAACTTTCAAGGATGCATCAGCTATAGTGAAGCAGATTGTAAGATCAACCGAAGTTAAGAACTATTTGACCAACAAGCAAGTTTCATGGGAATTCATAATGGGGAAAGCACCACGGTGGGGAGCGAATGGTGAGGAGTGTAAAGGCATCCCTGAAGAAATGTGTTGGTCGAACCTCCTTAACGTTTGAAGAACTTCGTACCCTAATGGTGGAGATTGAAGCAACACTGAAGAATATGCCACTGACCTACTGTACGTGTATGGTGACGACGATGGATTATCGTATCCACTCACCCCATCCGACTTGGTATATGGACGTCACATAGCAACTACTCCAAATCAACGACACGGCAACGTCAGCAGTACGTATAAGACTTTAACCCGAAGAATCAAGTATCACTTCAGATTGCTTGACAATGTTTCTAAGCAATGGTGTAAGGAGTACCTATTGGGACTGCGTGAAGCGGCAAGACGACAACTACCGAACAGAAAGCATTGTCAAGATATATCGGTTGGTGAAATTGTGATAATGAAAGAAGATTCCACAGCTCGCAGTTATTGGAAATTGGCGAAGGTCGTAGAATGGTTGGAAAGCAAGGATGGCGTTGTGAGAGCAGCACGGATTAAAGTGTTACGTGCCCCAACAGGTGGTAAACCTACGTTCTTGCGAAGACCCATTCAACATCTCGTACCACTTAAGTTCGATGTAGAGACGGTGAAAACAATGTTCAACAGTAAATATTACTGTAACTTGAACAATATTTTGATTGTAAGAACGCTGCAGCAATGCATGCCACAAGACTATTAGTTCTAATGTTTATATTTAGTTTCAGAACATTTTTGATCATTTGACAGATCAACCCTCGGGAGTGTAAATAAGGAAATGTTCTTCGTAGTAGTTTTGTCGACAATTTTGTCGTTTTATATTGTGCGCATGTCTAAAATATGTCGTTTAACGTATTGTTTAGAGTAAATAAAGTTCAGATATTCGTTACATAATATTTAAAAGGACAGCCATTACGAAAAATACTATACACTGATAATTATGGATAAATCTTTTATTCCACTAGAAGACCTCTATTGCTTTCATAATATTAATTAACACACACCATATTTCAATGGTAATTAACAAAAGCCAGACTGAGCACAATATTGTGTATTATCTAAATTATATCACCGAATATACAGTTCTTGTAAAACCTATTAAGGATAACATGCCCTTCACCTGGTTGCATTGTCGCCAGAGAGCTGACACCATATGATCAATCATATGATGCGACCGCTGGCTACTTGGGCAGCGGCTCGCTTTGGTTGGAACTCGCGAGCTTCGGCGTTTAGAGTACGGAGAGGGCGTTCTGGTTCTGGTCGATCACAGGATAACTCCAGTGGGTACAGGTGTTGTACTGCCCTTTCAAGATGCGAATTTCCAACTCGTAATTTCGCCGCTCTAATCACACTATCGCGTCCCGAGATCAACTTCTCTACGATGCCCATTTTCCATTTCCCACGGTTTCTTTCATCTGGCTTGATAAGCATCACTTCGCCAACTGTTAGGGTAGATGGTCGAACTGGATGCTTAAGGTTGTGCCTCTCGCGAAGTCCTCTTAGGTACTCCCTCGTCCATCGCCGCCAGACAACATATTTGCAGCGCCCGAGGTACAAACAGAAGAGAGTTGGGAGTTAGAATCGGTTGTTGAACGTCGTCCTCTACATAGCTCAATGGTCGGTTATTTAGGGCCACATGGCGAGAAATTGTGGACACCGGTGGGAGGAGCCAAACTGCTCTGAAAAGACCTGAACGTACGGCTCTGGTTACAGCGTTGAATTTTTGCGCTAATGCGCTAATTCAGTTCATGAAGTTGTCACATGGTTAAAATAAAAGGACGCACAATTGCATGATATGTGTCCTGGGAACTACAAGGAATGGTCACAAAGCATTCCTTCGAAGGCTTCGAAGCAAAATGGAGTCAAATTCGTCGAAGCAGAACCGAAATTCTATAAGGTTTATACTTGTCTGGTAGTCGATTTTGCGCGCGGTGTCACATTTCAGATGCTGAACTTCACGCAAATTTCACTAAAATCACATCGCGATACCGCACTGAGTATAGGTTGTGGATGTTTAGTGAAAGTTGGCCCTGTAAACACAATGCGTTGGTAAGCCAAGGCAGATTGATCATTTTGGATATGTAGCGGATTTTGTTTGGAAAATGAAATTTATTCAGCTTCACTTGAGGTATTTGCGCTGTTTCACAGTATATTTCCCTTTACACTTGCTTCATATATAAATATTGAGAAACCGCAGCGAATATGCATCGAGCGATTCTAAATTTTGTCTTTGATGTTAGATACTAACGAGTACTAACCAGATCAGATTGATCATTTTGCATTTTAGCGAGAGGCTAAGAGCTACAACGATTTTTCTTGTTAACTCCTATATAAATCACTGAGTGATGGCGGGCATAATGTTTACACATTTTTTATAAGTCCAAGCACCTACTGCGCGTGCGTGTCCATTATTTCTCGCCATGCCTCCAAATCATCTTGGAGCATTCTCTCAAACTTCCCTCCCCACCAGGGGGCACGACTCAGGTTGAATTGCCAGGTGATACCCTGACGGGCTAAGAAATTGTTGAGTCGTTCGTCGGCCATAACCACTCGAAGCCACTTGGCTGACCTGATGAAAGTTCCCCCATTGTCGGAATATATCTTCCCAGGAACCCTGGAGTCTCCATATTGGGCAGAATCTCCAGGTAACGGCCACGCGTCAGGCTACAGCTATAGGCATACAAAGCAATGTGTGCCTTTCCCTCTTGATTTTTTCTCTTGCGGCACTTCAGTGGCCCAGCAAAGTCGACTCTTATGACTTGGAATGCTGCATTCCCCTCTTCAATATTTAGGCAAATGTCCAGGTGGTGGGCACGCCAATGCGGTGGCACGAAAGCGCCTGCACCCGTGACAGGCCTTAATAACCTTCTTAGTCAACCGCCTTAGTCTTGGCGTCCAATAACGTTCCCGAACTTTAGCCATAGTGAGGCTTGCTCCCCCGTGGAGAGTTTCTGAGTGCGCTTGCGCCACTGATTTCTCCGTATATGGGTGGGTGTCGGGCAGGTAGATAGGATAATCTTCTTGGATCCTCCCCTACACTCCAATACACCATCTTCGTTCACTTGAAGGTTTAGCTGCAGTCGAACTTCTTCGAACTCGTCTGTTACCTTAAGGTGTTGGCACGTTTTGTCTTCGAGGCCCTTCTCCCTCCGAGGCAACATGTGCACCAACCCACTTGGTAGTTTAGCATCCCAAGCTAGCTTGGTGTTGCGAGCGTCCCTGTAGAGGAGTTTCCCACACAGCGTGACAGGAGACACCAATCCCAGCGGGTCGTAGATCTTCGCCACTCTATCCAGAATTCCCCGCTTGGTAGGCTGAGCTCGCTCCAACGGGAACTTGACACCAATGTTGTCGGTTTCCTTTTCCCACGCAAGTCCGAGTAGAGATGCCTCTCCTGCCTTAGGAATACCCAGCTGTTCTTTGGCATAAATCACGGCTTCACCACTCGCGACGGCATTTGTGGACTCCAGCGCTCGCACGTTTGAGTGCCACTTGTGCAACTGAAAGGTTCCATCGGCATTATCTCAGTTGCAGTCGATTTGATTCGTCTGGCGTCGTCTTGGGTTGAGCCTCGTAATGAGATCGTCAACGTAGAGACTCTCCTCCAGATGCTGCTGGACCACTCCTCCAAGTAAAAACGGAGAAGGAACTAGTCCGAACAGCACCCGAGTGAACCGAAGAGCTTCGACTCTCCGAGTGTTGAAGTCTTTCAGCCAGTGGAATCTCATCGCATCTCGATCTTGTTCGCGTATTCTCACTGGAGGAAGGCTTGCTTGATATCCCCTGTTATCGCGAACGGGTGGAAACGTGTTCGCACCAACATGTTCCAAAGCTGATTTTGGAGTGGAGGTCCAGGGTTTAGACACTCGTTTGAGGAAGGAGCGTTGTCGTGAGCCCGCCCAGACGCATCATAAACAATGCGGAGTTTGGTGCTTTCCGCGGCTTCTCTCACCACCGGTTTGTGCGGGATGTAGAACTCTGGTCAACTGGTGGATCAGTTACGCGCTCGACAATCCCCTCTCGTATAGCTGATCCCGGATCACGCAGTCGTATTGTGCAAAGAGACTTGTACTCTCAACCCTTTTCACCAGGCCTGTTTAAGCTACCAGCTTTGTTGCTTGGGAGTGGTGGATGATTTCCTTTCCACGGAAGGCCCGTCTCATACTGTACCAACCACTGGGACGGTGGGACCTTAAACTACGCGTAGACCTCTCGCTGGTCACCTGCAGGGGAGTCTTCCAGGCCAAGCACGTCCAACCTGCATAAAGCCTCATACTCGGGTTGAGATGTCTGCGTCATTAGCATCTTGGAAAAATCCGCTTCTTTCCCCGGAGACATAATGGTCCAACCAAATCTCGTCATTTCTGCCACCGGTTCCCCACGAAAACCGACCCGCGGAGCCCTCTCGGTCTTTATCTTGGCAAACTCACTGGCCCCAAGGATCAGGTGCACGGGAAGTACAGATTTCTGGTAACTGTCGCCCATTTCCACTCCCGTTAGGTGACAGTAGCGTACGAGTATCTCGGAGTATCTGAGGTTTCCCTGTATATGTTTATTGCGCAGATTATCCTTTTAAAAGTAATGCGCTCCGTGTGAGGTCATGCAGCCAAATCAAAATATGGGAAGGCTGGTGCACAAATGGTCAATAACTACTGAAACATCAAACATGGAATTCGGTCTAATGTTTCAAGCAATTAGGCCCTTTCTCTCACTTCTTTCTCTTTATCTCTGTTCCCTTAATAGCTCTGTGTTTTTGCAGTTCACCAAATCCTTCCTATACATCTCAATTGCTATACTTTTAAACCTTGATTGGGGGGAGGGGTAATGGGGTATTTTCGTGCTCTATATTGGGGTAATTTAATTATTCGTTCTTCGTTCAGTCATTTTTTATTAAACGTTTTCCGATCCTGTCATGGAAGGCATGCATCGTGCCTGTGGTGTATTTATAAATATTTAATATCCGTTTTCCCTTTCAACAGTATTTTAAGTCTTGTTATTTACGGTTACTGGGCTTGCTTGCTTTATTTGTGTCTGGATTTCATGCCCCATAAATCCCACAAGGGTCATAAGGGACCATAATGTAAGAGGGACCATAAGGGATCATAATGTACCTCCTTTTATTTTTTATGCTTCAAGATCACTGGATATTATTTCTCATGTTCCAGGATTGGTTCCCCCCATTATATACCCCTCTTGATTGAACAATGAAACGAGTATGCATCGGGAGTCATTTATGAGAGTTGTAACTTTTGTAGCATATTTGAATAATTTTGATTGCCAATTGTCATCAAATCATGAACTTTTAATTAGTTCTATTGACAATCAATGTCAATCAATAAGGTCACAAAAATCTCCTTCATTTATTATTCATTGATTATCAATATTGATCAATTAATTGACATCTATTGTTATTGATTGATTAATTATTAATTTATTTCTATCGATTTCGTTGATTGCATAGGTTGGGTTGATTATCGAATTCATTAGCAGTGGAAATCCTTATAATAATAATGGGTAATTTTATTAAAAATGTATATGCCCTTACAATTGAAAAAATTGAAAAACGACATAATATTTGCAAAAATATTAGAAGGTTGAATAAAATTACAAGAACTAAGGTATCTAATTATATTACATTAATTATCCTTATTAAAGATCATTGCAGGAATAAAGCTACAATTATAACATTCAGTGCGGACAACAGGAAACGTGAAGCTATCGGCATTACGAAGTGTAAGGGATGGACTTCGGTTCTTACAATGCGGCGAGTTGGAGGAAGTAGAGGCATAAAGCGAGGATTAGAAAGGCGAAATAAACATATTAAAAGCATTGCTACAAAGGGAAGCACAATGAGAATAAAGAGACGGTAAATCCAAGGTGAATAGGAATACGATGGTAAAATAATCCTAAAAGCACGCTTTTGAAGAGATTCTAGTTTATCACTTAGTGACAGGGGAAGACTATAGAATGCCAGATCGTACGGCACAGGAATATTCCAAAAGAGACCTAATCAGAGCAATATAAACAGAAACAAGATCAGAGGTGGTAACGCCAGCACGACTGAGGACGCGCAAAATATATAGACGTTTAGATGACTTAGAGATAATCGTGTCAATGTGCGTCTTCCATTTAAGATCTGACTGTAGGTTCACACCGAAGACTTTATAGGACGAGACACACTCAAAAGTTACTCCATGCATATTGAAATCAGGAAATACTGTGTTGTCGGCGGCCCATCGTTAGCCTGCGAAGCAGCCCTCCTGTTGTGCATGCGTACGTCCCTGCGGGGGGAGGAGCGAGGAGAAGGAGGGTGCAATCATCCTTGTACTATTTGACAGATGCCGGATTTGGAAAATTCCTCAAATCCGGTGCACCCCTAATTAAATTACAGGTTCTAAGGATTTTTGGTGAAGGAAAATTTCGAGTGTTGGAATGTGTATATACATTTTAAGACCAAACCGGAACCAGTTGTGAAAAATGCAACTTAGCGTCCTTCCGGCTGGAATTGAACCCGTGACCCTGCGATGCTAGTGCAGTGCTCTGACCACTGAGCTACGGAAGTCGTTGCCGAGAGCCTAGTCACGAGTTCTGTATATATAATGGTGGTAATGCCGGGATAATATTCTGGGTATATTACAAGTAATATTTGGCATTTCACTCGATTAAATTACAGGTTCTAAGGATTTTTGGTGAAGGAAAATTTCGAGTGTTGGAATATATACATTTTAAGACCAAACCGGGACCAGTTTCAGAGCACTGCACTAGCATAGTTGCATTTTTTTTATATTGACAAATATAAGTATCAGATGAGTTACAAATATGCCTTTGGATATGAGAGTGCTTAATACCATTACTATATATATATATATATATAATTATATGATTGTGTAATATTAATATATATATATATATATATATATATATATATATATATATATATATATATATATATATATATATATATATTATATATATATATATATATATATATATATATATATATATATATATATATATATATATATATATATATATATCGTATATATATATATATATATATATATATATATATATATATATATATATATATATATATATATAATATATATATATTGAAAATTGAACTAACCTCCACAGCAATGTTTAACTTTCCAAGTCTTTCCTTTAGCTCTGTGTTGTATTTACTGAGATGATACTGTGCAGTTTCTTTGTTGTGCAAATCGGTTTGCAGGAAAAGTTTTTGCTCTTTAGGTCGAATTTCTTTTCGATATTTTCTCGAGTAGTTGTAACGTTAGCATTCAACTTTGCCAAGGAAGTAGAAAGAGTTCGAATATTTGTTTGTTCCTCCATTTCCAAACCGTGTATTAAAGTACGAGAGCCTTTGAACACATTCTGGGATGCTTTGTCTTTGACCGCATAGCAGCTTGATTCTTGATTTTGCGTTCTTAGCTGTTCAATTTCTGCTTTTAATTCTTCATTGTTAACCTTGATCTTTTCTGCTTTACATCGAAGATCTCTAATCCTCCTTTCATAATTATCCAACGTACCCTTCTCCCCAACGACACGTTTAAGGTTTCTTGTGATGTAATCTCTTTGGTGTTCTCCGTTTTCCACAGCTTTTATAACTTCAAGATATTCTGCATTGACGTCGGACAACAACGGTTTGAAACTGACACTTTCTTCGATCAGCATCTCAAAACCTTTCCTGAACACAGCAAAACGGTCTTTCTTCGAATCGTGGAATCCATCGCTTAGCTCCTTTATTTCCTCGTAGATAAATTTCTCAATATCTTGGACATGTTGGTCGACAAATTGACCATGATGAACATCGCAAGAACACAATCGTGGCGAGATGGGAGGCAGAGAATTCGGTGTCAAGCCTTGGACACATCTGACTCTTCCAGTGTCCTTAAACATGTCACAAGCGCTTCGTTCTAAAAGGTCATTAGATGTTCTAATTAGAACATGGAACAGTATTTCACAATCATGATTAATGATGAATCTCCAAAATGTTCCAAAAGCAGTAAATGCAACATGGTTCTCATGTTGTTTTTAAAATATCCCAGTTGCCATGGAAAAATGTGTCCTAAAGCTCGCTTAGGCAGGGGGTTTAGAAAACTCGTCAGGCGGGGGGTTAGTGTTAGGATCTTTGTTGTTTTGGGGTCGGTTACAAACCAATAATTTACTGCTTACAATGCCTTAACAAATCCAGTAATTTTTGGCTTACAACGTGAGGGACGGCTGCACTAATCTATTACTAAAAATAAGTTTAGCACTTTAGCCATTTCCGAAAATTATTAGCCCGGGGGGGACATCTTATCCCGGAAGCGCCAGTATTCTCTGTCACTTCCGGAGTGCTTGCAAGTTCCTACACAAAAACATGGCCAAAATAGATTCTGTTCAAGCTTTCGAAGAAATACCCGACCAGGCAACAGACGAGGAGAAGTCCCGTCCACTGGTTGAAAAACTTCAGTTGTTGGACAGGGAAATACGTCTTCTTCACGAATTTTGCGTCAAGTCCGGACTAAACAGCAAAGAAATCGAGTGCTGTGCGAAGCCATTTCTTGTGGAACGGGAGCGCGTGAATCGTAAGAAGTGGTGGAGCAGAGTGTTTTACACGGCGTTAATAGTTGCTTTCATTGCATTCATACTGTGGTATGACCCAACGTATCGTTATATTTGTGTGATTGGGAAACTTTCAAGTATGAAGGTATACAGCTAATAATAATAATAATAATAATAATAATAATAATAAATAATAGTATTATAGTAACTGGAAATACTGTACTTGTACGCAACAACCCCCTGCTTATAGTTTAAAGCTATCTGCTATTATTATATAGCTACTAGTAGGATATTAACTATCTCACAATTTGATTGGCTCTACTACTAGGCTACACCTCATATCCCAGTACTGAGAAAAAACAAGATGGCGGCATGTTTTTTTAGGCCGAAAAAAGCTGAAATCGATGGGATTTCATAAAGAACTAACTAAGTGTTTGGCTATATAATAACACAATTATACCATTCGCTCTCGTTGTATATGAACTAATAGCCAACGTTGGCTATGAGCTCATATATGACTCCAGCTCATGGTATAATTGTTAATTAATAGGGGATGGCTAAAAGGGATGACTCCAAAGGACCTTTCTGTTTTTGTCTGGTCTTTATTTTTCTCATTAGGGTTAGCTATGGTTAGGGTTAGCTATGGTTAGGGTTAGGATTAGGTTTGAGATTAGGGTTAGGTAGTTCTAGAAAATGTGAAGGTCCTTTTGAGTCATCTCTTTTAGCCTTCATCACCCTATTAATAGTGTAGTAAACTCTGAATAAATAAACAAAGTATGATTCCAGAATTAGTGTCTAGCTCCCAAGTTATTTCACTGGAAGCTACTATTGTGGGCAAATTTTGTACCTACCAAATTTCACCGAAGATCAAAAAATGAGTTGAATACAATATTTTCTTTGTTTTCACCTCCGCCCACCACTGCCCACCGTGGGCAGAACCCTACTATTATGAGCCTGAAGTGCTCCTATGGTCAAATTGTTCATTACTTCACATTTTTACATATTTTACATATTTTACACTATTCCAAAATTTATCTCCATCCCACCATTGTCGAGGAACCCTTCTTACAGGTACAGGTATGTCTGATAATTCACATGGAATTATTTGCATGTGGAATTTACCTCTCCCCCTGGAATTCCCATCAGACATTCATTCTCTCCCTGGAATTTCCATGTGAAATTTACCCCTTCCCTGGAATCCCCATGTAACGTTAGACAAGATTACGAGGCCGCCATTACACGCACATGTTCCAGAAATGATATCAAAGACTCAAAGCAAACCCATTGCATAGTAAATATGAACAGTATCATACAGTATGAGTGCTTTGGGAAATTATTGTATATGATTCTCATCATTTTGTAAAAAGATACAGTATATATAAACAAATTAAACCACAGAAACAAGCCAAACAGCACCATACTTGCTACGCTGTTGAGTCTTTGACATACATTTGTTTGAACCGTGGTTTGAAATATATGGACTCATCAAGAACAAGATTTGAGCAATAACTGACAAAGTTTTGGCAACTTAATTTAACAATTAAATTTCTTGTAATAGAAGAACGTTTGTTGTTGTTTATCATTTTTTGTAAATGAAATGTGAACATTTATGAACCTAAATTATTATATTCCATGATGACAAATGGCAACAAATTAACCTAAAATTATCTGAAAATTATTTGAAAATTAACCAAAAATTATTAACAATTAATATTAGAGAGGATTTAATATAGTCAAATACATATATGGAAAAAGTGACTGCCCCAACTGTAGCCTGCGTGGCAGACGTTACGTTTTGTTTTTTTGGTGGTGCGGAATTGGGGGCGCGGCGGAAAATGGAGGCGAAAGTTACGCCTGCCAAAATCCTATTCATAAAAGCGTTACAAACCTCATTAGCTACCTCCTCCGCAGGCGTTTTTGGGGCGAGGGCGGGAGGGGCGCGGGCGGGAGAAAAAAAATTGCGGGCTAAGCGAGAATAAACGCCTGCCGACTAATGATTTCAAGATGGCGAAGCATTGACGTGATCGTACATATTTCTAGGCGTATTGAAAAGCAATTTATCGAGGAAACTGTTGGGCAGTAAATAGCTAAAACAACTCTCCTTTTTCCCACCAAAGCGCTAAAATATTGAAAAACTATGGCCCATTTCTTAAAAACGAAGCGACAACTGGTAATTTGCTACTAAACACAAAGCATGAAGGCAAGCATATCAACTAAACTAGAAATACGTTATACGCAACACCCCTCGCCCACTACTGTTTGAAACTTTTATAGCGTAGTTGCTAATTTACTACTGTAATACAGTACTGTAGTTATGCGCTTTGTCCTAGTGACGTCATCAGCGTTCAATAATTTTTGTTTTGGACACCTCTGTTCAATAATTCACAGTATTCGACGGAATTGGGGAACAGTGTTGAGATGAACTGGTACTTTGTGTTAGGTATGCAAAATGGTTGCAACATTTCATTGGTCTGCAGATTACACCAGTCACAAGTGATTGATGTGGCGACGCGGCCAGGCCCCTTGCAAGGTCCCAGGCTATTTTGCCCCACCTTCTCACCGACCTTGTGATTCATGAAATAATCAACCATAAAAAGACACCAAAGACTGTTAAAGAATGAAGGACGAAAGTGCATTCTCTTTATCATTCAAATGTCTAGGGTGCATATAGTGCAAATTTGGTTTTAATACAGTATTAGGGATTCTATCCCGTCTGGACATGAAACTGATCGGTTAATAGAAACCCTAGGATTGGTACCATATGTTAGTTAAGAAATGTCCTGAAGGCATTTTACCACCATTTCTAAAGAACTATTTTAATCTCAATGAATTTGTTCATTGCATACTGTACATGTAAGATCATTATCTAATATCTATTGCCTTAATTGACAGTACTACATTTGTAGGATTTATACAACTTTCAAGTTATAATTAGTTTTTGTAACATATTGTAGACATACATATGAATACAGTATGTGTAATAAATTTATATTTGCAAAAAATAATAATTGTAATTTGTTAGGAAACAGGACCCCGTCAATACCATGTGTTAGCATTCAACAGGCTATCCTGTATTTTTATTAGTATTATTAATAATGCCTAAACTTTTCCCAATCCCAGAATGTATATAGTACAACTCTCTCGGTTAAGTATTTCAACATTTGTCTAAAGATTTCTGAACAATCACAATGCAGACTATACAAGTTACAACTAACAAACAATAACATGACATGGTTGTTTTATTGAAGATAAAATATTGTTCAACGTACTGTATACATTGTAGGCAGAAATACAGATCTTTTATAGGTTGGTGCACTGCCAAAATAGTGTGCAACAGGTCTCAGACATAAGACATTCAACGTTTCGAGCGAAAGCCCCTTCGTCACTCAAGTCAAGAGACTTTTATAATTCAACGAAATGCTAATCCTAATACAACCACCCAACCAAATTACCAACCCTAACCAAAAAACTATGCTGAAAAGGCATATTAATCAATTAATGTATTAAAAATAATGTTTATTGAACTCGACCGGAAATCGCGGGTTGTCACTATATTATATCAGTAATGCTTGGATGTGTAAATATATATACACTGCTGTAATATCAACCGAATGTATTATCATGTTGAATTTGTAACCAGCTTCACTCTCCATCTGAGTCTCGGTAGCTCAATGGTTAGAAGCAATCAAGTTACAGGTTCGATTCCTGTCCAGGACTCAGAATAATTTTATGAGGATATGAGCTTGACAATCCATGTATCATCTTTCTACTCCAATCTCTCCCTTATTCACTATACAGCAGTGTATATATTAACACTGACCAGTATACAGTAATGCTTGTTTATATACTATAAATTGTAGGCCAGGCCCAGGTCGTATAAACACTGAAACACAGCTATAGTCTACTATATAGGCTCATTATCAAGCACAGAATAAACATACTGTATATTTCAAAATATGAACAAACACTTACTGCTACACTGGATCACTGGATATCGTCTTCGAGTCGCTTTGACTTGTTTCTGTCGCAATCCTTCTTGCTGTGTTGGTTTTGTTACATAAGTATTGAGGTTTTGTTTTTAATAACGACTGTCCCCTCTCGTTCTCTTCTGCTCGTGCAGCTTCAGCCTGCCATTGGTTATTTAAATTACTCATTTCACGTACATTTCACGTTTTTTCGAGTAAAACAACACAAAATTATGTTCTCGCCACAACCAGATAAATATCCTTTTAGAGCCATAAATATCCTTGTTTACTACTTTCTTCCCAGTGACCACGTCATCGTAACCAAGACAACCAATGTCGGTCCGTTGATGGATACCTATATTTATTTAGTATCAACCAACTAGTGGTCTATTACAAATTCGGCATTCTGATTGGCTGAGCTACTCACTGTCTATTGGTGATAGACGGTGAGTAGCGTTACCCAATCACAAACCTTCTTATGCTGGAATATTCCTATCCTGACCAATCAGAAGTCACGACATATTCAAGCTGCACGGCCAAACCTGGAATCTAGACCAAACATGGCGTCCGCTAAAATTTATATACGAGTGATGAAATCATGAAAACATTGGCCCGAAAGTAATGGCAAATTGTTCAGTTTGACATTTTCGAATAAGAAAATGAATTCGCTTATGCCTATGGAGTATATCTATACCAAATGTGAAGCAAAGTAATTACAATCTCGTTTTTTGTGAGCGATTGTTTATCATGTGTCATCGAGCAACTCTACATTTTGAATGGGGAGACTTCTACAAACAAAAAGGTAAAACTATCTGAAAATTTGGAACAATGTTAGAAAGGTTGTTTATGGTTGATACTAAAACAATTAGACAACTCGCCCTCGTTGTCTATGAGCAGATAGTCAACTCGGGCTTCGCCCTCGTTGACTATCTGCTCATAGACAACTCGTTCTCGTTGTCTAATTGTTAAATATACGCCGCACAAACATTTCACAGAACTAACTTCCCATATACGACCGGACATTGTACACGACCGGACATTCTACCACCCCGTCAAGATTATCACCCTCGCCCCAGCGCCTTCGGCGCTGGACGGCGCTTCGCGCCGTCCGGGCGAGGGGATAATGAATCATTAGCATATATATTATTTAAAAACATGTAGCATGTCTAATAAAGCATATTCAGTTATACATACATACAAACAAACAAAAACAATGCAAAACACAACCTTTATTAGTATATACTGAAAATATTGTACTTGAGACGCTAATATCACTTTAATATATCTTGTTTTAATCTATACATTGGGTTCAATTAAACACGTTCAAGTTTACAATGGGCAGCTGGTCTACATTTTGCGCTAAATCGTAGAATACCCGTCCAGCACTTTCGCTATTTGTATCTGTTGACAGTTAGTAAAAGCACGGTTAGTAAAAGTGATAAATTAAAAGGGTCAAATTACACAAAGTTCATCATACACAATTCCTTCGTTCTATATTTTAAACCATTTAATTTGATAAATGTACAAGTACACACAAATATAAACCTTCGACATTATATTTAAAGAGATTTTAGAGCAACCTGGTTTGTATTTCTGCCTTTAAATGCGGTTTCAAAAATGGACGGGTATTCTATAATTGCTCCGACTATGTCAACATCACTGTCTATCACTGCTGTGCATGAAATCTTCGAATTTCTGAATCTCTTCCTCGCTGCTATCCGCCATAACTATCCAGATATAACCAGAATGGCCCGATAAGACTTTACGAGGCGTTTCAAGTTTCGATGGGTCATATTTCAGCAGATATTTATGGATAACCCGAAGATCGACACTACAAACCCGAAGATCGAACATTAGTTGGCAGGCGTTTCTTCGTCTTTTCTCAGTTCTCAAATTTCGCGCGCCCGCAATTTTTTCCGCCAGCGCCCCTCCCCCAAAAAACGCCTGCGGAGGAGGTAGCCTCATTAGCATGATTGTGTAGCCTGCGAAACAGGCCCTTTATTTTTTTCGAGCTTTAAGAAAAAAGGCGGAAAAAATTCGGGAGGGGAAAAAATTCGGGAAAACAAAATCGGGAGAGAAAAAATAAAGGGCCTGCAACCACCTCTATTACAAATGAATTACCCGTTCAGATTCTGAACGGAAAATACTGATTGGTCAGAATTTGTCTTCAAAGCATTTCCGCTTCCGGCGTGTTGATGTCAACACCTTGAAAGAGGAAAAAAAATAAGCAGATACGAGTCTGCTAGAAGAGATGTTCTTGCTATCCTGCCGACAGGCTTCGGTAAAAGCCTGATTTTCCAACTATTCGCCATTATAAAGTCCACCAGCTCGGGCACTGTTCTTTTCATTCGCCCTTTTGAAAGTATAAAGGATCAGCTAACGGAGGCTGAGTCATGTGGACTTAAAGCCGTTTCCTTTTATAACAGTCTCGATATGTTTGAACGGACGAATGATGCAGTAAGCCTGAAGCCATTTAGCGAATCGCTCAAGAGGACATGAAATATATATGCTATAGTTATAGTTATAGACGAATCACACACCGTGGAAACTTGGACAGGAAGAAGGTAAAATATTTTCTTTAGTAATTTACATAAAGAGCTTCAATCTTAGACTATAATCATACACACGGTGCAACAAAGACAGTGCAGAACTCGTGAAATTTTTCACATTTCTAATGTTCTAGCATCTCTAATTCTATATGGCTAGCCTACGCTGTCAAACTCGTTTATTATTTCTTCAAAATAATGAAAACTTTTCATTCGTTTAATAAGTGACTAGGTTTTTTAAGGACCTGTACTCGAAATTTGTGAGCAGGAAAAGTCGCTAAATTGTAGAATACCCGTCCACTTTCGCTATTAGTTGTATCTGTTGACAGTTGGTAAAAGGTCAAATTACGAAAAGTTCATCATATACAATTGCTTCGTTCTATTTTAAAACCCAATTTAATTTGATAACTAATCAATATTAAGAACACACAATATAAACCTTCGACAGTATATTTAAATTTTCAAGCAACCTGGTTTGTGTTTCTGCATTTAAATGCGGTTTCAAAAGTGGACGGGTATTCTATAATTGCTCCGGAAAAGTTAACTGACATGTTTGTTTTGATTCCGCCATCGCTTGAAGGGTATACTTCCGGCTAGTTTCTGATTGGTTGGTTGTTTCCGCCATCGAATGTGGGCGGAATTCAAATCGCAGTAGGCTGGTTGCAGGCGCTTTATTTTTTTTCTCCCAATTATTTTTTCCCCTCGCGATTTTTTTTCGCCTTTTTTCTTAAAGCTCGAAAAAAATAAAGGGTTCACAGTTATGAAAAAAATGGGGGCGAAATTTTCGTCTCAGTGATACTTTAACGCATGACGCAACACCCACTCACACTAATTATGACAAACAAACTATGACGTAATGAACCAGACATATATATATATATATATATATATATATATATATATATATATATATATATATATATATATATATATATATATATATATATATATATATATATATATATATATATATATATATATATACGTGTAGGTTTTGGTCTACGAAATGCAAAGAGTGCTCAACAACATATAGTTAGAGCAAATAATAGATTTTCGCTTACCTCAAAACTGGTCTGCTACAACTTGTTTCATCTGTAAAAGAATCTTCAGGCAGTGACAATATCGAAAGGGATGACCGCTTATTTATAGGCTTTCTGCCGGAAAGTGGGGGCGTATGTGGGGGACAAAGCATGAGGTCATGGCTTTGTTTGCGTTGATTACGCGAAATTTATTACGATGACGACACTGTGAAATTATTTCCGCTCTTTTGTTGAGTAAACTATTCTTATTTTTTTCTTTTAAAATACAAAATTTTTCTTCTAAACATAAATTGCATCGTTTTGATCCTCCTGTGTACGAAATAGAATGTTTTAGAATTTGCCAATTAATACTGAAATCTTTATTGTTTTCTTTCAATGTCCAAATATATTTCGAAAGTTCGGTGTCATTTTCATGCTTTTTATGTTGAAAAGATTTAGTGTGGTTGGCCAATCGCTCTTTGAATGTGGTTGCAGTCATACCAATGTAGTGTTTTATTTCGTTTGTGATGTTTACTGTCACTGTTGCTTTGTATACTATGTCTCTAGTCATGCATTGTTCTTGAAGCGGGCAAATGGTGTTCTCTCTACAACTGCAATTAGTAGCGTCCCTATCCTGCGGTTTGATGTTCCTAGCTATGCGTGCATTGTGCTTAGTGATTATTGACTTAACGTTGTTCATGCAGCTGTAACTTACTTTAACTGTATTTCTGTTAAAAATCTTATGGAGCTTGTGGTGCGGGGGGAAATGTTTGTCAATTAGGCTAAGGAAATTACGTCCTATGTTAGTGCTGACACTCTTGCTAAATGGTGGGTTGAACCAAATGATATTGCGTTGCCTATTCCTACGTGGTCGTTGCGGTGTATTATGAGTGTAGCTAAGTTCATGATTAAAGTTGCTGTGCCTAAGCGCGTTCTGATATAAGGGTGCAGATTCCTGAAAAGTTTGCTCATCTGACGAAAGGAGTTTAATGCGTTTGTTAATTGATGCAGGTAGTTGCCTTGTTATGCTTGGTGGATGGTTAGAGTGCATATTTATGTATAGCGGATCGTCATTGGGCTTCCTATAGGGCCTATAGTTTCCATTGTTAAGGTCGAAAGTTACATCTAAAAAGTTTACTATACGTAAATTTGATTCGGCGGTGATTTTTAGGTCAAATTGCTCGAAAATTTTGTGGAGATCTTTTCTTGTTTTGTCTGCTAAACGTGCTGATTTACTTTTTATGATAGCCAAACCGTCATCTCTATATAGGCCGATGCTTTCTTTGCCAAATTTCTTACTTAGGTGGTTTAAAATGAAAAGGCCTACGAGCTCACAAATTTCCGCGCCGTCGAAACTGCCCATGGTAACGTCGAACAAATTCTTGCTATCTTTTTTTATCCATGAAATTCCGCTATTGAAAAGGAGAGATTTTCTAGCGTGTTTTATTATTGAAATGTTGTTTTGAGGTATAGTAGCCAAATTTGAAGCCCAGGACAGAGCTTGGTCCAATAGTTTTTCAGAAATAGATGGATAGAAATCGACAATGTCAAATGAAATGAAACTGTGTCTGTCCTTATCTTTTATATTGCCAAACCACTCAATAACTTGTTTTGTATTTCTCCATTGATTTAAATTCAGTTTTTGTCTCAAATTAGAATTAATTTTGTCCAAAATAGCTTTGCTTAGTTTTCCGGATTCGCTTTTGGCGGGGTTAATTAATCGACATTTTGGGTTGTTTTCGAAATTTTCTTTGTGGTCTTTTAAAGATATAAATGCTTCGCGTTTTTTCATTTTTTCAATTCTGTCGCCGATTCCTAAATTGTTCGAAATGTCTTTTAGTTCTGAGTCAATTTCATCTATAGAGTCCTCGGATCCATGCTTATATGTTTTTGTGATGTTGTCATGTAAGAGATTGTTGTATATGTCGGGCGGGGTTTCATAAATATTCCGAGTTTTGTCTGCAAAAATGAAAATGTTGGGAGACGTATTAATTTTCTTTAAATCGTTAGCCAAAGATTTCTGAAATTGGTTCCTATATGGCCGGAATTGTACATTCTCGATTAGTTTTATAAGTTCGTCTTCGAAGGGTTTCATATCTGGAATCGAAGGAGGTGTTTTGTTGGACGCAAGGCCGAAATGGTTCTTTTGGTTCTCACTATTTTGGTTTTTAAGAAAGAAATTGGCTTTCCATCTCATACGTTTTAATACACTTTCCACTTTTTCAATCAAATTCTTCAAATAAGCGTCCTGTGATGGTATAGGGATATTCTTTAGCGAATAGTCAAATCGAAATTGCCGCATTTTAAGGTTAGATAGGAATGAATAACGTAAACTACACTAAATCTTTTCAACATAAAAAGCATGAAAATGACACCGAACTTTCGAAATATATTTGGACATTGAAAGAAAACAATAAAGATTTCAGTATTAATTGGCAAATTCTAAAACATTCTATTTCGTACACAGGAGGATCAAAACGATGCAATTTATGTTTAGAAGAAAAATTTTGTATTTTAAAAGAAAAAAATAAGAATAGTTTACTCAACAAAAGAGCGGAAATAATTTCACAGTGTCGTCATCGTAATAAATTTCGCGTAATCAACGCAAACAAAGCCATGACCTCATGCTTTGTCCCCCACATACGCCCCCACTTTCCGGCAGAAAGCCTATAAATAAGCGGTCATCCCTTTCGATATTGTCACTGCCTGAAGATTCTTTTACAGATGAAACAAGTTGTAGCAGACCAGTTTTGAGGTAAGCGAAAATATATATATATATATATATATATAGGCAAACCTGACAAACACGCTTTGCTTGACTCTGAAGATGACCGCCGCTGAGGCTGTCGAAACGTCAGTCACCAACAATAGTCTTTCTCAAGACTACAACAACCTGGACGATCAACTTCACTATTATATACATTCATCTATTGTCATCTTTATCAGCGTGTATTTAATGAAGAATCCCAAAAGCGACCTGTTAACAATAAATCGACCTATCTACCGCGACAACAGTTCAAGCGATCGCAAAATGGAAAGAACCAGACAACGAATAGTCATATTCCTTCTCGAGGTTCAACCTCCAACTATAAAGCGACCAATCAACAACGACAACACCTGAGGCGCTTGTCTAATAGATATCCCCGCAAAATGTATAACCAGGTTTTTTCGCGGAGACGCTTTGCTGTTATCTTTGCCAACAGCAAAGCGACCCATTACCAACAGCGACAGCAGTGCAGTCAACTATAGTACCTGTCATTTTAACCGACAAGGCAATACGGAAAACACACATCCGTCGTCCATCTCCTCATATTCTTACATCTAACAGACTAACTCCATGAAACCTCTCAAGTGCAGCAAAAACAATTCCAGCAGCAGAAATACGAGACACGCATCATTACCAATGCAACCCTGCTTAATGGACATCCCTATTGTACCTTCACCACAGCAAATTAGGACCGTCTGTGGCAACCTTTCACGTTCTACACCCCTCCGATGTTCTAATTAAAGGGAGTTCATGTTGAGCTGGCAAGAAGGCTGGTAGTATTTTTGTGCCCAAGGGAGAAAGATCGGACGAAACTAAAATATAAAATGTATCAAGTCATTCAGCCACATTGGCTCCAGATATATGACTTTAAACCACCATTCGGACAGTTAAATCGTACGAACTGCTACCTTTTTCTTCTAGTGCCAAAATAATGGAAATGTGGAAAACGGGGGGAAAAAGCTGTGGACTGTGCCCCTAAAACAACACCTGCACAACCACATTCCACAATACAATAATGCATAAATGTAACATTCTTTATTGGATATTTTTTCATATCTTAATATATAATAATATGTATATGTATATATATATATTTATTTTTACACTTTGGCCATTAAATTCTAATATAAATTACAAAAGCAGTATTGGCCATTTGTTATCTACAAATACACACCGTACGAGGTCTGGGATGGGAAAATCCTGCAGGGGGTAATGATAAAAACTCTAGGGGAGAGTAGAACAGGCGAGCGAGGGGTTATTGCGGATACGTATTTCTAATTAAACTATAGTTAAACCTTTTTGTAAAACCGTACCTTGGGTTACTTATTGTTCATGATACACCATTGCCTTCCAGCTTTTACCATATTGGGATTGGACAACCGAATTTGAAAATGATTGTCTCATTATTAATCCATATTATATGGAAGATGAATTAACTGAAGAGGACTGTGACGTATGCCAAGAGCTGTCTGGTGCGAGGATGACCAATATCAGTCAAGATGTGATGGCAAATGATTATCTTTTCCAAGAAATACCTGTTATTGTCACTGATGCAACAAGAGACTGGCCTGTGGATTTGGATGATTTCAATATAAATACTCTTATGAAGGTACAGTAATTAAGGAGTTGTACAGTGCTAGAAATGTACATAATACAGTAGTTTTAACAAGGAAAACATAATGGTATTACAAACTATTGTAGTGGCCAAAGATGTAGTATTTCTACTTAACTAGTAAGGGGCTGTTTATACGAGCAAAGCCGTGAAAAGGTGGTATACTGCCAAGATTTTTAGTAACGAAATACTGACGTTTTGGAGCGGAGCCCTTCATCAGAGTAAGACGAGATGAAATTAAATAAATAGGGCTTATGGATATGCCAAAAGGGTGTCACAAGTAGAAAGTAGCCAATCAAATGCACGGGAGATAAACAAACTAATAATTAATGAGTTACGAAAAGTTAAATCATTTGCTATTTTTACAGTCGATCACCAAACATACTGAGGGAGGTCAGGAAATTACAGGTCCAATATGCAAGGGGATTATGCGATAGTAAAGCGGTAAGAAACAAAAACTTGTAAAGGAACTGAAAGTGCATGAGCTAATAATAAAAAAGTTCCTCGCAAACTAAAATAACAAAAAAACGTGTAGGAAATTAAATAAAAGAAAGACGTTCGTTAAGACATGCATGAGGATATGTGGTGCCAAGTTTAAAAATGAGACGCTTCTCTTGACGTTTGCGATTATTGTTACCGCCTGAGATGGGAAGGATTGCACAGACTTTCATGTCTGAAACCAAATGGTTAGAGCTGTTGAAATGGCGGGATACATGAGGTTTGTCAACATCATTGTTTCTCACGGAAGGAAGATGTTCAGCGAACCTATCTGAAAGGCGTCGCCCAGTTTCACGAGCGTCGGGAAAGGACGTTTGCGTGGACGGGACGTGAAGCGAGATCGCATGCCGCTTATATTTATAATTTATTTATCTCACGGCATGGGGATTTTTATTCCGTGGTCCCCGGTTTACTCAAGCGGTATTATTATTATGCCATTATTTATTCAATAATATTTATACACAATTGAAATCGAGTAATATTGACCAAGATAAGTACATAAACAGGTTTTTACGGAGGGTATGCACGTTCGCGTAACATAATAGACACGTATGATATGTATTTAGACTTGGTAATTCCAAATCTGTTTTCAGAATTGAAATCGGTTAAATATTGACAGATATAACGTTTAACATCTACGACTAAACGGCCATTTGCGATTTCCGATGTATAAATACACGGCGTACGAGGTCTGGGGAGCATGAATGTGGAAAATTCCGCAGGGGTTAGGATGAAACTCTAGGGGTGTTAGGGTTAGGATGGCACTCTGGCCGGTGTCACAGGAAATTTGCCCCCCCGGGCCATATTTCCTAGGAAATTTGGCCCCCCCTTCGGAAATTTGGTCCCCCCAAGAACGCACTTCGCTTTATCTCAGAGGTTCACATATAATGTGGGTAGATCATATCTGTTTTAAATCTAAACTTTTACAGTGACAGTTTGAAGGCACTTTAAAGGTCAACTATACCTTTTGAGGTTATAATATTTTTCGTTAGAATTCGAAAAGTTCAATTCAAAACCGAAGAAATAATTGAAATTGGTTACTCAGTTCTACTTTAATGATCTGTTAAAGATCGAGTTTTCAGCCCTTTTACTAAACTTAGTTGAACAACGACCGCGTCGGAAGAAAGCCTGGTACTACCGGTAAGTGATGTCATAATGATGTCATACGGCGAGAAAATACTGTATATTTTGGTTTTATTTTAGTGAAGTTTGGAATACTGTTTACTCTTGGGTGAGTGATAAGTGACAAACCAAATATCAAGCGCTGGAATATTATTTTGTTCAATAAACCTATTACCAGTATGACACTGTGACGTAGTGCCATTCTTCTCAAAACGCGGTCGTGCAACAAGAGATCCGAAGAAATACTCCTCAATAACTTCACTTTTACAAAGTTACATGATATCTTTTCGGAGGAAAATAGAACCTCAAAAGGTTAGTTGACCTTTAAGACCTTTAACTTAGAAAGACGGTTTGAAAAGCTGGGTTATGAACTGTAAATTTTTAATTTGTGATCGCCATTCAAACTGTGTCTGATTATGAGAGAATTCATGTATGTAAAGAAAAACTATTTCCAGAGTAATGTGAAATATATTTATCAAGAAAAACTATAAATAACTACAAAGTTTGTTAAACTGGACGACTTAACTAATCTTTTTTACGAGATTTTGGTGGCGGCGCACATGAATGCGACCTTACGCCTAAGCGCTCTTTTTTTGTCTTTGGATAATCCATCGGGGTTCTCCTGTCTAGTAATGTAATTATAAATGGTTTCATAGTCTAAGTTCTCCATGTTACTCCGACTGAAATGTCTTGAACACTGTCAATCATGAATACAGCCTGGGTTTTATATGCTTTTGTGGTCATCTCTCGCCTTTGTGCTTTTGTTTACGCGGAATGCCATTGTGAGTCATCTCTCGCCTTTGTGCTATTTTCCACTTTCTACTAATTTCCGAAGAGGGGGTCAAATTTCCTAGGAAATATGGCCCGGGGGGGGGGGCATTTTGGGGGGGGGACCAAATTTCCTGGGACATCGCATTGGGATTTACGATACCTGTAAATAGATATAATATATACGATATCAGTAAATTTAGAGTTTGTTTTATTGATATATAATGAATTTCGACTAGAGGTAATTGCGGATACGTATTTCTAGTATTTATTTTATTTTATCATGTTTTGTTTATTTACTCGATGGTACTAGCTTATAGCTAGGGGCCTAATAAGCCTCGTTCTTCAAGTGTAAATAAAGGTTTATTGGTCAAATATATGTATATGAAAATTTGACTGCCCAAACCGGAAATCGAACCCGAGGTCTCCGAATCAACGCATCGGCGCTCTAACCACTGAGCTATTGAGACACGGTCAGAACAGTCAAACACCATATATACATATTTATACATACTCTCACAGGACTTCCTCAAGTAGCGAGCTTATCACCGGCTCTTGTATACAAGAGGCTTTAGAACAATTTTCTTTAGATGAAGAGAGGATTTATTGTAGTTTTATTGTACTGTATTGTTTTTATGTTTCATTGTAAAATACTGAACATTGGCCTAAATGGGAATTATACAATTGAATAATATACTGTACAAAGCTAGAATTTGTACACTTCTGAAAACCATTATTTGTGAAAACCATTATTTGTGAAAACCATAGGTTACTTCTGGTCTCCAATATAGTTATTTCCAGCTTACTTGAATCAAATTCTGTATTAGTTTTCCATTTTCCAGTTAATAATGAAGCAAAAATTACGATTTAGCATTTAGGATTCCGCGACCGTGGTCAAAATATCGTAAAATTCCGCCCGCTGCTGCAGCCAATCAGGTTGCAGGAAAGGCTAGGATTCCGCCCGCTCACGATACAAAAAATATGTTATTTATACCGGTTTTGGTCGCTCCGGAAAGAGAAATATTTGCCCTCGGTCTCAAGCCTAGTGCCGTTTTTGAGGCCCCAGGCAAATATTTCTCTATCCGGACCTCCCAGCCGGTAAATAACATATATATTTTTTATTTTTTTATCTGCGAATATTAATGGCTGACAGATCAAAATAAAAGTTGGTTTGCCTGGCTCAAATGTGTGTACACTCAAATGTATGTACGCAAATGTGTGTAATGCGTACAGGGTATGTTCCACTGTTGTTGACAATGGCAAATGATGCTGAAGAAAATCATGGGCACATATCATGATTCATGACGTTCAATATGTACCGATTTTAGCCAACGCAATACCTGTATTGATATGTAGCCATATCTTAATTGACTACAATAATACATAATCAAATAAAATATTAAATCAGGTTAAATCCCTTAGTATGGGTGAATTTCCGACGCAGTGGAAAGATGCCAACTTAGCTGTCCAAATTGTTGGAAATGGGTGTTTTTGGTGAAACGTTTAGCTTTATTTCGCACATCTCACTAATTGGCAACACGGCTTTTTCCCTGGACGTTCTAGTGTTACGCAACTTACTCAAGTTGTTCACTTACTCGCTCAAGCATTGGATAGCAAACAACAAGTTGACCTAGTATATCTTGACTTCTCTAAGGCCTTTGATCATGTGCCCCATTCTAAACTTCTTTGTAAGCTCAACGTTATGGGTATTCGGGACCCATTGCTTTCTCAGAGGCGCCACCGTGTTGTTCTTGATGGATTTTCTTCTGAATGGCTGCCTGTAACATCTGGTGTTCCTCAAGGTTCGGTCCTTGGACCGCTTCTGTTCCTTATATACATCAACGATATGGCTGACGCAATCACTCAGGGATCGCAGTTACCCTTATTCGCTGATGACTCGGAGTGTTTTCAAGTTATTTTCAGCATTACTGACCAAGATAAACTCCAGGAAGATCTTAATGCTCTGTACGATTGGTCTATCACCTGGGGCATGGAGTTTAATGTCGATAAGTGTAAGGTGCTGAGAGTTGTTAGAACTCGCACAATTTATGATCGTCAGTACTATTTGGGTTCTATAAACAGCTGTCTGTTGTTCAGAGTGAGAAAGATCTTGGAGTGTGGCTTACTACCACTCTCAACTGGAACACCCATACTGATCATGTAGTTGCTAAGGCCCAAAGGATGCTTGGTCTATTGTATCGGACTTCGAGAGACATCGATGATCACACCGTAAAGCGTTTACTCTATTCCACGTGGGTGAGGTCAACAAAATATGCTACTATGAGAGTCAAGTCATCAATATTACACAGACAACGACCCGTACTTCTCCAAGAAATGAAACCGCGTGGCATGTCTGCTAAGTCGTGAATCATTTTAAAAAGGAAGATAAGATCTGTGATTTCCCTACGCATGTACAGGGGAAGAAGCTGAAGTTGTTCAAGCCTGGTCTTGTAATCTACTTCATGACCTAAAATAAGCCGAGAGGCGCGGCGCTGCACATGCTCAATTTTGTTCATATTACGTTTCTTGTATGGAGACCATATACTTTCGTGTTTTCGGAGGGCTAACTACAACCTCTAGGGGGGTTTCCTGCATTCTGAGATTGTTCCTCACAGAATTGTCAGGTTCATTGATTGTGCCCAAAATGTACAAAATGTGCACGTTTGGGAGGTGAGGAAGTCTGTAAGAACCGACATGGCACCATAATTCAAGGGGAAAACGAACCAGACCTTTGAATAATTTAGTTTATCTTTCGCTGAATATCCGTTGGCGTTAAACAAGGGAACAAACAGTGTTTTAGCTCTAAAATCCTAAAAATATTGGGGGTGGGGCTTAGTCCACCCATTTCAAATATTGGGGGGCTATAACCAACCGCCGCCCTTGCGCTCAGTATTCTAAACAATTTGGGATACTAGATATCTTCGTTATGTTTCTTCAAGAACACTCAACAACCACCACCACAACAACAACCTTACAGCAACAACACCCAAAAATTAACATGAATGATTTACAAAATATATAATTCTATGAGTTAATGACACGCGTGTAGCATCTTTTACAAGGCAGAGTGTGTTTGAGTATGTAGACTATAACATACTCGGGCCTTAAGGCTAGTATTTGTCAGAACGAAATGCTGTTCTGCCACTTTTTCAGCTCTCCGCAGAAAATGCGGAAAACCGCTGAAAGCAGGAGCACGGGCGTAAGAACACTCGTACCCAGAGCCTAGAAGCCGAGCTTGAAGCCGAGCTAGAAGCCTCTGCAGAGTCTCGCCAGATTTGCAGAGAATTGTATTGCGTACTACGTACAACAGACGATTACTTATCTGTTTATCTAATGTCTAAGTAAGTATTGATAGATAGTATTAGAGGTCTCACAAAAAGGGCAGGAGTTTAAAAGGGCAGGGGTTAAAAAGGGCAGGGGTTGCAACCCCCCCCAACGCCCCCTAGTTGCGCCTCTGCATACTCTATACGTGCCATTAACACATTGTCGTTTTTTAAGAGGCTACTTTCTCAGCATTATTTCAAACTTTTTCCTGTTGCTTTTAATCCATAGTTTTTCTGTTTCGTATAATTTCGTTATGTCTTATTCTTTGATTTCATGTTAATGTTATTTGTATTTGCAAAGGGTGACCAATCTTGAGGGAATCTTGAATTCTGTTTTTGGTTTACCCTAATACATTCAATTTTTAGTTGTAATACTTTGTAATTGATATGTATTATAAATTTAATAAATAAATAAATAAATAGATAAATAAATAAATAAATATAAATAAATAACATTTTTCAATCCTCTTTTAAGACGACAAACAAGTAGACACATGTACGCAACGCGTACCTATTTTGTTGTAAAGATAGTGCTAATTCCCGGCTACGGGCACTTACACTGTACTCGTGGGCAAATGTCCCACCCCCGTGAGCACAAACCAGTTAAAGGATGAGTGTCCAGCTAATGCTTTGCGCGCTTGTGTTATTGTTTTGATTTGGGAAACTTGCTTCTAACTACCTCGGTTTATTACGTTTTGTTATCTTGTTACGACATAATAAGATGTTAAAAGTCGTTTAAATCAGTTTGTAGTGATGTCTGACTCAGAGTTTGTCGAATATTGTGAACCGCACTCTTCGTGCCGTCATCTGTCAGCGTGTTCTATTCTCAACGGCTTCGATTACAACGGTCTTGTCCAATACAACGATTTACAGCAGTGACCGTTCGTTTCTAGCGTAATATCTCTTCCTCTACTCATAGAATATATGGAATATAAGGATCTTATACTATTGGCTTTGCCAGGAAACTGCGGTCTTGAAGGAAACTTTGAAATTCACGCATCAAACGGCAAACAACGAGCGACGGATACCTGTCTCAAAACACAATTCCACGGCGCACCGAGTGTAATTTAATTTTAAAAAACACAATTTAATTTTAAAAATTAAAAATTAAAAACAGTAATTTACGGCTCAGATATCGAAGGATTGGTTTACTTGTTCAATTTCGTGGCCCAAAAAATGGCCGCGAGCAAGCTTGTGAGCGCGCAAAGCATTAGCTGGACACTCATCCTTTAAAGATACAGTTTAATTGTGACATAAACCATGAGGAAAAGCTAGTAATTTGTGGATCTCTACATTGTCGAATCCCCGGGGCACTTTGAGCCCTGTACTATATACGGCCCCTTGGCAAACAAATTACCCCTGGGGGATAGTCATTGTTGGAATTGACTCGTGCATAACGCTTGGTTTACACGCGTAGAATTCATTTTACGTACGTACAGCTTACCGGTAGTTTATAAATGGTAGTAATAGGCCACATTCCATCGATTACTCCGATATTCTGTGCTTTATATACAGTGTATTTGTTTTATACAATTGCTTCGTCCATGTTGATCAATTTGGCCGATCTTCTTGGAGCATGAAATGTGCCTGGTGCAATTGTCCTGCCTGGAAACATGAGACAGATTTAGCAAACAGCACGCGGACGTCAAGAGGTCGCTAGTTTGACCATACAGGTTTTATACACTGCAGATACAGTTTTATAGCTCTGATTCGTGATGGAATATGAAACCTGATTAAAACAATTGCCATTTCAATAAAACAGCGAATTTTTGCAACGTTATAGGAAAGTAATTTAATTTTTTTACTAAGGAACAATGTACAATAAGACACAACAATCTCTATAAACTATTTTTTTATGGTAACTATCCGCACATTTACTTGAAAAATCCAACCAAACCCATTTACGTCCTTATGAGGACATGAAAACAGTGAAATGGCGTTGTGAAACGTCGATAAAATAGTAAAGTACCGGTAAATAGTAAAAAAATACTCAGTTTCAAGCTCTTTGGCGAGGTTTCATGTCGTCTTGACGTCCATGTCTTGCTCTTTGCTAAATCTGTCTTCTTATGGGAAGCAGGTGGCGTGTGCCTCTCACCGCTGAAGACCGTAAGTTAAGCCAGGTTATATGGGTTATCTCTACTTGGATGGGTCAGAAGATGATTACGGCGAGACACTGGACTTGTCAGTGGAGCAGAGATCAGGATAGCTATGGACAGTGTAGAGAGCCATTGTTACTACCCAATGAGAATCGACTAATGTAACCTCGGGGAGATACTCATGCACTTTGTGTGGTGTCCCCATATCAATTTCTACTGCTCCTTTGCAGCCGTCACTTCGAGTTCGTTCTCACTCCCCTCAACTACCGGCTGCTCACCCGAGCAGCAAATTCCTTTCCAATTGTTGACCAATCAGAGTCAGACTTCCAATATCTGGAAACCTGACCTTCGACCTTGAGCTGACCGTTTGAAAACTAGTATAGTTCAGTAAAAATGTTGCGTAAATAGAATCAATATAAATTGTGATCTACAATCTACAATCTGTGAATTACAATATGAATACATGTGGAATATGAAACTGAATAACATCGAGGTTGCTAGCCAGACATGGCCAGACATCCCCGTATTAAAGATTTATTATCCGCTGGATACATGTCGCCGACGCTTGTAGCTTATTCAAAGTTTTTCACACAGACTTCGTAAACTTTGTAAAGCTCTGAGCTATAGTAAGCGAAATATTAGCTTTCAAGTAAACATGCAGTCGATTAAGACACTAAACACCTTTTGTTTACAATCTTAAATTTCTCTTAACGCTCTCTGACATTCACAGCATAGGCCACAGCAAGAACATAGTCAAAACAATATTCTTCGTAAATTTCGTGAAGTTCTAGGCTAAACTTTTAGTTTAGTTTATTAGATTTATCACTCTTATAGGTGAACGGAATAACCCAACAGGCTAAAAGCCCAATTATAGGGGTTCCAAGGGCCTACGATTTTAGGTCGTTATCCGAGAAGACCTGAAAGTCTTACCATTTGCTGATATTATTGCAAAGGCAGCACTTTCTCCTCAATTATTTTTAAGACCTTGAGTGGAGGTCCGACCCAGGATATGAACCTGTGTCTCCCAGCTCATAGACATGTGTTGTAACCACTAGACCACAACAGACCATATAAGCTTTATTTAGTAACACCATGCAGCCAGGACGGCTTTATTTAGCACGACAATGGTGTAATTTCATTGGTCCATGTACACAAAGGGAACGTAGCTTTCGGGTAAGCAGACGTTAGTACATGGCGAGGTATTAAGCGAGCCATTAGAACGTCTGCGATGGAGGCTACACATTAAGTGGTGACCCCATATATAACTTAATATACTTTTTTAACTTCGTATAATTTTATATACAGTACTGTTTTAACTTCACCTTGTGTGGTGACCCCTCGTGTAATTCTACTGCTTATTTTGTTTTACTTTTGGGGGAGATATCAACAATTGTTGTGGTGACACAATTTGAAATAGGTAACTTGATTATAATTTATCTCCAACCAATATAGCACCATGTCTTATACCATATAAAGTTGAAAGATGTCGTTTGTTTGTTTCATCACAGGTGTACTTGCACGTAAATAACAAGAACGCAGAAGGTGAACCTTGTATCTTTGATGCCTACGATCCAGACATCGAATCAGTTCAACAATTATTTTCTCTTGTTGAAAAGAAAGAATTGAATCATTGGCAAGGATATTGGTAAGAAGGTAGTATGCAGTGTAGCATGATATATCATCTTCTGTTATTGAATTTCGTATTCTACTGACAATTACATAAGTTCTTCGTTTTACCCGGCCTAATCATATAGAGGGCAAAATCACTCGAATATGATTGGCTAATGAGCAGGGCATTTTTCCTATATTCAGGGCAAAATTACTTGTACCTGACTAGTGGAGACGCCAGCGGGGAACACTTAAGTTGTTATGTTGTTTTACTTGTAAATCCAAGCTCCCCTGTTCTCTTAAGATGTTTGACTCAATAACATTCGTTGTAATGTACCGTTTACTTTCAGTGGATTGTACAGTTGATTTTCACGCTTGGCTTTGTTATTTAGCTGGCTTCCTCATGTTGGTAACTTATTTATGAATAAATTTTGCCCTCTATAAGATTAACAGGTAATCACATGGTTCCTCGTAAAATTAAAGTGCCCCTAACCTCAAATTTTTGGAAGAACTTTTAAAATGATAAAGTAACTTCTTTTGAAGATTTTCACTTCTTCGCTTTCTTTTTTAGATATATCAGTTTGTTTGATATGCAAATATCTGGAATTTCGTCACACATCTATAATGAGTTATCAGAGAATGTTATATATCTTTGCGTTGATGAAATAAAAATACTAAAGTGTGAATAACACGTGTGTGCGTTTCTCCCACAACACCAAACTTCTTGATTTTAACGGATTTCATTCGAGAATGAAAGAGATATACACATTTCTCCAATAAGTCATTATGCATGTGTGACGAAATTCCAGACATTTGCATATCAAACAAACTGATATATCTCAAAAAGAAAGCAAAGAAACGAAAATCTTCAAAAGAAGTTACTTTATCATTTTAAAAGTTTTTCCAAACAAGACAATAAAACATTTTGAGGTTATGGGCACTAAAATTAAGGTTTAATTTCACTTGTGTTTTCAAAGTTTCACAAATTGCCCTGGTCGCGAATCGTGCAAATCAAAAAATTAAACCTTAATTTCACGAGGACCCATGCGATTACCTATACATATATACAGGAGGTTCAAGTTATAATAATATATTATTATTCACTCTTTCGCAAACACCATAATGCCTCGCCACTAAAACCTACTATTTCTCAATAAAAATCAGCATATTTCACCATTTTGTCCGGTGACCTATGCTGAAATTTTGCATGATGTATTCTATTGCTAAAATCTGCCTCCACACAAAAAATAAAAACATTCTTTAATTCCAAAACACAGTTGAACCTGTGTTAAGCGGCCACATTTGGGGGAATTGGTTGCTTGTCGTTTATTACAGGATGGCCGCTTAATACAGGCTCATTAAAAATAAACTTTGGGCGTGGTCAAATTATCATTTTATTGAATTATAGTATTAAAATGACGCGTAAGCGCAAGAGATGACTACAAAGTCCAAAACGTGAATTGAAAATAGAAATGAACTAAGTAAGCGAAGAACAGAAGCAATGCTACTACAAAACAAATTACATTTTCATTTTCGGACTCATGGCTAGCATTGCTGAGTTAAAATAGTCCTCCATGTGTATATGTCGTCGAGGACCATTTAGCTTTAAATCAAAGATCACATAATTTGCTTTTGAAATTGTTAATGCAAATTCCTGATATTCGTGAAACTGTGCGAAATGCCTGAGCTTTTCACCATATGTCGTCATGGCCACTGTAAGTGACGTAATGGCTGGCGGTTCAAAATCATTGTCGTACTTATCATCGCTCAATGAGTGGGACGTCTCTGGAGAAGTAGGCAAATCTTGCACATTGTCACGTAATACTCTAGTTCCTGACATACTGCTTCCTCCAGTTAGGATCAGAGGTATCCATAAAAGCGGAGCAGACTTCGATCTCATCTTCTGCCGTGATATACTGTTATAAGTGCCAAGTGAGATGTTAAAAAAGTACCACGTATATTCACGCTGGCCGTTGAATACAGGTTAGAATAATAAGACCCCAAAGACCAAGGTGCAACCTGCTAACTTTCAGATGTTTGGGGCCCACAATCTAAATTTGCCCCTGGGGTCCTTAATCCGCCCAGCAACACCGCGATGTTACTGAAATTAACGGAATTCAAAAGTAGAAATATTGATCTATCGATACAATCCAGTGTCAAACTGCCATACACATAAATTAAAAAAAAGTCAAGTCAAGGTGAAAAAATTGTCGCTATAGCAACGGCGCAATGCTACTGAAATTAACGGAATTCAGAAGAAGAAATATTAACCCAGTGTCAAACTGCCATACACCTAAATAAAAAAAATGTTTCGACCCAAAAAGTCAAGCTGACCTAAGTAGAGCTGAATCGGAGACGGGAATGGAACCCGTTGTTGGATTACGATTCGCGTTTTGCCAGTGTTGACTGGCAATTTACATGGACATAATGATTTGATTTCCGACTTAGAGATCCTCGGAAGAGCTTAAAAAGTTATTGAAACGACTGTAAATCTCAAACAATTTCATTTTTCTTTTCACTTTGAAGGGAGAACTGCGAACCTGCTGTAGTTAAGAGCATTCGGAAGTTCTATAGACGTCCTTATTTCTTGCCTCCCATGGCGGAATCTGGAACAGAAAATTGGATCTTTGCTTCTTATTCAAGTGAAAGTAATGTGAAAAACATTTGGAATTGGGACACGGTAAGGAAATTGTGCCTGTGTTAATAAGGTAATTACAACGGCTGATGCAAGGGTATGGGGGATAGCCAGGGCCGCCGAGAGGGGGGCAAGTTGCCCCGGGCCCCCAATTTGAGAGGGGCCCCCTAAAATGTTTGAACTTTTGAGTTTTGGACATGATGAAGATTAAAGACAGTATCACAATCGACGGCAACTGGAAGGAGCCGCACAAGGGCCCCCGACCTCAAAACTGACAACAGGTCATTTATTAAGGGGCCCAGAAAGTTCCGCATCACTTCTTGAAACCTATTTTTGAAATATATCATACTGTATATGTATGGGGGCGGGGGACCCCGAACGCAAATTTCCTAAGTGTCTCCACTCCCAATTACGCCACTGATTAAACGTGTTTTAGTTCCGTGATTCAATTATTTATCGCCAAGGTGCCTCTTTTGTCTTTTTATTTATGGTGCCATAAAAATAGTACATTCCTCAAGAATATTTTCTTAAAAATAATGGGATATACTACCAAAAAAAACGATCCAAGGTCTTTAGATTTTGCTCAAAATCAAATTTTGCTCCGGGGGTCTGCTCCCCCTTTCTGGGGGAGCAGACCCCCGGACCCCCCTAGAAACACGGTCACTAAATATTAATGTGCGTCCCTCCTTTCAAGAAACCCTGGATCCCACTGGACATTATGACGTCATCGGGGCCCCCAAAACGATATTTTGCGCCGGGCCCCAAAGAATCTCTCGGCGGCCCTGGGGATAGCTAGATAAAGTAGGATATCGGACTGTTATTCATTTCATTTTTTGTCATATTTAAAGACTACGTTTGGTGGAAGTGCCACTTGGATTACCCAGGTAACACATGTAGAGTACAGAGTCTGGTTGTTCAAAACCTGCATAACTCACTATCTAGTAGATAACTCGCTTTATTATATGACAGCTGTGACGTAGTTTTGCCTTCTAAGGCTAAATATAGTGAAATCTGAGATCAGAATGCACACTAATAATTCCGTAGAGCACTAATAGTTGTTGGAAATTTGAAAGAACCAGCCATTGGGCGTGCTGAGAATCGCCGGAGTTTTACACTGTTTCACGGATATCGCTAGCTCTATTGATTTTAAAGACAACCAGGATATTTTCCTAGCAAACTAAGGAGCAGAGAAAAGACCCTGGGTACGAAGTTGATTCGTCCCGTTACTCCTTTGTTGTTCTTTGTGGGTTTTTTCTTTCCGATTTTTGAAAATTACATGTTGTTAGCTACTTGTTGGGGTTTCTTCAAAGCCTACCAGTTACTGCTATGATTTAGAATTGAATAAAACAAAGTTTGACCACACATACATGTAGGCCCCATTGTTGCTGTCACTCTATTAAGCCACGTATTAAGCGGCCACAAAGCCATTCCCGAGTTGGCCATGGCCGTCTAATACAGGTTCAACTGTACTAAAAAGTATTCCTTGTTGACTGTTTTGTATAGGTTAAAGGAAAAAGTAAGATTGTTCTTTCTCCTATGAACCCATGTGATAAAATATGCGAGAAAATGAATGCTACTTTAAAGCCTGGCGAGACATGTAAGTACATCTTTATGCAGCGCTCATCGCAAGAATTAAAAATTTAGCAAAAGAACGTGTAACAAGTGCTAGCTTTGCGGTCCAGAGAAGTTACCTATGTTTAATAGCGGCTCCCTTTAAAGTGCCTATGAAACGAAAATTTCGTTGTTCCGATTATACTTTTATTTGCAAGAGCTCGTGAAATGATAGAGTAACTTTATTGACAGTTTTTCAATATCTCTTTTCGTTCTCAAGATATTAAGATTTCAAATGATATACCCTATGACGTCACTGGTTGTATACAATGTATTTACATATTGGAAAATCGTGTATATCTTGAAGATTATTGAAAGAAATAACTCGAAAATTTTCATGTGGATACAGACGACTAAATGTAAGAACACCGTGCAAGTTTCATGGTTGTCATGGTAAATTATCAGATTCCAGACCTCATAAATTCCAAACGACAATTGTTTGTTTTCTCTTTGATGGCAACCCTTTTCGAATCGATGTTGTTGGAGCAGATTAACTAAGTCAGTCAAATCCTGCTCAAGTACTACCAACTCCAAAAAAGTTGCCACTGAAGAGAATGCAAACAATTGTGTTTTCAAAATCATGAGGTCTGGAATCTAATAATTTAATATGGCAATCATAAAACGTGCACGGTGTTATTGCATTTAGTCGTCTGTATCTACATGCAACGTTTCGAGTGATTTCATTAAATAATCTTCAAGATATACACGATTTTCCAATATGTAAATACGTCGTGTACAACCAGTGACGTCATAGGGTATCTCATTTGAATATCAAACCAATCTTAATATCTTGAGAAGGAAAGGAGATATGTAAAATCTGTCAATAACGTTACTCTATCATTTCACGCGCTCTTGCAGATAAAAATATAATCACAACAACGAAATTTTCGTTTCATAGGCACTTTAAATATATTCAATGTTCCCAGTTATTCACGGCCATCGGCGATTGTCAGGGGCAATCCCAATCAAAATTATACATCGGTGCCGATGCAGTCGTCCCTTTCGTAAACGGTCGTTGCCATCTCGAACGATCTTTGCCATCCTTAAACAATTACCCCGATACCCCTGAATCCTAACCCCCCGGAATTTTTGACTAATATATACGGAAGAACTGTGTCAAGCTATGGCAGTCTTGCGAAAAATTCCGGAGGCTTAGGATTCAGGGGGGTTGGGGTCATTGATTAGGATGGCAAAGACCGTTCGAGATGGCAATGAAAAACAAGTTTTATAAGCAAGCTGTGTTGGATCAAATGAATGCTAATAAGTACGGGTTGAAACGAAGACAAAATCCAAGTGAATATACAGTGTGTATAAAACCCGGGCAAGCTACCTTAAATTTTATGTTCGCGAACCCATGATGTAATAGGGGGGCTTCGGTGGTCTAGTGGTCAGGGCCACTGCCTTCCACCTCTGAGGTAAAGAGTTCGAATCCTGTGTTCGGACATTTGATCGCACGTGGAAAGAGTTGGTCAACACTCTGCCGAAAGTCGTGGGTTTTCTCCGGGTTCTCCGGTTTCCTCCCACAGGGAAGTTGACAGGGCGGGTTAGGATAAATAGTTAGGAAAACTAATGATGATAAAAACTGTAAAAATAAATAGCTAAGGTTAATTGATTGGGGTACTGGGTACTAGGTACCGAATATAATAGAATAAATTATCGATGTTGTAAAGCGCATTTGATCATATACACATGCTAATTTGCGCTATATAAATAGTAAACATTATTATTATTATTATTATTATGGTTAAATGTATATGCAAAATGCTATATATATATATCATTTTAAAGCTTATATCATGCTCTAAACAAATAGCATTACAGATGCCCTCCCATGCAAAAACATAAATGTAAAAAAAACATGCAAAGCTGAAAACCATCTTTGGATGCTATCTAGTCAAAAACTAAGCATCAAGAATGGGTCATTTTAACTTGTAAAATAGATTACATCCCAGTCAAGAAATTAATGGTTGCTTTTTACCCTGTGATAAAAATTGAGTGTTCTATACCGAATTTAAATAAGATCCTCGCTTAATATTTGTTGCTATGGCAATAAAATGCAGTGTAACACCAAAAGCTTCCATTAATTTGTTGACTGGGATGTAATCTATTTTACAAGTTAAAATGACCAATTAGTTTTTGACTAGATAGCATCCAAAGATGGTTTTCAGCTTTGCAGGATTTTTTACATTTATGTTTTTGCATGGGAGGGCATCTGTAATGCTATTTGTTTAGAGCATGATATAAGCTTTAAAATTATATATAGTACGTTGCATATACATTTAACCATAATAAGATAGAGTCATTATTACATCATGGAAAGAAAATGCCAGTGACCTATGACTATCATCTTGGGTACATGAAGTTACTACGCGTGCTGGAAGAAAGGGACCTTGGTGTTCTCATTTCTGATAAACTCTCCTGGGATTCCCATGTTACGTCTGTCGTATAGCAAAAGCAAATAAGCTCCTCGGTTTATTGAAAAGAACCTGTCTCCTGATTACAGATATCACAGCTCGACGGACATTATACCTAGCACTCGTTAAATCTCAAGTGTGCTATGCTACCGAGGTGTGGTCGACAGCAACAGTTAAGCTAAAATCCACCATAGAGAGAGTCCAACGGCGCGCTACGCGGTGGATCCTAAGGTCGAAACCAGGCGAGACGTCGTATAAGGATAGGCTGCTGGCCCTTAACCTGCTGCCTTTGGTGTATGATAGAGAAATAAAAGACCTGACTTTCTTCTTCAAAGCAATCTTTGGCCCTACTAATTTTAATATTGAATGTTTTGTTTCGTTTGTGCAGTATGGCCGCACACGTAATCATAACCCAACTTTAACTTTAAAACCCACCATTTGTAAAACCAGTACTTTCCAAGCTTCGTATTTTAACAGAATTGTTAAACCATGGAACTTTATTTGCAAGTTAGCCCCATTACATACTTTCCACAGTGCTGCTTCTTTTAAGGGTTTTCTTTGTAACTTATATTTTTCTTTACTTAATAATAATTTTGATATAGACATGTCATGCACATGGTCGCTTGTGCGCGACTGCCCCTGTCATCGGGCTTAAACTTTTATGTATATATGTATTATTGCCCCTTTCATGTATTTTTATGATGTATGTTTTCCTACCGTTGGGCTGCGCCTCGCATGGGACTGTGTCCCGTTTGGGCCCGCCTTTATTTTTTCTTGTATCTATGGATTTTTATTAGTATGTCACATAGACGTGTCCAATAAAGCTGTTAAACATGGGTTTGCGAACATAAAATTTATGGTAGCTTGCCCCCTTAAAACAACCTATTGTGGTAGTTTGAAAGCCCTAGACACCTCAATACTTTCACCATACATACAAAGGAAAAAAACGTTCGTTGAGCCCATTGAAATGAATGGTTCCAATGTCTGCCTTTCTCGTTTTCGTACGGCTATCGTTACCAAAGTTTTCGCTTTGTATTTTTATAATTGCCTACGCAATACAACACTTTTATATAATGTTGTTGTCTCTCTTTCTCTCTAGTGGTGTTTGGCAACCGATTGTGGCACTTTGAACGCAAGCCTTTGCACGGAGAGGAAACCATCTGTCTTGCTGCAACTGTAAGCTGGGATCAAATAGACTGAAATGTTGACAAAGTAATTTCAATTCTCGTAGGAGTTTGTTACTCAACTACTGTACTCTACATACATTACTGTATTTTATTTTGTAATATCGAATGTGAGACGATTAAAACTTTGACATTTTTGTCTGGTTAAGAAAAGGTAATTCTGAAAAACAATTGGTAATTCTGTTAGGTATATATAGAACACGTTAGAAGAGGAAATACATTGCCCCACCTGCAGGGACGAGAGGTAATAATCCTAACTTCTATAACCCATAAGTGTAGGTTAAGCACCTAACCCGAAGTTAAATATTTAGTCTCGAGGGATCAGTTTTAGAGAGATTTGAATTGAAGACAGGAAAAGTCTTGACGAAAACATTTCTTCAACGGTACAGCATGGACGAAGTTAGCATGAGCGATGAAGATATTTGGATTAGGCAAGAAAGTAAAGATATTCGGAACATTAGTTTTGAATACAGTAAAAACCCGCGAGTAAGAACCTGCGTTTTCCCAAGTTAGCCTAAACAGGTTCTTATATAAATGGTACTTAGCACAAATTGAGGCTATTTAGGTTCTTAAATAGGTTCTTACTTTCTAAAGAAAAAATACATTGTAGCTAATAGAATTTAGTGGTATTCAGCCTGTATTCCTTATAATATAACATCTGCATACCATGTAAGTATTTATAAAGAAATTCATGAAAAAAACAGACTCTTCCATATGCTGATGTGTAGCCATGGAGATACTGTATAAACAATATATATACAGTTACAGTATTTATGTGTAATTACAACAATAACAATTCTGTTTCAAATTTTAGGCTAAACAGGTTCTAATATAGAGGGGGTATAACTGGCAAATTTTAGCCAAACTATAGGTTCTTACTCGCGGGTTTTTACTGTACTCAAACGCTTTGGAAGACGTTTTCGGCGAGATAACAAGTGTGGGGGAAATAACTTTACGAGCTATAACTAATGTTGTGTGTTGCCAGGTTTACCTGATATTCTTATAAGAATTAATTCAGAAGTAAATGAGTGTTTTGCACATTGTTTGTCTGTAAATTTTGTTTTAGAGATTTCAAGTAGCAATTTACGTAAGTGGCTGTTTTTATGCATATAATTATATATAAACCCGGGGATTTTATATAAAATCCCCGGGTTTGTATCAGTATAATTGTATGCATGTCACTTAAATCTTAAGAAATCATTCTTTCAGCCCGAAATTCCCCCGGGGACATTTTCAAAGCCCCACCTGCTTTTAAGAATGTTCTATTGTTGTGACGGGTTTAGTTGAAAATAAACCGCGGTAGATCAAAGAAAACCGACTTGATCATTATAACCCTAAACTAACCCCCATGAGGGGTAATAACCCTAAGCCCTAAACACCCCCAATCAGATTCCACATCCGTAGCACCATCGACTCCTTTAAGGCACTGTTACATTATGCAATTTTTCGTGCAACTTATCTGGCAATGCCGTTGCGATACAAGTTGCACGAACCATTGAATATTGTAACATGTCTTGCAACGGCGAAAATTGTGGCGACACAAGTTGCTGTAATCATTGGAGAAAGTAGAATCTACAGTAGTTCTATTTTGTGCAATGATTCCAGCAACTATTTTCAGCGTTGCACAGTGTAACGACTGGATACGCATGCGTACCGTATCACAAACACAAATATTGCGAAACTTTGTGAGCCATTTTGTGAGCCACAAACATTTTGTGAGCCACAAACTTTCTTTTGGCCTTTAAATTCATTCGTTCATAACTAGTTTCAATAGGTAGGGCTTCCCGAAAGTGACGACCCAACGATAACCGTATCTCTGTTAACACAATTTTCAGTGGTGTATATTTATCTGTGGCAAGGACCCATTTATTTTTCGGCCCGGATTGGCGTTATCGCTTTATTTTCATTAGATACATAATGTATATTATGTATACTTTAGACTTGTATGATTTGGGTATAAAAATTCGACCCGATGATGAACTGTCGCTCGCACGCACTTTACTGGATGGCTTTTGAACTGATGGAGATATTTCCACGCAACGTTTTATACGCGAACCTTTTGTATTTGAACTGCATAGCATTGCCAAGCAACCGTTCGCATGGACGACATATTAGATGTGGGAAATTCTCATTTTTTGGGGCATGTTGTAAAACATGGACTGATAAAACATGGACTGATAAAACATGCACTGGTAAAACACGGACTGATAAAACATGGACTGATAAAACATGGACTGATAAAACATGGACTGATAAAACATGGACTGATAAAATATGGACTGATAAAACATGGAGGGTTAGGATCTTTGTTGTTTTGGGGTTAGCGATTATTTGTTAATGTAGACATCTCATATATGATGTCTATACATTAACAAATAATCGCTAACCCCAAAACAACAAAGAACCTAACCCTCCATGTTTTACCAGTCCATGTTTTATCAGTCCATGTTTTATCAGTCCATGTTTTATCAGTTCATGTTTTACCAGTCCATGTTTTATCAGTCCATGTTTTATCAGTCCAGTCCAGTCCAGTCCATGTTTTATCAGTCCATGTTTTACAACATGACATTTTTGGACATAAATCTCTTCAGCGTTTTTTTTAAATCGTGCGATTCGAATCATTAAACAAATTTTCGCATCGACGCTCGTCTACAACAGCCTTGCAAAGCCGACAAGAGGAAATTTCTGTTGATACGCTCTTATAAACCTTCGGTGTGTCTTTTGTAGCCATCAGGGACGAATATTAAAAAGAACACCTGGACACATGTTGGCCTCCGCGAACAAAGAGGCGTTATAACGCAATGGTTTGTACTTTCTTGTTGAAACTACTTTCTACTTTCTTGCGTAGACTACTTTGCGCAAGAAATGGAAATATGTCTTTCGAAGAACGACTATCAGCTAATTCTTCCCGCCCAGCCCACAATGGATTTTTTGTTAGCACCTACGTGCGGGGTTGAGCGGAGATAAGGCCCTGGGTACGAGGTTGGGGGCCTCTGTTCGTCAAGGGAGGCCAACAGTAAATTTGGCGCCCCATCGTCAGTGGCGCCGCTAGGATTTGGTTTGCAGTGGCGTAGCTAGGTTTGTGTCATGGGGGAGGAGAAGAAATGTAACATGATTAGATCGAAGCGGCGCAAGTGTTGTAGGGGGTCAATTTTGTAAATTTTGGATTCGTAGGGTCTCTTAAACACTATTTTAGTACATTTTGAGGCGAGTTTTCAGATAATTAAAAGTGTCATACCGCTATTAAAATGACCGTGAAAAGGTGGTAAGCTATTGGCTACGCCACTGTTTGTTTGGACGGGGGGGGGGCAAAATAGGTTAGTGACGATACATTTTTAGGTAGCTCCGGGGTATGCCTCCCCGGAAATTTTGGGTTTCTGAAACGGCATTTCCTGCATTTTGAGGCCACGAGGCGTTTTATTGCCGCGGCCATTAATTGATATTATTTTTATTATTGCGGTCCTCGGTAGCTCTGAATGCTGAAGTGAGAGTTCATTGTCTCCGAGACTCTTTTATACAATCCAAAAACCTTATTTTAACAAGTATTGTTTCTTTCTTCAACTCTTCAAATTCTGATAAACGTTTTTGCGTAATTACGTGCCGTTTTGGCGCCCTCTTCAAGCTTTTGGCGCCTTCCAAAAATCTTCACAGGGGGGCGCGGCCCCCCTGCCAGCACGCCACTGCACGGTAGTATACAGAAGGGGGGTTCTGAGTCGGGTGGATAATTTTGGTCCACCGATGACGTCACTATTTTTAAGTTTGTGTATTTATTCAAGCTGTCAGTGTTTATTGCGTGATTTGCAAAAAGTTGTATGCTGTGGGCGAGAACGAGCATGACCAAATAAACAGTGTGAGGGACGAAGTGATCATGAGATCGATTAAAGTCATGACGTGTAATCGAACACTGCTCAACTCTCTGTCTGTTTTTTCTCCCGGCCATTCTATCTATAGCCGTAATATCCGTTATGGATTTTATTTAGAGGCCGAATAGTCTCCGAGCTTAGATTAAATTACGATGATGGCATGACATCATGCCAAAATAGTTCGGAAGCGAATCGGAATTGTTGGAGTGGAATAACTAACTAGTTAAGGGTTGTAGTAGTGTGGAAGATGTTTGGGTTAGGGGCATATGAGTGATACTACGTAAGCATAACTAATGAGGCGCTATAAAATGAATACTTATTGGGGCTAGGTTAGTGTTGGAGAAAATGGAAGAGGACATTATAGCGAGAAGAGGAGGAAGAACAAGAGGAGGAATAGAGGCAATAAGAAGAACATGAGGAGGAGCGAGACCAGGAGTAAGAGCAAGATGATGAGCAAGAGGAGGAGTACGAGGAGGAGCACGAGGAGGAGCAAGAGAGGGGTAGGAGCAAGAGGAGGAGCAAGATGAGAAGTAGGAGCAGGAGAAGGAGCAAGAGGATGAGCAAGAGGACGAGCGAGAGGACGAGTAAGAGGAAGAGCAAGAAGATCGAGCAGCAGGGGCAAGAGCAGGAGCAAAAGGTGGAGCAAGAGGGGGAGCAAGGGGAGGAGGAGGAGCAAGTGGAGGAGGAGGAGGAGGAGAAGGAGTAGGAGCAAGAGGAGGAGCAGCAAGAGGAGTAAGAGGAGCAGCAAGAGGAGCAGCAAGAGGAGGAGGAGTAGGAGGACTAGTAGGAGGAGGAGAATAATGGGAGTAAGAGGAGGAGCAGGATGAATAAGAGGAGAAGGAGGAGCAAGAGGAGAAGGCGTGAGCGCAAGAGAGAAAGGAGAAGCAATATGAGCATGCAAGAGGAGGATGAGAATGAGAAATTAAAACCATGATCAAACATTTTACTCTATTCCCGGTTTTGCCGTCAACATCGCTGGCAGAAATATACTGTCTAATCAGGGCTCCTTCTTCCAACAACGAGAATTTGATGTCTTCAGTTAACGTATCCTTCTCCTGAATCTGCACAAGCAGGCACGGCGGAAGCAAATCTGTATTAAGGGGGGGGGGGGGGGGGGGGAGGGGGGACTGTGTACCAATCCTAAAATTGCCTGGTTACATAGCTTCTCCATTTGATATATATGCGAACAATTCGGAAGGACGAAAAACTCTCGGTTTGGTATACTGGGTATATAACACGCTATAAAACTCACCTTAAGAAAAACGAAAAGTTTCTTTACACGAAACGTCGTATCGAGCCGCTAATATCACTGAGAAATATAAAATAATGTACAGTTACACAAGCAGTCCAGCAATTTTGTAATACCAACACCAGACCCCATCCGCTAATGCTCGGCGCCCGACATGAGATGTATTTACCTCTAAAACACATGATTTTGTTAAGCAATTTGATTTGTTAAGCCTTGTTTTTGTCCATTTTTCAAACTGCCATAACATGATTTTCAGTATCTTAACAAAAACACAAATTCTTACCCTAAAAGAAAACACTAACAGTAAAAGCAAAAGAAACAACAAAGAAGTAAAACCAATTTTTAAGAAAAATTAATTAGTGACTAGTCCAATGTTTCAACCTGCACACAAACCACTACACCAAATAAGTGTACAAGTGCACTACACAAAATAACCTTATTTGTGTAGTGGTTTGTGTCCGGGTTCCTTGGACTGGTCACTTAATTTTGGTGTTTGTTATTGTTTTCATATAGATCAATACGGAAGTTTACAACAAATAGCAATAAAAATATTCAGTCTAGTATATTTTCACTTTGGAAATCGACAAACTAACACGTTTAATGAAATAATTGCAAAGATATCGACGGATTCGGATCACGACTTGAATTAGGCGTCCCACAAAATGTCCGGCGAGAAAAACACAAGCGCGCAATGCATGACACTCACTCTAATTTAGATAAGCTTTAATTTTAGACGTATTAAAATACACCTCTTGTCGGGCCCCAAGCATTAGCTGATGGGGTCTGCTGTTGGTATTACAAAATTGCTGGACTGCTTGTGTAACTGTACAGCAGTATTTTATATTTCTCAGTGATATTAGCGGCTCGATACGACGTTTCGTGTAAAGAAAATTTTCGTTTTTCTTAAAGGTGAGTTTTATAACATGTTCAGTCTGCAGTCTGCAGATTACACTTATTGGATCTATCCCGCGACACGTCCCCGCGATTTGCGGTCGCCTCGTGTGTCCCAACCTTTATGCATTAAAGAGTGAGTGTCAACCGTGACGCACTTGCGCATTTGGAATCCGTAGACGGTCGGTAGCATCTTTGATGGCCATAGCATAACCTAACCTTGACGCGACTATTTTTTGATGATATTCTAAACCAAACCCTAAAACTAACCCTAACCATTTTTGTTCCCATAGCCAATCACAAAACCTGTTCATTTTACGTACATAGTACTTACTGTAGAAAAACAAAAGAATTGGGAAAATTTCAAAAATAAAAAGATAAATAATAAAAATTGTGAAATTTTGCGGTACGATCTGTAGAAATGTCATTTGCTTTCACAATTCGTAAAAGCAATTTACTAATCGTGAATTTTTGTTTAAAGAAAAAATTTGCTCTGGGGTATCCGTGCCAATATAGAATAAAACAGAGAAACACGCCACAGGCGTCAGAGTTGGGCTCTCTGTGTATATGGGATGGGAAACAAGCTCATTCTAACTGACTATATATATGTGTAGAACGAGACAACAACATGATATTGATTGTTCATATGAAGTCAGTATGGGATGGGAAACAAGCGCATTCGGACTATATATAAGCTTATTAGCGACATATGATATTGTTTATTTTTTGGTTTTGGTGTAGAACGAGGCAACAATTTATTTATTGTTCATATGGGAAGGGAAACAAGCGTATTCGGGCTATATAAGGTTATTTAGAGAAAGCGACTCACAAGTTGCCCATGAACTGGCGGTTGTTTGAAAATTATTATATTCTTTGTTTCAGTATGGAGGAATGAAGCGTATTCGAACTGTATAAGGTTATTTAGCGAAAGCGATCATTTATTAGATGTCAATATGTAGAACCTGTACGATGCGTACGAACTGTGCGCATGGACCGGTAACTGGATTTCAAATAATAATTTAGAGTTCGTAATAGCGTAGAGTCTGGCTGCTATTAATAGCTCAAAAAGCGGACAAACAAACCAAATTTGACTCACAAATAATTATTGCAAATCAGCTATTTTCTTTTGTTATGGCCGCAAGAATTATGGGTAAAAGCGGACAAACAGCGATGCTGACGTCATCACGACGGAGCGCTATTAAGTGTCGTGTGTCTTGACATTAGGTTGACACTTTATACGATCTGAACATTGTGGTTACGCGGATCGTAAACCAATTTTACCATCCATTAAACCATACCTCGACTGTATCTGTCGGTGGATTGCCAGCTGGGATCTTCTTTATACTTACCCGTTTGGAAGGTTGGGTAACAGATCCCCCGACTGGTAGTCTGGTCCTGTTCGTCGTGCCTTGTTGCTTGGAGTAGGATCAGGTTGACTGGTCCTGTTGATCCTGATCCGCTCACCAGTCGGGGTTAACCTGAACCCTTCAAATATCAGTTTCTAACTGATGGAATGCGTGATTTTGTTTAAGGGATTGGACGGTGGGAGCGTCTTTCGATAGCGTTTAGTTGTGCGTTCTTCTGTCTACGCTACTCTTGCGTACGATAGCATTGCGCGCTATCCGGTTTCGATTACGTTGCGTACTTTGCATCTCATATTCGCGGATCGTCCATTTAATCTGTCATCAACTAAATGTCGCGTGTAGCGCAGCATGTCTCCTTTGGTTTAACCTTGGTTATAAACAACCAATATAATTTTACCATCCGTATCATTTCGTAATATTGGACATAGGGAGGGAGGAAGGTAGTTAAATTTTGATGTTTTTCAGCCCGACAGGAAGTCAGGAAAGGGAAAGAGTTAAACCATATGTAATACGCAGACTTTGTACGAAATGGAGTAACAATTAAAACAGCTCTAAAGGCAATCATTAGCCAGGAAAGTGAATACTCCTTTAAGACATTCAGTACATATCTGATATCTTCTGGCGCACATTTCCCATTCAATTATTATACTTTAATTGTGCGCATGCTCCATAGATGTTCATATTCCCACAATTTCTTCAAGACCTTCCCATGTGCTGTTTAAATACCATCGCTACATGTGATTATATTGTTCGGGTGAAATGCTCGCTTAAAGGGCTACAACCGTGGAGTTTCATCGACTCCTGCCATTGCCCTTGGGAAAGTCTGAGACAAAGGTTATATCAACGCGCACCCTCCTAATGTGAGGTTTCAAAGCAACATTTAGTTACCTTGACACAGGTTAATATATATGGCAGATGACATCCTGCACTTGTGTGGGGTGGATGGCTACAACCTTTGTCAAAGTTGTAAAGGTGCCACGACCAGCCTAGTGAGTTCGATAAGCGAGGTGGTATGTATGTACCATAACTCAATTCAGACTACTCTTCAACCGAACATTTTTATCTTAAAAATGTTTAAAAATTCTGAACCAAAATATTTTTCGTTTTCTTTTTGATATTTATATTAATAATTTTTAACATTTAAATATTATTTTGTCTATATTTAAATATAATCGCAAAAGCCCTTTTCGTCGTACAGTACGTTGATTTTGAACGTTATCTCGATCAATATTTAAAGTGCCCCTCTGTGATCAAATTTTTGGTATCCCGAATTTTTACATATTTGTAAAGAGCATGTGCGATATTTTGAACGCGTTTATATTACGTTAAATGTCATATTACGTCACTAAGGGGCGTGGAACAAAAAGACTTGTCTTTGACTAGTAGTCGAACAGAGATGTGATAGGTTTAAGGGAGCCTCGCATATCGATTTGGCCCACGAGAAACGTCATATGGACGTTTCTCTGGAGACCCCCCACCCTCTTAGAAACGTCACACATAGTTATCGAAATTTTATTGTGTACATAAACACTGCAAAACTACCGTTAAAGCCTAACGTCTTCAAAGAGTACTTTCTACTATTTTATACGAAAGGTCATCCAGTATGTTCATTAAAACAGCTTTGGTAATGGCCACAATTTGAAAATTAGCTTCTAAAAAATTAGACAAGACTTACCTCTGTTTGCAAAACCGGATCATTTTATATAATAAAAGTATTAAGAAAACCTTACCTTCGAAACAGCAATAAACAATCACTTGATGATGGAGATGAGCAACTCGATATTATACAATAGACCGATTGCAAATATGGCTGCGATGTCATGAAAACGAGGCTTTTCGGTGGTTACCGTTGCTAGGGCCCGAATCATGTTAGTTGATTGGATCACAATTGTTGGACCAAAAACAACAGCCAATCAATCAACGTGATTCGGGTCCTAGCAACGATAACCACCGAAAAGCCTCGTTTTCATGACATCGCCGCCATATTTGCAATCGGTCTATTCGCCATTTTGTTTTTCTCTCTTTCGCACGTGTTCTGATGTCCCTCAATGTCCCTCGCTTTGCTACATTCGCACACACTTTCCCACATTCTCACACACTATCCCACAGTTTTCTTAATACACAGCCAAGATGATTCCGAAATGTCAAAATTTTTAAACAAACTATCGAATTTTTCCACGATGTTTCACAGAGAAACGTCACAGCCGCACAACGAAATCGGCCACGACAGAAACGAGCCAAGCAACGGCGCAAAGCACGAAACTACCAAGACTGATTTTAAAAAGCTTTACTGGAGAGCCCTGTCAATGGCAAACATTTTGGGACAGCTTCAAGAGCGCTGTTCACGAAAACAAGCAATTATCCGATGTCGACAAATTCAACTATTTGAAAAGCTGATTGGAGAAAACTGCTGCGTCGACCATCGCAGGTTTAACCTTGACGGGCCAATTACCCAACCGCCATCGAGTTACTAGAGCAACGATTTGGTGCAAACAAGTTGTAATCAGCAGTCATATGGACAGCCTGTTAAAGCTTACGCCTTTGAAATCCTCAACTGATATTAAAGGACTACGACAACTCTACGATCAAATAGAAGCACACATGAGAGGATTACAAGCATTAAACGTACCCGCCGCAATTTTCCGTTTCGTAAACGGTCGTTACCATCCCAAAGGGTCGTTACCATCCCAGCTCTCATAGAATGTTGGGTAAGCGGAGTGAAATCCTCCTCGTGGTCCCAAGGTTCCCGCATACTTTATTTCGCGGCTCCTCGTGTTCTTTCATAATATTTCTATCTAAAAAGCGAACAAGTATCTATATGGCGAATTAAATTTAAACAAACCCGAAACAATCAAGATGCAGATTTGGAGCAAGTCTATGAAATAGTGTGTAAGTTGTCTACCGTTTCGAGCGGCCCTTCATCAGAGAGTGAAACGTAAAGTGAAATAATAACTCAGTGATTATTTTACTTTATGTTTCACTCTCTGGACGAAGGGCCTTCGCTCGAAACGTTAGACAACTTACACGCTATTTCGGCAGTACACCAACCTTTTTATACATTTTGATTTGTATTTCTACACTGCCAGCTATACGCAGCACAACACGTTTTATCACCTATGGCTATGGCTCCGCTACTGAAAAGCATCTATGACTCGTACGTAAGTGACTTTACGAATTAACTATGTTCTATGCATGGCAAATGCAGAAATGCTTAACTACATTTATGGTTATACAGTATATTACGGTGGTTCATATGGAATGCGCATATAATAGTTTCAGTCAACAAATATATTTTGTCGGTCGACATATATTTTGTCAGTCCACAAATATATTTTGACAGACCTCGCAGCATACGTTGTTGTGATTGATATTTCGAAACCCGAATAACGTCGTTTGCCTTTTGGAAAGTATCTACATATACGTTGTGACTATCGATCACAAAATCGAATTTACTGGTCCAGGATTGAGAGTTTGCCAACTAAATATTTACATATTTTGAATTTCACGACGAACATGGATGTCACCCACTGATCTCAAAAATAGGACTGGATTGAGCTTTCTATTGTATCTGACGAGCTTATTTTGAAGCCTGTATATTTGCATAATGCAAATTGACGAGAGATCATCAAAAGCTCCGAGTTTGCAAGCAAATCGAAATGCGGCGCTCGCAAAATAGGTTTAGTGTCTGGCCAATATATTTTCTTTGTTAACATTAAATGCATAAAATCTTAAACCTAATTTGACGTCTCATATTAGGCTTCTCTTACTGGATAATTAGAGCAAACGGCGGCCATATTGGAGTGACCTCATTACGAATACAGTGGTGAATCGGAGAGGAAAGGCAGAATTCTGACATTTAATAACTGTCCAGCGAGTATGTTTCCTTTGCTAAAGTTAAATAGCAAATGTCAGAATCCTCCCCAACATGTCTGTGATGCCACAGTACTCCTTAGGTGGTCACTCCAATATGGCCGCTGTTGGCTTCATTTTTGTAACAACAGAAGCTCGATCCAGTCCTATTTTTGAGATCAGTGATGTCACCATGCGGGAACCTTGGGACGACGAGGAATTTCACTCGGCTTACCCAACATTCTATGAGAGCTGGGATGGTAGCGACCCTTTGGGATGGTAACGACCGTTTACGAAAGGGAAAATTGCGTACCGCCACCGCGTATGGAGCATTATTATTGCCAGTTCTTATTAGAAAAATTCCAGAGGACATAAGAATTTTGCTCGGACGCAACATGAAAGACGACACTTGGAGTTCAGCGTGCTACTTCAGAATCTGCGAGAAGAGTTGGAAAACCGAGAAAGATGCGACGGTATTCAAGCTTTATCTTGGCACGAAAATAGAAAACCGGTGGATCATAAACGAGAAAGAAGAAACGACCCAACAACATCATCAGCGCTATTCTCGGGGAAAGGAAAGTTAATAATTAACTGTCAATGGATAACGTAAGGTGAGATCTTTTCTACAAAGCATGTCGCGGTATTTGGATTCAAGTCCACCCCCTCGCGATAGCTTGCACCTGTCACACCAAAAATGTGGTAGAAAAGAAAACAAACTTACCATTTGGACTATCGACTAAAGGGCGGGATGGTGGGCGATGATTACTCAAGCTCCGGAGAGTATGTGCGAATACTTCGCGTACCAATGTACTAATGACGAGTTGTATTATCAGGCTCCTCCCAGTTCCTGCCATCTTGTGACGCAACCGGTTTCCTTGTTGTTAACCTTGGTTATGTCATAACCTCATTTAAATATATGCATCCAAATTATCATTGTCAAAAATATTTCATTCATAAATATACTAATTTCCTCGCTCGATAAATTATCCCCTCGCCCGGCCGGCCTGAGGGCGAGGGTGCTAATATCGACCGGCGTTTAGTCCCTTATCACGGAAGATGCTAGCGAGTCCTGATCTCGGATCGGGTTTATTTATGCATCAACGGCCGTCCGCGCGACATCGGAAAATTTGGCCCTGGTAACTAGATACTCAGCATTTAAATTAATATTTAAATCGAACCGTCACACGATTGCGAATGCAAAAAAATTGAAACGATTCAAAGGGTTTTTTTCAAAAAGAGACAGTTTTTTGAGGAAATAGAAATCCGAGTCCGAATATGTATTTTGACTTGCTAATTCCAAATCTGTTTTCAGAATTGAAAACGGTTATATATTGATCGAGATAGTCAAAATAATATACGACGAGGTGACCGGCTTATAGCCGACTAATTTCTAAGTACATAAACTGTTTTTACTAAGGGTACTCACGTTCTCGTAATATAGTAAACACGTATGTTATGTATGTTGACTCGCTAATTCCAAATATGTTTTCAGAGTTTAAGGAAAGGCTAAGAAAAGGCGGGCGAGGGGATTATTGCGGATTTGTATTTCTAGTAATAATAATGAGGGGCAGCGGTGGCATTCGAACCCACGCCATCAAAATGACTGGTGCCTAAAACCAGCGCCTTAGACTACTCTGCCGCGCTAATCGTGACATTGCTATGCTAGTTTAGTGTGAGTTCTTATCTACGTTTACCTAACATTTAAATCCATATTCCCATCATGTACACTGTACTGGTACAAGGAGTGCTTTCTACGTTTGTATAAAATTTAAACCCGTGTTCGCATCACGTAATACATTTCATTCCATCTCTAGAATTGATTAAGAAAAATAGGCTACTCATGTCATGTCATCTTGTAATAAAATAAAATGAGTAATGGCAGTGCTGGGATTCGAACACAAGCCATCGAAATGGCTGCAGCCACTATATACCAATTCGTTAAATACAATACAGAATAGCTCATATGACAATGCTATATGCAGGGTATACTATGAGTTCATTTTACGTTTACATAACATATAAACCCGTATTCGCATCATGAAAATTTACAGTAATCGTGTAATAAAATAAAATGAGTACTGCAGGTGGGATTCGAACCCACGCCATCGAAATGTATGTTGCCTTAAACCAGCGCCTTAGACCAGTCGGCCACGCTACCAATTTGAAAAACTTGTCAACTACAGTGTACTTCTCGTGACAATGCTATGGTTTAGCGTGAGTTGTTTCTGCATTTACATTTCATATTTCATTTCATTCTCTAAAATTAACAAGACGCCCGCTAGGTTTTAACTCGGGATACTTGGGCTAGTGGGCAAATTCAGCTATTTGAATGCAATACAGCTCATTCAATTAAGGTTGTCCTTTAAAGTCAAAACTCAAAAGTACAAAACGTCAAACTTTAAGCGCGAAAAGCATGATGGGAGCTTGCTCGTGCAGGTTAGTTTGAATTATGCCACCAACATACAGCGACGCAATAATTCAAACTAACATATGTACATGCAAGCTCCCACCATGCTTTTCCCGCTTAGAGTTTGAGGTTTTCCGGTTTTGAGGACAACCTTAATTGAATTAGCTATATATACAAACGTACCTTTTGTGAGAAATGGATCCCAGGCCCGGCGAGATTATCACCTTCGCTTGTGAGGAGTAAAGTAACCCCTCGCCCGCCTTCTCTCCTCGCCTATAGAGTTTCTATTCCACATCCATGGTCCCCAGGGCCCACAGACCGCGTATGACCGGCAGTCGGTAATCATAACCCAAATCCTAACCCTAACCAAACCCTAAGCCTAACCGTTAAAAATCAAGACAAAAAATGAAAGAATAATAAATTAAAAAAAGAAAACTCACAGAAAGGGTGTCCGTTGTGGGGTTTGAACTCGCCATATTCGGCATCGCAACCTTGATAACACACGTACCTATTATATATTTCGCAAACGTGTATACCTTCGTAAAAACCTCTTTATGTAGTTCGTCAGATCACATATCGCCAATCAGGCGGTTCGATTAAAATATGGTACTATTCAAACGGATCACCCAAAACGACATTTAACTTCCTTATAAGGAGTTGGTCCTACCATGCTCCGCTTATATATATAAATATACAGAGTGTCCCAAAAAAAGGCTACCTTTTCAAATTCAAATTAGCATGTTAATTCAAGCAACCTATTGTAGTTCTTTGAAATTCATTATCGCTTTTGAACTACGAATGCGTAAAAACACACAGTTTTATACACATGGGATATTAAACACAATAGGTTGTTTGAATTAATACGCTCATTTGAATTTGAAAAGGTAGCCTTTTTTTTGGGACACTCTGTATATATAAGTGTTGGAATACATACATTTTAAGACCAAACCGGGACCAGTTGCGAAAAATGCAACTTTAAGGCCTTCCGGCTGGGAATTGAACCCGCGACCCTGCGATTGCTAGTGCAGTGCTCTGACGACTGAGCTACGGAGCCTAGTCAAATGCAAAATAGCCTAGTGAAATGCCAAATATTACATATATATATATATATATATATATATATATATAATATATATATATATATATATATATATATATATATATATATATAGCCGTTCCCAAGTCCACAGTTACCATAAAGCCATTATGGTGATAGCCGGTAGGGCACATTGTATACTTTCATGTATATATATATATATATATTATATATATATACATATATATATATATATATATATATATATAACAAAATAAAAGGCCACGACCCAAAACCAACTATAAACCAATTTAATAAATAAATTTTCGACTACATGTGACAGCCTTCGTCAGAAAATGAAATACAATCTAAAGTTCCTTTATATATAAACACAATCTTGAATAAATTAAACTAACTAATAATTATGCGTGAATAGAACAAATGCCAACAATAGTACTAAACAGTATAAAGAAAACTATTGTTGTACAAAATCATGATCGCAGTTAAGACCTCCCCGATTAGTCAACAAAGCACCAATCCAAAAATTCTCGCATTCTCTAAGACTGTCATGCCTCTGATCAATCAACATAAATTTTAATGCCGAATGATCAACACCATGACAGTCCAAAAAGTGATTAACAGTACTGCAAGTTCTACGTTTATGCTTTATGTGCGATTTGTAATTTGCAAGTCGGCTCTTAAAATTGACAGTAGAACCTATCCCCTGCAAACCACAAGCCACACATTCTGCGAGATATACCACATTAGCCGAACTACATGAAAGGGATTTCCTGATCTTGTAAACTTTCCCAGTATTGGCTGAACGAAAAGTGCTACCGGTAATAAGAAAGTTATTACAGCAATCACAACGCTTAGCTGAACACTTATAACAGCCCGCATCTTGATTACTGGTGTTCTTATACGGATTAGAAGGTGCTAAAAGCTCTTTAAATAATTTTGTGTTTTTGGATAAAGATTTAGATCAATGTAAAGTGAAAGAGCAAATGGACAGGGGTGATTTTGAGGTCTTGGATAAAGATCCCACGTTAGAAACGGTTGCAGAGATTAATGATTGGGTCGATAAGTGGAAAGCTCAGGGTTTGTCAGATTTGTGGATTATATATATTACCAACAATAGTAATGCTCATCCAGGTGTATTATCCCTTAATTAAAACACATAAAACCAATAATCCAGCTAGAGTTATTACATCCGGTTGTGGTACTCCCACGGAAAATTTGTCTTTTTTCGTTGAAAAATACTGTAAAGTTGTGGTTGAGTGTATTTCTAGCCGTGTATAGGGATACTTCACACATGTTAGAAATAATTGATGAGCTCAATGAATAGGTGTTGTTCATGGGGACTTGTTGGTTAGTTTCGATATAGTCAACAATCATGTTCCCATCTATAGATAATGAAACATGAGTAGAAAGAGTACGTCGTAAGTTAGTAGAATTTTCGGATAGGTTTGATGTACCTGTTGAATGTATTATCGAGGCTTTAGAAATCTGTCTCAAGAGAAATTGTTCGGCTTTTCGCGGACAATTTTGGTTGCAAAAAAATGGTACAGCTATGGGACCTAAGAATTCCTGTTCCTATGCCGATATTGTCGCGGAACATATAGATAAGAAGGTGCTAGAATCCAAAGATATGTATCCTGAGTTGAGATCTTGGTTTAGATTTCGGGATGACACGTTTGTGCTTTGGCGTGGTACAGTGTTGCGGCTTAATGCATTTTTTAGTACTTTGAATTCATTTGATTCTTATTTACAATTTACAATGGATGTTGGGGGTAGTTCTTTGCATTTTTTGGATCTTTCTATTTCCATATCTAATAATTGTTTGAAAACATCGGTGTATAGTAAGCCTACTGACCCACATATATATCTTAATGAAAATTCGTGTCATCCTGGTTCGCAAATACGTGGTATTGCCAAAGGTGTAGCTTTGAGATTACGTAGGATATGTTCTAATGAGGATGATTTTAAGGTTAAGAGTAAGGAATATATTAGTTATGTAATCGAGTGTGGCCATGATGAAACACATGTCAAAGAGAAGTTTAGGGAAGTTGCAGATAAGAAAGAAAGAAGGTTGAGGGTGGGTATTGCGTGTTTAGTGTTAAATATAATCCCAGAGCGCCTGATATTTAAAAAAAATTAAAAAAAATAAAAAAATTTAAGAAACACCGATCTATTATTGATGGTGATACACGGGCCAAGTCTATTTTACCTGAAAAGGCGATTCGGTTTACGTATAAACGGAATGCTAATTTAAAAGAGCTTTTAGCACCTTCTAATCGGTATAAGAACACCAATAATCAAGATGCGCTGGGCTGCTATAAGTGTTCAGCTAAGCGTTGTGTTGCTGTAATAACTTTATTATTACCGGTAGCACTTTTCGTTCAGCCAATACTGGGAAAGTTTACAAGATCAGGAAATCCCTTTCATGTAGTTCGGCTAATGTGGTATATCTCGCAGAATGTGTGGCTTGTGGTTTGCAGTACTGTCAATTTTAAGAGCCGACTTGCAAATTACAAATCGCACATAAAGCATAAACGTAGAACTTGCAGTACTGTTAATCACTTTTTGGACTGTCATGGTGTTGATCATTCGGCATTAAAATTTATGTTGATTGATCAGAGGCATGACAGTCTTAGAGAATGCGAGAATTTTTGGATTGGTGCTTTGTTGACCAATCGGGGAGGTCTTAACTGCGATCATGATTTTGTACAACAATTTTTCTTTATACTGTTTAGTACTATTGTTGGCATTTGTTCTATTCACGCATAATTATTAGTTAAGTTAGTTTAATTTATTCAAGATTATGTTTATATATAAAGGAACTTTAGATTGTATTTCATTTTCTGACGAAGGCTGTCACATGCAGTCGAAAATTTATTTATTAAATTGGTTTATAGTTGGTTTGGTCGTGGCCTTTTATTTTGTTATCTATAAATGTTGAATTGGCCGAGGCGGGTTTTGCTCTTTGTCGTTTACGTTTATATATATATATATATATATATATATATATATATACATATATATATATATATATATATATATATATATATATATATATATATATATATATATATATATATATATATATATATATATATATATATATATATATATATATATATATATATATATATATATATATATATACAACTTTTTGGGAGAAATGGAACGGCGAGATTATCACCCATAACCAATCACAAAACCTATCCGGTCCAGTCAAAATCGGTTGTAATGCAAGATTGATCATGAAGTCGTGAATCGAAAAACACGACACAGTAACTCGCAAGATTAAAAATTGAAAATCGACAAGCGCCAGGCACATGAGATCCACTCACACGCCAACTTTGATTTGATTTCATAAAAAACTCTGCGATTAGTGCTGGCATTTTAAATTTTCATCATGCACGCGTGCGTGCAAGATGGGCTTTTCTAGAAAAATTAAAGTTTTTCAACCTGATTTATGATATGCTAATTTATATTAACAAAATGCGTCTTGTTTGGGAAATTTAAAAGCAGTAGTAAAAGCCGGTTTATTGGGCTTTCAGAAAATGTATAGGTTTTGCAACAGCTATATTTATTTCGAGAGATATATCAATAGAACAGAGGAGTTCAATTTTGATGTTTTCCCCCCGGCAGGAAATAATGAACTTTCATCCGCAGAATTTGTACGAAATGGAGTAACAATTAAATTATTAAAATATCTGTAAAGGCAATCATTAGCCAGGAAAGTGAATACTCCTTTAAGACACCAGTACATATCTTCCGGCGCACATTTCCCATTATACCTTTATATATTATATATTATACCTTTAATTGTGCGCATGCTCCATAGATGTTCATATTCCCACAATTTCTTCAAGACCTTCCCATGTGCTGTTGAAATACCATCGCTACTTGTGATTAAATTGTTCGGGTGAAATGCTCGCTTAAAGGGCTACAACCGTGGAGTTTCGACTCCTGCCATATTGCCCTTGGGAAAGTCTGAGACAAAGGTCATATCAACGGCTACCCTCCTAATGTGAGGTTTCACAGCAACATTTAGTTACCTTGACACAGGTTAATATGGCAGATGACATCCTGCACTTGTGTGGGGTGGATGCTACAACCTTTGTCAAAGTTGGAAAGGTGCCACGACCAGCCTAGTGAGTTCGATAAGCGAGGTGGTATGTATGTACCATAACTCAATTCAGACTACTCTTCAACCGAACATTTTTATCTTAAAAATGTTTTAAAATTCTGAACCAAAATATTTTTCGTTTTTTTTTTAATATTCATTAATATTTATAATTTTTAACATTTAAATATTATTTTGTCTATATTTAAATATAATCGCAAAAGGCCTTTTCGTCGTACAGTTGATCGAGATAACGTTGAAAACCAACGTATATCTAAAGTGCCCCTATACTCAAACAATCGGATAACTAATTTGCACGAAGAAATTCTAGAATTGCTTGACAAAGGGGAAAGTATCGAGAGAGTGTTGACGAAATCATCTTAGACATTGACAGCGACTTAGATAGACTCATCTTAGATATCAACTATTTGAAAAGCTTATTGAAAACTGCTGCGTAGCCTCACATTTTGGGTACATTTTAGTAAATTAATACAATTTACTGCATGTTTCGCTGGGCTTGCATATGTGAACACAGCCCGAGTTAACGCCAAGCGGGCGTCTTGTTGTCCGCGAACTAATGCAAAGATTCTCTCCAGAATAACTGGATGAGAGAAACACAGATGAGAGATTAAAGAAAGAACTCGCAGAACCGTGGACGAAACGTCAACATGACAACGTATATAGTCGTTGCAAGGCATGCACGCGAATTGAAGCGAGTTCGGACTTCCGTTTTATTGGCAATGAATCGCAGTTGGAAAAGTTTACCGAGACCTGTAAACCCGCAAACCATTGCAAAGATTCTCTTCAAGATGAGAGAAACACAGATGAGAGATCAATCATGAAGACGGAATGGACAGCCGAAGGACAGGGAAATATTGTTATACTCTGTTGAAATTTATCCCATGAAACTCCGTAATATTAATCATTACGAAACGTTGTGTTTTTGTCCGATTTAAATAAATTCTATATCGAAATGATCACTTGAATCTGGCGAATCGAACGCTGTAGGTTTCGTTGAGAAAATACGTAAGCGTTTAAAGCGAGACTCTTCATTAAAATCAAAGGACATGATCACGGACATGGCTTCAAGATCTATTCGTCGTTTACCCGATGATTTAATGCTTTTATGTCCATTAAACCGATGTAATTTCGTAACAGATATGTTTCGTATACCTTGCCGTTGATATTTATATAAATTTTGACACCCGAAGACCTTCAATCGAACAGATATTAGAAAAATAGCATTGCCGTGTTTAGTGTTTACATTAAATTTCGTCTGCCCCAAAATGTGAAACGGATGTGACGTACACTGGATAGAGCCACTCTGAAAATGAAGCTTCCGGTTGGTCGCGGCGGCCATATTGGAAGGTCCCACTCGCTATATTTACTGTTGCGCAGTTAGAGTTTTCGTGTTTTAAAGCATTTTCTCCTTCGGGATCGGACATTTTTTTTATTGCGAGAAAAAGAGGACACGTGAAGCATTTTGAGAGAGAAATTGTAGTTGTTTGGCCCCAAATTCTTGGGAAAAACGGAATTTGCGAGTTCGATTGTACGAGCTCTCAGCCTCTCAGTGCCGTTATCATTCAGAATTTACTCAGAATATGGAATACTGCTAGAGGAGTAAAAGAATTCGGAAAATTTGATCAACTGAACAAGCTTTACTACGGACAACCGCTATGCCTATGGTAAGTCTTGAAATATAGCTATTTCGATTTTTGTCTGAGTACCGTCGTTGAGGAGTTGTGCACTAAAAAGTATATTTTAGTATGATGTATTAAAGCCTGAATTAGATAATCCCATCTGGTAGATTTTATGAATGCATGGACAACCTATTTTAATCATTACCCCGAGTTTTCTTTGAATAAAAATACATTGTTTATTGCAATTGATAATCGCTATTTGGTCTATTTTTGAGAGTGTTGACTGTGTACATGTTGGGGCGGTCCAACTGTGGGCCGTCAGAGACATATTCTTATAAATCATGTATTTGAGATAACCTATATGTGCACCAGTTTTATTGATCTATTCGAGAAAATGGTTTGTAAACTTTTGAGTATATTTGGTGGTTCAAGGAACCGGTTTTAAAATCTTTAGCCATCTTTCTTCTCTTTAACCATCTTTCTTTTCTAACCAACCGGTGATAATGAACGGTATTCATGCTGATGTTGGTAATAGTGACTGGCATTTCGATGGAGTGACGGTCAGAGTCAGATACTCTAGGTTAGTGTAGTCTTGAGAAAGATTGTTGATGTTGGTGGTAGTGATGATGTTTCGACAGCCTGTGCAGTTAAACAGGACCAGTTTACTGAGTTTTTTCTTATTTTCTTTCCACAGAGATGCTGTGTGGCTTCCTTACCAAGGTGGTAAAGTCTGACTTTGCAGTAGCACTTGATGATTTGTTTGATGAGTCCATAAACATGGTTGTCGACGTCAACTGCAGAGTCGAACATGTGGTCATATTATAATTCATTGAACAATGATGATATGTCTAATAAACATAATTTACATAAGTCAGAGAACAAATTAAATTCTTAAACTTTTTCATTTATATATACAGAATCAAACTACACAAGACAAAATACACTTGGTTCGCGCTAAACGCGATGCTGATTGAACGACGACCACAAACCGTATAATTTGATATTTTATTATTCGATCTAAATTAAGACAGCACAATTGTTTGATATGTAAACTTACTGGTTGTTCTATATGTATTTACATTAAAAGTACAAGCATGGTTCACTTACTTCTGTGGCAGGTCGTTATGTACAACTGATTAGCAATTCACTGGTTCACATTCGCTGTAATTTCTGGTTAGCATTCGTTGTATTCCTAGTTAGCGCATACTGTACTCATCGGCTTAAACTACCTTACTGACTTAAAGCTATGTAAATTCCTAAGTATAAGTGTAAGTGTTTAATTAACGTTCTTAATCATATACCCAATTAAAGTTCTGAATTATAGTGTTTATCATTAATCATTAAAAGTTTCTAATATAACGAAACAACACTCAAGAATTGTAAAAATATTCTTTAATCGAATGATTTATGATTTACAAAGTTTGAAAACTGTAAATAAGGCCCAGGTCAAACGTCGAACTTTTCATGAGTCGAACTCAATGCAAATGAACTTAAACAAAAGAGTTTCCTAATTTACATTGAGTTCGACTCATGAAAAGTTCGACGTTTGACCTGGGCCTAACACAGTTTAATTATATTCTGTATTAAGTTGTCATGTCACTTCACCTTTAAGTTCTTCCTTCATATATAGTTGTTTGATTTTCAACTACATGTACCTGTAACATACTCACAAACAATTTCTCATAAAAATTACAGAATATTCTGAAATGCCAACACAACAATGAACAAGTTACACAATACAGCTAATTTTATGGAAGGCACCAAATATATTAAATATTGCAAACTTATAGAGTAAAACATGCTCCTGTCACAGTCCCATGTGACCAAAGAAATATACTGCTTGTCGAAATCTACTACACCTACAAGCCAATCTATCTGTTGTGCCTTTAATTGCACCTCTGTCGCTTTTGAAAATAATCTACCGATTGAGAACATTTCACAATTACAGTATTATCTCACACTTGTATTCTAACTTGGCATGGCATGGCTTTTTTAAACAACATACTTTACATACGTTTTGAGTGACGGAATCGTCATTTTCAATCTCGTTCTTGTTCTTCTATTGCTTTCATGATAGTAAGACTCTCACTTAGATTGTTCATCGTCCGACTCGTACATGATCTAGTGCTTAATTTACTAAATTCGTTAATTTTTGCTGCTTTTCAAAGTTTCCTATCGTTGTTCGCTCCTTTGTAAACAAAATGGCTGACAAAATCCGTAATTCGGACCGGTCCATTACGGGAAATAACGGACCGGCACGTGACGTTTCTCAGCCAATCAGAGCACGCAATTTCACCGGAAGTAGCTTGTGCCATATAATAAAGTTAGTATATTAGTATTATCAGTATTAGGGTTATTTTTGAGGTTTCCTGTACTTAAACAGGTTTGCGAAACGAAAAGGTGGATAATAATAACCGACCCCAAAACAAGAAAGATCCTAACCCCTCGCCGAATGAGTTTTCTAACCCTAACCTGAATAGAAAACTCGTAAGGTGGCAGGTTAGGATCTTTGTTTTTTTGGGGTTGGTTATTAATTATTATCCACCTTGTTGTTTCGTTTCGCAAACCTGTTTAAGTACAGTAAACCGCAAAAATAACCCTAATACTGATACTAATATACAACATATATTGAGGACTTGGTGTAATCTACTATAAAGTGGATGTGGTGCAAATAGAGTAAATTAACGAGCAAATAGCTGACACGTTCAACCCTACCGACCCCAAAACAACAAAGGTCCTAACCCTTTGGCAAACGTTTTCTTGAGAAATAAACCACCCCCAAAGCTATAGAATATATCAAAGGAAAGTTAAATGATCTATTTACAACATACGTACAGCTTTATCCCGGTAGCTAACTTAGTTCTCTTTAAAAGCGCGGATAATCGAACACGCCCAAAATATAATTTTCCTAATACGGATACCATCTCGTAAACAAAAACACGGCTGTCTTTGACGAACGTTTTCTTGAGAAATAATCAACTCCCAAAGCTACAATATATATTAAAACAAAGATAAATTATCTGTTTACAATGTGCGTACAGCTTATCCGGCTTGGGGTTGCCCACCCTCCCCCTCAGGGGGAAAACATTGATAGGTGCATAAATTAACCAAGTTAATTCTATTTAAAAACCAGTAATATTTATAGTATTTACCAGTTTGCGTGGTTATGGTATCAGTTTTGGGCCACTTTAATACCTCACACAAGGTGGAGGCTATTTCATGATACGGTAGAGCACCTAGTCACCAGGACTTTCGTTATTTAAAGACCCCGCTTTAAATTTCTGATTCGATTCAGTAATAACCCTGCTTTTAACAACCCTGCTTTTCTGAATCGAAACAGAAATTTAAAGCGGGGTTTTTAAAGAACGAAGCATATATATACAAACAATCACCAAAGTCCTGGTGACCAGGTACAGTCTCCACCGTATTTTGGTCGAGGGTCTGACGTCAAATTTATGTGCGGATGTTTAGATAATCACGAATGTTCAAGGAGCTATCGTGTTCTGTTTAGGGAACCTAGGGTTTCAAACAATTAAAGAAAACAAACGAAAAGTAGTTGAGGGATATTTAAGTGGACAAGATGTCTTGCTCCTACTGGGTCAGACAAGAGTCTGACTTTCCAAGTTAGCCCATTCGCTCTCGACTACTGTAAAAATAGTGACCGAAACGATATCCAAACAGTTTGCCTTGTGATCGCTTCTTTGTTTTCACTCATGAAATATCAAATCTCTATTTTGCGTGAAAAACAAATTGAAGCAGTCATGGTTCTGAGGGCTCAGAGGAGAAAAATAAAGCAAGGTAAATATAACCTCGTATTCGTGAGTCCTGAAACAATATTCAGCAGCCATCGTACTATACGATAATCGCATTGAAAGACAACTTATACAAGCAGTATTTATCGATGAAAGTCATTGTATTGTCAAATGGTAAATCGTTTTCAACCCAGAACTGATAAGAACGATTCATTATCTAAAATATATTAAAAGTACATCGACAATTTTCGCGCCAAATATTCAATAATATTCGAATTCCAGCAAGTTAAACAAGTCCGCCTCTCACCTTTCCGCCCACCTATCCGCCTTTCCTAGCCCTCTCGCTTTTATGCTCACCCGCTTTTTTTTGCCCGCCCGCTTTTCAAACCAACCCTCGAAACAAACCCGTTTCGAAACAATCAAGAGGTTGACTTGGAGCAAGTCTAACATCGAGGTGACAATCGCAAGAAATATCCTGATGTAGACGGTCCTTTCACCCGAAATATCCGCGGACATGGTTGGCGAAATGCAACGCTGTCAATTCCGACTTGAATTCGTTTATTTCAATTCAGGTAAACCAACTGCCATTTTATTTTCTTTCGATAAAAACCCACAAATCTGTAAGCCGTATTTTACAGGTACTTGAACGTGAATGGTTTTTTCACTCACGCAATCAGGCTATACATACATATTGGTGTAAATTTAGCAATGGCAATTTCCTTGGAAATACGGCTAAACTTATAACATGTTTCACTGCGAAGACGATTATACGTTATAATGCGATTAAGTATTGTTTATAGATTGCCATTATGTCAATATCCAACAAATTGATCAAAGTAATGATGACCAAAACCGTCAAATGTTTATACAGTCCAGAATTTACAGTCCAAATCATAATTGCTAGCCATAACTAATCAAAAGTCCAGACGATGAAATTATAGTACTATTTTAAAATTAAACCAATCAATGAAAAGTGAACTAGTTGTCAAGGCATTCCATGACATGAATTTGAAGAGTATCCAAATCCGGAAACGATTCCTGACATTTTGGGCAGACTTTTGTGCACAAGTTATTTTCTGATTCTAAGCACTCTACAACATGCGTCTGCAGTGTATCGAGGTCGGGAAACATGCGATCACATTTTGGGCAACGACCACCTGACACCTGTCGGTCCATATCGGAGTCTGTCCGCGCCTGAGAACCGTAATTTTGCCCAATTTGACCACGTGGTGCAAGAAACCTATCATAAAATCCAGTCCATGTATTCGCGCCTTCATCCGGGTTGTTTACTGCCTGTTGAAAGCTGCCACTGCCGTGACGTCTTCGCATTTCAGCCATTCTGCTGCCTGTCGGGTCGTTTGCTTCTTCTAAAAGTTGCTCATATTCATAGCGAAGTTTTATCAATTCTTCTCTTAGTCGTTTACATTCCTCCTCGTGTTTCTGGCCGGTTTGCCTTTCAGTGTCAAAGTCCACTTGAAACACTTCGATCTAAGAAAATAATAAACATAACAATGACTAGCCTGGTGGAGTTAGGGGGAGGTGGAAAGCGGAAAGGCGAAATGGGGAGCGGGGGAGGGAACGCCTGCACGAAAAACCCATGCATTTTGATTTCCGCCCACATGAAGAACTGTCAAAAACAACCAATCAGCGACTAGCGGGCTATCCTCAATGATTAAGACATTCACTTCGGGCCGAATCGTGAAATATCCATGTCTGAACTCCGTAAAAAGCTTGACTGCATCTGGGGGAAACAAGATTTATTTTGAAAATTTATTCAAGCAATCGTGTAGACATGGAAACACAGAGTTGATTCTGATTGAGGCTTGTAAATCAATCGGCTTTGCATTACTACGAAGTGAAACTTTCTCCGAGCGGGTTTATAGGTCTTGCGGCAGAAAAAATAAGTATTATCAAATTTGGTGTAGATATACTCCATAGGGCATAAGCGAATTCATTTTCTTATTCGAAAATGTCAAACTGAACAATTTTCCATTACTTTTGGGCCAATGTTTTCATGATTTCATCACTCGTATATACATTTTAGTGAATGTCGTGGCTTCTGATTGGTCAGGAGAGGAATATTCCAGTTATAAGAAGGTTTGTGATTGGATAACGCTATTACTGGTCTATCACCAATAGACCACAAGTAGCTCAGCCAATCAGTGTGCCGAATTTGTAATAGACCACGAGTTGGTTGATAATAATAGAAAATATATACGACGAGAGCGAATGGATTATATAGCCAAACACTTACTCGAGCTCGTTGTCTAATTTTTAAATAGCCTAGTAGTAGAGGAGCCAATCAAATTGCGAGAAAGCTAATATCCTACTAGTAGCTATTTAATAAATATATATACCCGATTTATGAAAAATAATAAAACATGGATTATGGAGTGACCCTCTCCTTTACGAAAATGGAGGTAATCATGGTATTATAATGATAAAACCTAAAAACAGTTTACTGCATGGTTATTAAATATACAAACCTGCTGTTTCAATAGAGGAACGGTTTCCAGTTCACTAGCAAGATTTGCGTGATCTTGTTGCAGTTTACGATAATCTACCTCTTTGTTTTCAACCATTTCTTCGGCACTCAATAACTGCGCGGTAAGACTGTCGATTTTTGATTTGTACCCAGCAACTTCAGCACCACTTGCCCCGCGATGAAGCTAAACGACGAAAAAAGACATTAAAAAGATCAAAAATCACTGTCGATGAATCAATCACAGCATTAGAAAATGAGGACAGTGCTTATTATATAGATATCGATAAAATATTTAACAATTATAACACGAGCTCGTGCACGACGAGAGTGAATGGTGTATAATTGTTTTATAACATAGACACTTGTCGTATTTTCAGCTATATTTGCTGTTTTTTTATCAAGAAAATACCGATTTCAGTTTAGCAAAACATTTTGTTTTTTTTCATTACTAGTGATATATGAACTGACCCACGTCACCGAAATGTTTTTAGTGGGGTCCCGTAATACTTCACAAGATTATATTACATTGCATTACTTTAAATTGCATTGCAGTGCAGTGCAGTGCAGTGCAGTGCAGTGCAGTGCAGTGCAGTGCAGTGCAGTGCAGTGCAGTGCAGTGCAGTGCAGTGCAGTGCAGTGCAGTGCAGTGCAGTGCAGTGCAGTGCAGTGCAGTGCAGTGCAGTGCAGTGCAGTGCAGTGCATTACATTACGCTATATTACATTACATTACATTAACGCATGTAACATTACATTCAGGGGCGGATTAACATATGGGCAACTGGGGCACATGCCCAGGGCCCCGAGCTTCTGACGGCCCCGAGATTCTGAGGGCACAGTTCAAATTTGAAACGCAGGGGAAAAAATCAGACCACAAAACCAAAAAGTCATTTCAAAAATTAAAAATCTTGAAATATTTTACAGAATCATTATATAGATCAGTAACAATAACACATGCAGAGTAACAATAACACATGCCTATTGTCTAATGCAGTGTACCTACGGATTTAACTTAAATTACTTTAAAACCCCAGACTCAGCAGTCAATATTTATATTAGTAACTGATAAGCGATAACTGTTCCCATGCACCGCAGCGGCAGAGACGGTCCCGACAATCTAAATTTGCCCCAGGGCCCCGAGGGTCCTTAATCCGCCCCTGATTACATTACATTAAGTCAAGTAACATTATACTACATTACATTACGATGTCTGTAGAGTGTGTATAAAAAACCCGAAACCGGCAGAAAATTTTTTAGTATTCTTTAATTGTGGTAGTTTGAATGCCCTTGACACCTCTGAGACAGCAAAAGAAAAAGCTTTTAAATACCTTCACCATGCATACACTTAAAAGTTATCTTAATCGCCCGAGGTGTATAAGACAGTGTTTTTATACGCAACCGTGGCTCAGAGGTGTATAGGATTTTCAAACTACCACAATAGGTTGTTTTAAATTAGAATACTCATTATAATTTTCTGCCGGTTTCGATTTTTTGATACACACTGTATAATAACAACAGTTATCCAGACCATGGTCAATAATGTTATCCGCTTTAGCCTTCGGCTAATCATATAGTTGACCTTATCAAAGTTTTGAAGCTTGGCATGGCGATGTTCAATGAAATAAAATCAAAGGTTTGCGGTTATACACCATGTTTATTTTAAAGATATTATTCGCTGAGCTTTCGTCCCGTAAACTCACGACTTGGTCAGAGCAAGATTCTTTGGAACAAGACCAGTCTGATCTCTAACGTCCACAACTATTTTTCGAGAAGGACACGAGAATCTATAGAAATATTCAAGCACGAAACAGTCCAACAAGAAGGCCAACCTTTTTTTTAATTTTTATTTTATTTTTAGTCGATTTTATTAGATATTAATGTAAATACAAAAAATACCCAAACGGAAAGAGCGCGAACGGGACTCGAGGACCCATGCGAGGCGCCTTCCCGTTGAAATTAAAAACACATAAGTCATAGATCAACTGATTGGAATTCACAATGCACCAACACACGCGCAGCCCAAACCCCATTCTTCCGAACTCCACTGAAAGAACAAAATGAATAAATTAAACTGGGTGGAATTCAGAAGAACGAGGTTGAAGCTGCACACATACAACGATGCTCCGTGGAATCCAAGCAGTTGGCACATTGGAAAACTATCAGTGACAGGAGCAGTTACGGTATAATGACCATGTACAAGTCATATCAACGTCAAAAGTAGATGTTAGTAATGATAAATAAGTATTGAGTAAAAATCTTTTGAATGTTGCAAGACTGCAGAGACTATTGGGTGGTGCTATTTTACAAACAGAATTCCAGAGAGGAACAATTCTGTTAAAGTAGGAGGCTTGGAAAGTACTAGTTTTACAGGATGGTGCTTTAAGCATAAGGGTAGGATTTTTAATGACACTTGGACTGCGCTATTGTTAGATTAGATGTCTAGTCGGACAAAAATATTTATAGTTATTTGATCTAAGTTTGTTGACGAATAAACAGTTTTATGTTAGCTAAATAATTTTATCAATTTAAGTCAATTAGAAATATATTTTAATTAAAGTTTTTGTGGTGACGCAAGCGTATGCTTGCGCGCGCGATTTCGTTGCAATTTGTTGACGTGTACAAATAACTTTGTAATTCTTGTTTTTACCAGTTCACGTTTAGTCACGCTCTGACGAAGTCCTGAGTTTACGGGACGAAAGCTCAGCGAATAATATCTTTAAAATAAACATGGTGTGTAACCGCAAACCTTTGATTTTATTTCATAGTTGACCTTGTTTGAAAATCACATCCCTGACAGTCTTAGGAGAACTCTGCGGTGCAATGAGCCTCTGGAACTATGTGCAAGCAGGAATGACCTCACAGAAGTACCAGCATGGGTAATACTCAGACCATTAAAGGGGCGTGACCACCTCTCTGTACGCCTGAAAACATTAGGGACTTTAAGCAAAGACTACGGCCACGTCAAGATTGACTGCCCCTGCACAATAGAATGTTATACCCAAAACAACGGGCATTCGTCATTTTTAATCCCTGGAGAATTCAACACGCCGTATACTCGTTCTATCCACAACGTTGCCGTGAGCATTTTCACGTTTTCACGACAACGTTATCGGTCTAGAACGTAGAAAGCTTTATGTTGTTTTAACCTCAACCCGTCAACTGTAGGATTGCTTAGAAATGTTTTTGTGGGAGAAAAAGACATTTAGCATTCGTTGAAACGTCCATGATGTGGAATTTCGTTGAAATACTAAAATGAAAGTGATTTTATTTGTAGCCGTAGTCGTCCTAGTTTGCTTAAACTCCCTAATCTCCATAATACAGGGTGTATCAAAAAAAGCGCAACCTCGGAATTTCCCAAGAAATCCACTTTGTTTTTATTAGCACAAAAGATTTTAGGCCTCTGGGAATTTAACTGTTGTTGATACTTGTAAACTAAACAACTTTCCATTAAATAAATGCATAAATTTCGATTCAATTCTGCTTTACGTGCTCGAGTTTGTAGCATTAAAATTAGACAGTTATGCCCCTGGAATACGATTACAAGCTATTTTAAATTCCCAGAGGCGAAAATCTTCCGAGGTTGCGCTTTTTTTTATACACCCTGTATAATACGGCCGCTCGAAAGTGAGGTTCTGTTGTTGGGAACTAGTCTTGAAGTGCAGCGTGACGTGAGTTGAGTGTTGGTGCGAGTTGAGTGTTGGTGCGAGTTGAGTGTTGGTGCGAGTTGAGTGTTAATGAGAGTTGAGTGTTGAGATGTGAAGGAGATAAAACAGTGAGTGTGCTATTTTAGTGATGTGCGTAAGTTTAGACCTAAGGAATGCGAGATCAGTCAGTCAACGAGTGTTGAATGAATGTAGGATGTTAACCAATGAAGAAAGAGAGAGCTACGAGTTGTGAGTGAGACAAGAGTTTGCGTGACAGTAGAATTAAGTAATTAAGGCGATATATTATTGGGAATTTGAGCTTGTGATTTCAGTTTTGTGCAAGAGGCTTGACTCCGATCGAGTGAATAAATAACGCGAATAACTTGGAATTTGTAACTTGTGTTTTGTGGTCCCACACTGTTAGGCCCCACCAACTCGCGACTAATGTACATGTGGTTTATAAGAATTCAACAATGACGTAGATGGGAATACGTTCACCGATTAACTCGCCAAAATTAATGGCCGGGTCCACCACCGAGTCCCGAAACACTGCGGTGGATTACGAGCACTGCCTGTGACGATCACCAACGCCAGCCTGCGAAACAGTTACCTAAGGATAGTGTTGGCCCAAAGGACCCAACCCGAAGTATGGCGATACCTCAGGTCGCACCAGCTGCATAACCTCAAGGTGGCGGCCGGCTGCTGGGAGGTAGCGCATTCCAGGCGACCAAGGCCTCTACTAAACTGACCGGAACGCAACTCAGCAACGACAGAGAAAGATCATCTGCGTGCAAATTGCCCAGCCCGGAACGGAGGGAATGGCGTTGCTGCACTCGCAAGAGGAAGCTAAAGGACGACTTCACTCTTTCCAACGAGTAATGTGGCACAGGTGGAAGGCCCTCGTTCCGGTCGAGCCAGAGCCGATGGCGAATGAAGCCGAGCAGAGCTACGAAGCCAGCGGGGATCTGGTCAGCTGGGATAGCCAAATTGGCGGTCGCGGGAGTCGGCTAATTGACCTTGATTTGTATGATCTCGGTCCGCCTTCAGTAACCCGAATTCGGCAAATGACCTTTGGACTGGTTAACTTAACCTAATCCAATAATTGTTTAAGGTGGGTCCATATAGAAATTTTCATTAAACCATGCATTCGGGGGTCACCGTGCAAGATTTCAACAAACTCACGTGACCAGGGCGCTCATATACTTCCAAGAGCTGCTAGTATGTTAGAAACGTGCTTTCCCGGTCATTTCCCAGTCGGGAGGCTATTTTTATCAAGAAAACAATATTTTTGTTTCTGAAAACAATGGCATTACGGTTTTTTTTATAATCTTCCTATTGATCGTTCGTGTTTGAAGGAAAACATCAATGCAAAAAAAATGGGGGAGCACCATGCTCATTTTCCAAAATACGTGAAACAATAGGCCAGTTTGAAGGGAATTTGTTACGCGTGTCTCGGAATAGCAATAGACCCAATGTTACTGAAATTAACGGAATTCAAAAAAATAAAGCTTAAATATATAAATTCTAAGAGTATATCAAACTGCCATACACCTAAATTAAAAAAACCCGGTTTCAAGCTACCTTAATACACTACATGTGGGACCAAGTGCCGTATTTTAGTATCATTCCGTAAGCATGTTGCTACTTGTTGCAAAGGTTAAAAAATCAGAAAATATCTCCCCTGTGCTTCGTAATCTTCACTGGTTGCCAGTGAGATCAAGATACTGATAATTACTTTCAAAGCTTTACATGGCCAGGCACCTATTTATATTACTGATTTACTAACTAAATATAAACCTACTCGTACTTTAAGATCATCTAACCGAAATCTGTTACTTGAGCCAAAATCACAGAACATTCTCGGTTGCAGCAGCAAAACTGTGGAATTCATTACCACAGGAAATTAGAAGCATTGATATGTTCAGTAGTTTTAAGTCAGCACTTAAGGTGATTCCTCAGTTTTGCATTGCGCACATGTACTGCGCACATCCAATAATCAGTGTTTTTATGGCCATTATGCAACACTTATGTACTGGTAGGGAAGAGTTATTAAGGGACTAAATCAATTGTTTTCCGAGAACGGTTACACAAGTCTAGCTAGGGCTCCCTGTGCAAGTAGGTTTGTAAACTACTTGATAGTCGGTGACCATAATTTTTTCCTTAATAATTCTTTTCTTCTACCACTTTTACGTGAAACTTAGAGAAAAATCATTTCTACAACTTACAATATTTTACATTTTTGATGAATGTTTCTTCAAATAACATGTCAAAGAATATGGGAAACGACCTTTCTTCATCATAATAAACCCTGTTAGCTGTTTCTTTTTCCCTAAAATACCATGTTTTCTTGTATAAAATTACTAGTTGCGAAAAATAAAAAATTATCTTTGACAAAAGGTTCAAGAAAAACTTGTGCAATGCGGTTTTTACTCAACTCGTAAATTGGTCACAATGACGTCACCATACTGAGTAAGAGGTGATCTGCGATATGCCATATCTTCTAAACAAGGACGGTGACCCCACCTTTTTTTTTTGGTTTTAATATAAGTATAATTTGGTTATAATATAAGTATGTCAATAACTTTAAGACTGGGAAGTTTCAGCAAATTTTCGTTTCGGAAAGAATTACTGAGGAATTACCTAGGCTTTATCTCATAATGAAACTGTAATTAGTTTTATACAGTAAGTAACAATAAGAATATATTGTTGTAAGAGCATTGAGACTATTGTATAATGCTCCTAATACGTCTTTATTATTATTATTATTATTATTATTATTATTACGCCCGCCTTTTATACTTTTTACATCAAATCCACTGGTCAAGCAACACCAAGTCCAAGTGTAATGCCATTGTCCATATAACAAACAGAACATTACACGGTTGCTCAAATATATGAATTTTATGCCAAGGAAATATCTCACTATCCACCGCAATCAACCGTGTAATTTTCTCCTCTGTTACGGTTACACCATTCGAAACATGCATTGACAATGCGTTTACCTGACTGTCTGCAAGGAGCTTCTCATTCTGACCATAAAGTAACTGAAGTTCATTTCTATGGAGAATAAAATCAGAGTCAATTGAGTTGACGATTTGTCCGTCCACGCACACCGCTCTCTCGTGTTTCCGTCGCTAAAGGCTGCTTTCCAGTTCCGCGTTTTTTCGCGCGTACATAAACGTACGTAAAAACCTTTTACGTACGTTCACGTACACGTGAAGAAAAACGCAGCACTGGAAAGCAGCCTTACTGTAAGTCTCCTCACCGTACGATTCTACATAGCCTCCTAAACCCAAGGCTGTGCGAGCAATGTTTTGGCTGGAATTTCAGGGCAATATAGGGGTTGTTGGGATTTGTGAAGGGATCGCTGACAAAGAGGCATAGTGGCCTACGAACAAATACAAGGCATTGACGAGCAAATACAAGGCATTGACGAGCAAATAGATTGCCCTCGTACCAGCCCACTGGATGTGGGATTGTTAACACGTTACTGTGAGCATGCGTCTAACAGTCAATTTCTAATCCCACATGCTTAGTCTGTCTCACTATTCTAGTAATCTAGCTCCCCAAATAGGAGAGTGTACGTATACAGTCGGGGCCATCATTAGATGGCCTGAAAACACAGGCGGGGGTTATGGTTAGAAAACTCGTTAGGCGGGGCGGGGCGGGGCGGGGCGGTTAGGACCTTTGTTGTTTTGGGGTCGATTACAATCCAGTTAACTAGGAGGCAGGTACGAGGGTGCAACGTATCAGCTATTTGCGCTTTAAAGGGAAATGGCAATAAAAAATGTCTTTGTCTCATTTGAAAGAACATTTAAAATAATATATGAAGACCTTTTAAATTTCCCCGTAACTTCCTTAATTTTTGAAATATCTGTGAACAAAAATATCTGCAATCCGCCATCTTGTTTTATAATTAGATCTAATTAAGTGACGTCAAAACCAGGGTAAACATTCTAAAAGTTGTAAGTAATTGCCCAAATATCAGTGGAATGCGTTCAAATAGATTGCCAGTTCACTTAAAAGTATACAACACCCAAAACAACTACGATTTAGCATATATAATGACTCGATAATTGCTGATATAAAAAACATTTCTACCCTGGTTGTGACGTCACGCATATCCAAGGATGGATATGCATATCCAAGATGGCGGAATGTTCAATGTTCTTTGTTAAAAAGAAGTGAAATATTTACAGAACCAAGAACGATATGGAAAATCTGTAAAAGGTCTTCATATATCATTTTAAATGTTCTTTCAAATAAGATAAACTTAATTTTTTTGCCATTTCCCTTTAACGTACTCTATTTGCTCGTCAATGCCTTCTATTTGCGCCTCCTTATAAGGAATACATATCTATCCAAAGAGGGGATGAAAAATTGCGCATTTAATTTCCCTCTTCCCCATGCTCTTGCTAATTTATCTGGCTCGCTCAAAATATTGCTGACATTGCTTGCACAGCCTTGGAAGCTATTTGACTCGGTTGTGTCCACACAGCTAACATTTTTACTATCGTTTAGTCATTTACGAAGGTCAACCAAAGTTGAAGATGAGCACGGCGGTAAGAAAACATTAAAACATAAATTTGAAAAGAATCTTTATATCTTAAATCTTAATATCGCATATTTATCGAATTTTCATATTTATATTCATACTGTAACGTATTCCACACTGTAAAGCTTTATTCTTATTTATTTACTATCGTTGTTTGGGAATGAATATGTTCTTGTTGGGAAATATTAGTATTTTCATTGTAATTTAGTTAATTAGTTATAGATCAAGGTAAAACATGTATTAGTTAAGAAAAGACCAGAACATTACTCATTAGAGCGCGGTAAACAAGTCATGTAAAAAGTAGATTAATATAAGTAGGAAAGGGAACTTTTACTGATTAGCAGACCACAATAACAGGAAAGAACTGACGCGCGCCTTCGTAGGAAGTGCGCAAAGGAAAGAGGTTATTGTGGGAAGAAATTAGGAACTACGTGTGAGTTGTTTTCTAGATGTGTGACCTAGAGTGACCTTGGAACAAATATCTTCCTATTGGTTACAATATAAATAAGAGTGCATGATGAGTGTTGAGGAGAAGGGGAAGTGAGAGTTGAAGTGAAAGCAAGAATTGCTGTTGATGTAGAGTGGACGGAGTTGACCGTCAATTGAGTGTGCACACGACCGTGCAACAGAGTGTTACGATTAGTATAAGTACTGTATAAGAGTGTGTAACCGAACGTTTGTAGAAGTTATCTGTATGTCATAATAAAAGATTGAACCGAAAGATACAGTCCCATTTGATCGTGAGAGCCAGCGACGCGTGCAGAGACTTTGATTGAAGAGTTCTGCGACACTTGGTCCTTCGAGCCGGATAGAGACATGGCAGATCAACTGAAGAAACGACGAAAAACGAGAACGGGCCATCGAGCGTATGTGACGAAGATCCTACCAGAGGCGATGGCCATAGTTAAAGAATTTACAGCCGACAGACGAGATAGAGCAATACAATTAAAAACGTCCCTGGCAGAGCAACTAAAAACCATCGAGCCCATTGACCAAGAAATCCTCGGACTCTTGGAAGAGGAAGAAAGCACGACCGAGGAAGAGACAATTGAAGAAATCGAGAGAAGTTGCCATCTGCGAAGCGAGATAAAGACTGTGATCGAACGAATGGAAGAGATACTGGTGAGACCAGTCATCGACGTGTCCAAACCGAACGAACAACCACCGACCGAGAAGCCACAAAAGAGTATCCGAGCGAGACTTCCCAAATTAGAAGTCAGAAAATTTAATGGAAAGTTGGAAGAGTGGCAGGAGTTCTGGGACTCCTTCCAAAGTGCAATCCACCACAACGATAGCTTGTCAGATGTTGACAAATTCAGCTACCTAAAGGGGCTGATTACCGGTTCAGCGAAAGCCGCGATTGCTGGGTTTGCATTAACCTCGTTGAACTACGCATCCGCCATCGAGCTGCTAAAGAAGCGCTATGGAAAAGACACCTTGATAAGACGAGCGCACATAAGCGAACTGTTGAACGTTCAGGCCGTTTTCAGCGCGCGAGATTCGTCGCGGTTGAGAGCGTTTTTCGACACCATCGAGACGCATTATCGAGGATTGGAAGCTCTTGGAGTTGACGAGTCGTCGTATTCGGATATCGTGGTACCGTCGCTGTTGGAAAAGATCCCGGAAACAGTTCGTCTGACAATCACCAGAGGTCAAGCGCATACAGAATGGTCCACGAAAGATCTTCTCGCTGCATTAGAAAGGGAAGTCGAGCTGCGTGAGGAGTACCAGACTGCGGCAACCCGCCAGAACCGAGACCGAGACGAAGATCGAAAGAAACGAGTGAATGGACCACCGACAACGAATGCTTTCCTGACGAAGAATGGAGAAGCCTGTGCATTTTGCCTTGGAGGGCACCCGCACGAAGATTGTGTGAAGGTAACGGACACGAATGAACGTAAAAAACTGATTATGAAGTTTGCTAGATGTTTTAATTGTCTTAAGAAGGGTCATAGGGCCCGCGAGTGTAAAAATCGTGTTAGTTGTAAGAAATGTAAGGGTAACCACCATACGGCCATCTGTGAGGAAAGAAAGAGAGAAGAGAGTAGGGAAGAGGTCAAGATTGTAACTTCCGGTACTGAGAGTTCGCCCAACAATTTTCATGTTGGTACAAGTAGCCGTGTTGCCCTTCAGACTGCCCAAGCCCTAGCCAAGGGAAGGGGGGAGGCGAGAATAAGAGTTTTATTCGATTCAGCAAGTCAAAAATCCTTCGTCACGCAGAGAACGGTAAGGTCCTTGGGTCTTGATCCAATTAGGAAGGAATGGCTTGCGGTCAGCACATTTGGCAAACAGTTAACAGATTCGCGACTGCGAAATGTGGTTGTGGTTAATTTATTTCCCCCGGGGGGAGGAAAAGCTATGCGAGTGGAGGCCTATGTTGTGCCTGATATTTCTCGAATTCAAAACGAGCATGTTGAAGTGGTAAAACACGATTTCCCTCATTTGCAGGACATATGGTTCTCAGATGTTTGTAGAAAGGGAGAAGACTTAGAGATAGACTTACTGATAGGAGCAGATTATTTGTGGAGTTTTCAGACAGGCTGTATGGTAAAAGGAAATGTAGATGAGCCAGTAGCAGTAGAAACGAGTTTAGGCTGGGTACTTTCGGGGCCATTAAAAGGCAGGTCAGAAAGCAGCAAACAGTTTGTAGCTCATGTAAGTTGTGTTCCAGAAGAACAGAAGGTAAATAATCGATTAGAGAACGACATTAAGAAGCTGTGGGATTTAGAAACGCTAGGTATCACAGACAGTGACGAAGTTCATGAAGAGTTTGTAGATAACATTTTCTTTAACGGTATCAGGTATTCTGTAAACCTTCCTTGGAAGGAAGGGCATGATAATCTACCGAGTAACTATGCAACGAGCTTGTCACGCATGAAAGGGCAAGTTAGAAAACTTCGAAAGGAACCAAACCTTTTAGATGAGTATGACGCGGTAATTAAGGAACAGATAGATTCGGGAGTGGTGGAAAAAGTCTCGCAATTAGAGCAAGCAGATAGAGTTCATTACTTGCCACATTTAGCGGTTATTCGGAAAGAGGCAAGTACGACGAAATTAAGAATTGTTTATGACGCATCAGCAAGGGAGGGTAATGGGAAGGGAACGTCACTGAACGACTGTTTACACGTTGGTCCCTCGCTTAACCCCCTGCTTTTTGATATTTTAGTGCGATTTCGAGAAAACAAAGTTGTTTTGATCGGCGATATAGAAAAAGCATTTCTAAATATCGAGGTTACGAAAGCGGATAGAGATTGTTTACGATTTTTGTGGTTGGCGAACGTGCACGATCCGAACTCGGAAGTTTTGGTTTATCGCTTTTGTCGAGTAGTTTTCGGCTTGAATGCCTCGCCTTTCCTGTTAAATGCCACCATCAGACATCACCTTTCGAAATATAACGAAGAAGACCCCGAATTTGTACGAGTAATGACGGAAAGCTTTTACGTTGATGACTTAGTGTCTGGTGGGAAAACTGATACGGAAGCTTACCAACTGTATACGAACAGCAAAAAGAGATTAGCGGAAGGAGGGTTTAAGTTGCGGAAATGGAAAACGAACCGTAAACATTTGAGAGATCAGATTTCTAGAGATGAAAATGGCTCGCAAGTGCAAAATATTGCAAATGATGAGCCAGAAAGTTACGCCAAATTAACGCTTGGATCGAGGGTGAACCCAAAATATGAGAAGGTACTAGGGCTGTCATGGGATTGCGAACAAGATAAAATCCAATTTAGTTTTCAACAGATCGTAAGTGCCGCAGGCAAGGTCAAACCCACAAAGCGCAATGTTTTGAGTCTATTAGCAGGGTTATTTGATCCCTTGGGAATAATTAGTCCGGTATTGGTGTGCATGAAACTTCTGTTTCAAGAGTTGTGCACAGCGAAAATTGGTTGGGATGAAGAGCTTCAAGATGAAGCAAAACAGAAATGGGAAGGCTGGGTGGAAGAACTTCGTAAGGCCGAAGCAATTACGATCGACCGGTGCCTGTACATTGATCCCCTAGAGAATGTTTCCGAATATCAGATACATGGGTTCGGAGACGCTAGCAGCAAAGCATATTGCGCGGTTGTTTATTTAGTCTGCCGAACCGAGGGGAGATTGTATGCGCGATTGATAGCAAGTAAATCGAGAGTTGCCCCGCTAAAAACATTGACAATTCCTAGGTTGGAGTTAATGTCCGGCAGATTACTAGCGCAGCTCGTTCACACTGTTAAGACTGCTTTACAAGCGCAAATACGGTTAAGTAAAGTTACGTATTGGCTAGACAGCAAAACTGCGCTTTGCTGGATTCAGAATCGAGGAGAGTGGAAACAATTTGTTCGACATAGGGTTAATGAAATTTTGAGATTATCAAACAAAGACGCTTGGAGGCATTGCCCAGGTGAATACAATCCTGCGGACATAGGATCTAGAGGGGCAGGGGCGATTAAATTGAAAGAAAACATCCTCTGGTGGCAAGGACCACATTGGTTGTCAGAAGAAGACGATATGTGGCCAGTCGCAACGTGCCACACGGAATCATTGGACAGTCGAGCGGAAGAAAAGAAGACAGCTACAACTATGACTGTCGAAACGCGTGATTTACCAAGCATTGCGGGCATAATAAACCTGAGTGATTATAGCAGTCTATTAAGACTCAATAGAGTTTCCGCGTGGGTGTTACGTTTTGCGCACAATTGTAGAATAAATGGTAAACACGTCCCCTGTCGTGAAGATAACCTTACACGAGCTGAGTTAATCAGAGCGGAAGAGGAATGGATTAAAGCAGCGCAAGTCTGTTTAAAAGCGCAGGAAAACTTTAAGCAGTTAGAAAGCAAATTCGGTCTTTCAGAAATTGAGGGCGTATTAAGATGTGTCGGAAGGCTGACTAATGCGGATCTAGAGCCGGAGGCAAGAACACCAGTGATCTTGCCCAATGACCATGAGTTGACATGGATGATTATTCGCGAGTGTCACGAGCGTGTACATCATTGCGGTACCAGAGCAACCTTAACAGAATTGCGAACGAGATATTGGGTGCCAAAGGGCAGACAAACCGTTAAAAGGATCGTGAACAGCTGTGTAACGTGCAAAAGATGGCAGGGACCGGCTTATAGTGCACCGAAAGTTGCACCGCTTCCAGAATTTAGGGTGCGAGAGGTTCCGGCCTTTTCTAAAGTCGGAATTGATTTCGCAGGGCCATTGAACGTAAAAGTATCGGGAGGGGGCACCAGTAAAGCCTATATAGCCATATTCTCATGTTGTGTTACTAGAGCCCTACATTTAGAATTAGTTCACGACCTTTCGGCTGAGACATTTCAAAGAGCGTTAAGACGATTCTCCGCGAGAAGGGGCACGCCAAGATTGATTGTGTCAGATAACGCAAAAACATTTAAAGCGACAGAAAAGGCGTTAGAAAAGATTCAGAACCACCCGGAGTTTAGAGCAGACTTAGATAACTTAAAAATAGAGTGGAAATTCAATCTAGAGAGAGCGCCATGGTGGGGAGGATTCTTTGAGAGGATGGTAGGGAGTGTGAAAAGATGTTTGAGAAAGGTGTTAGGAAATGCTAGACTAACGAGTGACGAGCTGTTGACAGTATTAGTTGAGATTGAGGCTACATTAAACTCACGACCACTGACGTACGAGTACGACGAACTGGACGAAGAAGCACTGACACCTTCACATTTAATATTCGGTAGAAGAATAAAGTCGATGCCATATGAGTCAATAGAGGAAGAGATGGAAGGTGAAGATAGCTGCAGTAGACGGTTTAGATTTTTGAGTTTACGGTTAGCGCATTTTTGGAAGAGATGGAGAAACGAATATCTTGCAGGTCTAAGAGAGTATCACCGAAATAGCGTAGCAAGTGAGAAGAGAGTTATTGGTGTTGGAGATGTAGTTACGGTACATGAAGACAATGTAAAGCGAGGTAGATGGAAGACGGCCGTTGTAGAAAGTCTTGTAGAGGGGAAGGATAACGTTGTTCGTGGAGCGAGAATTCGGGTTATAACAAACGGTAAGCCCATTCGCATGGCCAGACCCATCCAAAAGCTTTACCCCCTAGAAATCCGCAACGAGACCGAGCAAGCCAGGGAAACACAGTGGGTAGGTACTCATGAAGGGCAAGAACCAGAGCGAGAGGTAGCGAAAGTTACAAAATCGGGGAGAAATGTTCCCCGAAGGGCAGCTGCCATAAATGCAGAGCAGAGAACGAAACGAATGCTTGACTTGTAAACAAGTCAACGAGGGGAGAGTGTTGGGAAATATTAGTATTTTCATTGTAATTTAGTTAATTAGTTATAGATCAAGGTAAAACATGTATTAGTTAAGAAAAGACCAGAACATTACTCATTAGAGCGCGGTAAACAAGTCATGTAAAAAGTAGATTAATATAAGTAGGAAAGGGAACTTTTACTGATTAGCAGACCACAATAACAGGAAAGAACTGACGCGCGCCTTCGTAGGAAGTGCGCAAAGGAAAGAGGTTATTGTGGGAAGAAATTAGGAACTACGTGTGAGTTGTTTTCTAGATGTGTGACCTAGAGTGACCTTGGAACAAATATCTTCCTATTGGTTACAATATAAATAAGAGTGCATAATGAGTGTTGAGGAGAAGGGGAAGTGAGAGTTGAAGTGAAAGCAAGAATTGCTGTTGATGTAGAGTGGACGGAGTTGACCGTCAATTGAGTGTGCACACGACCGTGCAACAGAGTGTTACGATTAGTATAAGTATAAGAGTGTGTAACCGAACGTTTGTAGAAGTTATCTGTATGTCATAATAAAAGATTGAACCGAAAGATACAGTCCCATTTGATCGTGAGAGCCAGCGACGCGTGCAGAGACTTTGATTGAAGAGTTCTGCGACAGTTCTTCAGCGGCTTAGTTATTTTATTCAATGATATAGATATATTGTACATTAAATACACAATAAAACAATTATTCGATACGGTTTTCGCACGATACCGATATAATTGCCAAATTACCGCCTCAGCCTTCGCCAGATAATGCAAACCTCGGCGTTGTAGTCCAGTCAAACAAATTGCAACAGAAATGGTTTTAGCTTTCTCAGTACCTTTCACCGCATGAAAAAATGGATTTCCTCAAATTTACAACAGCGCAAATATGGAGCAAATTTATTGATTTGTTGCATTTACTATAGGAGTAAACATGGTAAATAACGCATTTACTTCATATTTACTCAAAATTGAGTAAATGCGGTATTTACCATGTTTATTCCTATAGTAAATGCAACAAATCAATACATTTGCTCCATATCTGCGCATTTGTAAATTTGAGTAAATCCATTTTTCATGTATTGATACATTCAGAAATCACATACCAAAAGTCCCTAGAAATCAACCCAGTTGAAAGTTAAAAAAAATCAAGTTTCTCTTACAATTTACCTACAAAAGCACTATATTTAAAAAAAAGTGAAATTTCAAGTTCACGTTTAGCAAATATTACCTATGTCTTTAGAAAGTTCTCCAAACGCTATATGAATGACATTTAAGCGGATAATACAATTCTCTAAGCCCATTTTGAGTTATTCGCTCAAGAAAAGTGGAAAATGCCACAAAATGCTGGTTTTTTTAGCAGGTTTAACCTTATGTATAAATGTCCTTCATATAGTTTTATGAGAACTCTCTATAACAATTAGTCACTGAAGTCGAGGTGACTATCGTTGAATATTTACCGAGCCGCGAAGCGGCGAAGTAAATATAACGATAATCACCGAGACTGAGGTGACTAATTGTTTTAGTATAATTTCAGGCTTGAACTGAATATTCGATTGAGAAGTTTTAAACAGACAGTTTGAACTGTGTTATGCTCGTGAATTAAAATTCAAGCCTGACAGCTTTCAAAAACACACTAACGATCAAAACGGACGTGAAAATACAAATAATTATACGATAAACAACTTCCTTACCCTTCTAGACAGTTCTATCTTGAGAGAAACCTGATGTATACAATGTCTTTATGTTACGTTTTTGAGCCTTTTCGACGATTTTTTAGTTATAATAATATAGTCGCCATTTTGAAAAAACATTCGTCATGTTTTAGAAACCATACATCAAAATGATGATTCCGAGAGGGGACTGGAACGAATAAATATAGTCTGGTTAAAAAAACACTTTTCCAAGTATGATTTCTAGTGAAGTTACTGGCCAGTCAGTCAATCAGAACTCGTTTAAGCTCAGAAATTATACTAAAACGACAGGTGATATTTAGTAAAAGTGAACTTGAAATTTCACTTTTTTTAAAGCATAGTGCTTTTGTAGTTAAATTGTAAGAAAACCCGGATTTTCTGAACTTTCCACTTGGTTGATTTCTAGGGACTTTTGGTATGTGATTTCTGAATGTATGTTGCAATTTATTTGACGTTGAACCTTTATTTCAGGTAGATTGACTGGACTATTGATAATTCTCAGTATCACATGTTCAACCTCATCTAATAATTGTTAAATATACTTTAACTGAAACTTATAGTAGATGCAAATGTCGTTTAATCCTTTTCAGGATTACCCTAACGAAATGTACCCTTAATGAAAACACGTTTGCAGCTGGGTCAGTATTAATAGCATATTTACCTTGTTTCCAAGAGAGCAGACTCTTTAAGTTTTAATTCATCTTCCCTTTTCCCAAAACAAAATTCCATGTTCTTAATTCTGCCAAAAAAGACAAAATATTTTTTACAGTTTATTTTTAGCAAATATCATCTCGGAAACTTCGATATTCGTGTCAAAACAAGACATAAGAAATGAAACTGCAATATTTCGAGTTTATTACAAAGTCAGAATGATTACAATAACATTATAATATTACAGAATGATTATATTAACAAGCCTAGGTTTATTTGAAGTGCCCGTACGACAAAATATCACATTACGTTTCCTGGCATTTTGTGTTACAGAACATCATTTTAGGTTAATAAATGTTCGCATTAGCCCAAAAAAATGAACAACAAACATCCTATCACAAGAAATTTAACCTCTAAAGTCGCCCAAATTTTGTCCGCCATTGCTCAGAACTTGTTCCAGACGAGCCTGCGATTCCACAGCAGAGTATGTGATTGTGGGTTGCTACTTCATGTTAGGATCACAAAATGGCTTTGGACAACATTTTGGCCAGTGATTTTGGTTAGGATTATAGTTGTGTTGGGAACAGGCTTACATGAAGTAAGCAGCACCTGATTGTATCATTTCCACCGGAAATAGGTGACATGGCACAAAATTTCATGTCGGAAATCGAATGGTTGATACTATTAAAATGTCGGGCGACGGGTTTGTCTACATCATTGTTCCTTACAGAACGAAGATGTTCAGCAAATACGTCAGAAAGTCGCCGACCAGTTTCACCGATGGATAGGGAAAAGCATTTACTACAGGATATACAGTAAATGATGTTGGAGGATGTGCATGTAAAACTATGACGAATATCGAAATTTGATTTAGGTCCAGAAATACAAGTACTGCATATGAAAATTTGACTGCCAACCGGGAATCGAACCCGAGGTCTCCGAATCAACGAATCGGCGCTCTAACTACTGAGCTATTGAGACACGGTCAGAACAGTCAAACATCATATACATATCCGAGAGTAGTAAAAAAGTAGAGTGCTGCGTAGACAGTGTTTTGAATATATAGCAAAGTGAAAAGGTGGTAAACTGCCAAGAATTTAGTGACGAGATACTGACGTTTCGAGCGGAGCCCTTCATCAGAGTAAGACGTCTCTCGTCTTACTCTGATGAAGGGCTCGAAACGTCAGTATCTCGTCACTAAATTCTTGGCAGTTTACCACCTTTTCACTTTATCATATACATATGTATACATAAAAAAATATATAAGTAGCGGGGTTGAGAGCCTAGTCACTGTAATGTATATATAATGTGGTAATGTCCTAGTCTCTGTATATTATGTGGTAATGCGGGGGGAAATAATTGAGTGTACTACAAGTTTATATTTTTGGTATTTCAATTGATTAGACTGCATGTTGTAGGGATTTATGGTAAAGGCAATTTCGAGTGTGATTGAGACCATATTCTATGGTTTAGCACTTTAGCTCTCTGAGAATTTAGTGAAGTTAAGTTCTGCAACATAAGCTATTTGAAATAATCAGAGAAGGAAGAAGACAACTTACCGTGCTTGGATTTGGTCTGACTCTTTTTCTTTTTCCTGTAATTCTTGATGAAAAGAGCAAACCTGGGATTTCAATATCGCAATTTCGTGAAGCTGAAAAACAAATAAAACAAGAAAGATGCATGATGACCCCAAACAACAAAAGTTTTGTTAAAACCATACATTATTATTATACATCATTATTATTATACATCAGGGCTTTCGCTGAGACACGTGGCTCCCACCGGACGTCTGGCAGGTACTGTATAGCAAATCGCCGCGTATATTTTCAGGCCCGTATTTGAAGTGGGGCAGGGGAGGGGAGGGCCATGGCCCCCCTGAAATTTGCTCAGAAATAGTATGATAAGGAACAGAGAAAAAATTTCAGCCGATATACGAAAAATAACATTAAAATAATGTAAATACATATTTTTTGCGTCATAACAGTCATGAAATGCCTGAACCTAACTAATTAAAACCGCTTTGTGAACCTAACATGAAGTACCCACTTACCCTGTGAGCCGCTGGCTGTAATAAAATCAGGCTCGTGTTGGCTTTCGCTTTCGGAAAACGCTACTTACAGTTGTTTTCGAAAGGTAGAATAAGTCAATAAGTCACTCCCATCATGGTCTCGTTGCTTACCTAAACTATCACGATGGTTTACGATGTTTTACCTGAAACATCACGATGGTTACTGGATTGTTAGCTTACAGTGTCTTACTTAATAAGAAAAATACCATGAAATAAAAACATGTATTCAAATATTTGAAATAATTATGTTGTTTTTTGACTGTTTAAAATGACGGTTCATAACTTTCAGAATTCTTTAATATATCGTCTCAAAACGCAGGAAATAGCATTTCAGAGACTCTGTATTTCAAAACGTTCCCGGACCCCCTAGCCGCTTCTCGCGCTTACGAAGCTCGGCACCCCTGTCCTTAACAGCTCGCTACGGGCCTGATTTTGCCGATGTCCAAGCAAAATCGTCTATGCAGGTTCGTTTTTATGAAAAGCTGCTAAAATTCTAGCCTCCTCCGCAGGCAACTCTGTGGCTTCTTTTTCCCCGAGTCCAATAGCTTTCAACGCTGTTTTGGCCAAGCCAGAGAAATTAACAACTGCAATCCCAGGCCCAGCTAAAACATTGTTGGATGCGATTTGACTCGGAGCCACAGGAGGCTACTAAAATTCCATCATCAGTGTAATTCACATATAGTGAATGCCACCATGCAGGGGACAGATCAATGATAATATAGTTGAACGTGCAACCTATGAATTATCTCTCCAAATGCTGAAAATTATATTCCTAAGATTCTATAATTTTACAGGAGTAGTATAGACCGCACCCCCCTGACCATCCATGAATCAGAATGTCCTTTCGTCGCCCATGTCTGACACTGAGGGGTACTTCAGAACTAAGCAAAAGACCCGTATTATATTAGTATAACCATTCATAGCAATATTAATAGCTCGAAATGCGGACAAACAAACCAAATTTGACTCACAAATGATTGCAAATGCGCTATTTTCTTTTGTTATGGCCGCAAGAATTATGGATAAAAGCGGACAAACATGGATACTGACATAATCTTATTATATTTATCCGCTGGCTCCGGGGCTCTGGCGCCGAAGATGTGAGCTCGACGACCACGCATGTATCGTTGAATGTATTGTTACCATTCGTGCAAGAAATGCGTTGATATATACAATAATAAACTGAACTAGTAAAATACATAAAGGGCTATACAATAAAAGCATTCTTAAAAAGCCAAGTTTTAAGTCTATTCTTAAAGGTGTCAACTGAGTCACTACGTTTTAGTTCAAGTGGTAGAGAATTTCATAGATCAGGCGCAGCTACTGAAAAAGCCCTATCACCATATGATTTAAGTCTAGTGAATGGTTTAACTAATAGATGGTTGGATGCAGAGCGTAAACTACGAGCAGGAAATCAGGAACGAGCATAAAATATGTTACAACGAACTACGAGCATAACATATGTTACAATCTGCAAGGTTGACGAACGTCGACTTTAGCAGACAAAAGTTTGTTTGTTACATATGTCATGTGACCAATGGACGCGTGTCTCGACTCGAGGATAAAATAGAATTATATACCACATCACTTGATATACCCCGGAATTAGAAGTGTCTTACAGCGGAGAAGGGAATTGAATTGATTAGAGAGGAAGTGATGAATTATTAGGGAATTTCTGCAATTGGCAGTACGCTAACTATATATCATCCCATGCAGAAACCAATTTTCGATTGAAATCTTAAGAAAACTTCCAAGACCATGACCTAAGACGGTTAGCCTCCTCAACTCGATGGTCAAGATAAGTTCGTTATTCACAATAGAATAACTAACGTATATCTAACATCGGTTTCGGTGAGAACCCTTACTTAGCAGTTACATGTAATTCAAAGCCAATTGAAATTAAATACATTAATAATGAAAAATATACATTAATAGTTACACCAACCATTTGCTCTTGGTGTAATTGATTTGACCTTTCATGATCAACTCGTTGTCTCTCCACATATTCTTCGACACGCCTCGAATGAACATCATTTTTCTCCTGTATTTCGTTTTCAAGCATCTCATTCCTTGCTGTCAGATCCTGTAATACTTTTTCAATGTTAAATTTCTCGTCTTGTAAGGTTTCAAGTCGATCCTCCAAAGCCTTGTTTCTTTCCAAAGCTTCCTCTCGCTTACCGATTGCGACGGTCGCTTCTCTATCGTACATTACTTTATCATGTCGAAGCTTTTCAATCATTTCGTTATAGCTACGCCGCTCCTCTTCAAAATTGTGGATTCTTATACTCTCAGAACTCTAAAATTATCAAAACAATCCAGTTAGAAATATTATTGCCAAACAAATAGCTTTAAACATAACACAACACAACACAACCGTCAACAAAACACAATATAACACAACATAACAACACACAACCGACAACAAAACACAACATTACATTACATAACACAACCGAAAAGAAAACACAACATTACTCATAGCACAACACAACATTACATAACACAACACAACACACAACCGACAACAAAACACAACATTACATTACATAACATAACACAACATTACATAACACAACCGACAACATAACACAACATAACACAACACATCATTACATAACACAACATTACATAACACAACCGACAACAAAACACAACATTACAGTACATAACACAACACAACACAACATTACATAATACAACACACCACAACACAACACAACATTACATAATACAACACACCACAACACAACATTACATTATATAACACAACCGACAACAAAACACAACATTACAGTACATAACACAACACAACATTACATTTACATAACACAACACAACACAACATTACATAACACAACCGACAACAAAACACAACATTACAGTGCATAACACAACACAACATTACATTACATAACACAACCGACAACAAAACACAACATTACAGTACATAACATAACACAACATTACATTACATAACACAACACACAACCGACAACAAAACACAACATAACACAACACAACACAACACAACATTGCATAACACAACCAACAACAAAACACAACATTACATAACACAACATTACATAACACAACCGACAACAAAACACAACATTGCATAACACAACACACAACCGACAACAAAACACAACATTGCAATACATAACATAACACAACATTACATTACATAACATTACATAACATTACATAACACAACCGACAACCGACAACCGACAACCGACAACCGACAACCGACAACAAAACACAACATTACACAACACAACATTACATAACACAACCGACAACAAAACACAACATAACATTACATAAAACAACACATTACATAACACAACCAACAACAAAACACAACATAACACAGCATTACATAACATAACACAACACAACATTACATAACACAACACACAACCGACAACCAAAATACAACATAACACAGCATTACATAACACAACACAACATTACATAACACAACCAACAACACAACATAACATGTCGCGAGATGTTGTTATGCCTGTTTCCATTTGGTCACCACTCGCTTTACCGCGACCGTCGCAAAAGAGTTCCATTAGAAAACACTTGTGGCCAGATGTCTTCACTATGTTTTACGGTCCCCTATCGCTAACTACCTTTAGCGCTCGCCAACTGTCGAAACCAAATTTTCTTAGTGTTTCTATTTGGTCGCCAGATTCGCAACAGTCTTTTCCGCGACCGCTACGGCACCGTTACAGCGACCGTTACGACCAAATGGAAACCGGGCTTAACACAACGTATAACGCAACACAACATAACGCAACACAACTTACAACAAAACACAACATAACACAACGTATAACACAACGTATAACACAACATAACACAACTTACAACAAAACGCAACATAACGCAACATAACACAACGCATAACACAACGTATAACACAACTTACAACAAAACGCAACATAACGCAACATAACACAACGTATAAAACAACATAACACCACATAACACAACTTACAACAAAACGCAACATAACACAACGTATAACACAACATAACATAACACCACACAACACAACCGACAACAAAATTAATAATTAGAAAGTTTAATTTTAAAGCTGTTTTTCTCAATTTGACAAAAAAGCCCGATTCCTGATATTGCGCGCAGGATATCTCAAAAAGTATTTAAGCTATCTTGCAAGATCAAGTTTTCAGTGATGCATTTCTCTTGGAGATGAACTGAATTATGTTCAATTGTTATGAAATAGTAACAGTTTTAGTGAGACTAATTGTATACATTTCTAGTATTCAGATTGCCAAACTTTTATTATGGCTCGTATGTCCATAGTTCTAGTTCACCTCCTAGACAATGTTGTTTGTCTATTATTATTATTTATTCTATCATTATTATTTATCTAGTTATCATGTTTATAAAAGTACGCTCTTTTCACCATGGGATGTCATATCTTGGTAACCATGGCAACAATGTATTGCAACAACATTTTTTTTAGTCGGACTAACTCACCCAACAACCAGGTACGATTATATTAAAAAGATAAGATGAAAATGTATTTTACATAAACTGAGGTAGTTACTGGAAGTACTGGAGTTAGTTTTCGTATCGTCAATTGTTGGATTTAGCAGTAACACACATAAAAAGTAACCTTACATTGTGTTTTGATGTTTATCTTAATAAATATTGTCATAAAAGTCTTCAAAAGTTTAAAAGACAGCAAAGAAACTCAGAGAAACATGTATTATTTTCAAATATCGGTGCATATTTCCCTGTTGTTTTACGGATATTTTATTTCTTATAAAGCCACATTCATTCTTGAAAAGAAAGCTGCAACCAACGTATTGCATTTTGTCCTTTTAAAAAGCAACTAATCAGCCATCCTACGATTATTTCCTACCACTGCCGTTTCGTGCACTACACGCAAATCAACACGCGTGCTTTATACCTACGTGTCAGCCACAATTTTGGCTTCATCCAATCATACGGCCGGGTTAATGGAGTTATCCTTGTAGGGTTCACTGTCCTAACCTTCCACGCCGTGGTTGATTTGCGTGGTCGAAGACAACAATTTATTTGGTCACTAAAATACCTCGCCTATAGGACGCGCATATTGCTTAATGGCCTCAATGCGAAAGTATAACTTATGGCAGAGCAATGTTCTTCTGATCACCTCTGTGTATTTATTACTGAACAGCACTATGGCAAAATGTAATCTACTGTGTTTGTTTTACACAATAACAAAATTAAAACAAACAATTACAAAATGTTTATTTAAGCTCCTGGGGTATTTACAAATACGAAAACAGTCATCTGATGTGACCACGATCTATACAAAATCAATAACGCTCTTGGCTAATCTTGTCACGAGCACTAACAGGAGTCTGTCGTCTAATAGATCACGAGCAACGACCAATGAAAATGCGTATACATTCCAGGTTATTGTCTTATTATATATTGTCAGTTTGATTTACCAATCTTGAATTACATGCATTAATTTGATATGACTTGCATTCATTTAATATTTACATGCATTTAGGATTTGCATGCATATATGCTACACTTAGGATTTGCATGCATGTATAGCATGCATTTAAGATTTGCATGCATGTATTTAGGATTTGTATGCATAAGCATTAACGATTTGCATGCATGCACTAATGATTTTAACCCATGCATAACATGCATTTAGGATTTGCATGCTATGTATTTAGGATGTACATGCATGCACATACAATTGCATGAATGCATTGAAGATTTGCATGCATGCGTTTAGGATTTACACGCATGCACTTACTGTACAAATGTACAGTATGCACTTAGGATTTATATGCATGTAGATACTTATGCATGACTGCAGGTGATGTGGCATGCATGCTGCGTGCATGCAAAGTTTAAAAAGTAATATTGTATAACTTTAAATGTACTGTTCACAGTTGACCATAGAAACAACAGTATCACAGTACTTATTTCACAACTAACCTCAAATTGGTGGCCCTGATTCTCAGAGAAGCTCTCTTCTGTCGTTTCACTACCATGCGACACACATCCTTTTCTGACCATGTCTATTTTCTCAACATCCATCTCCATTAATTTTACTTCCTTTTTCAGTTCTTTAACACCCTCCCGTGGATTATTGTAATGATATCCACCCAATTGCATCTCTGCTTGTAGTTCTCTGTTTGACTTTTCTACTCTCTCTTCTTCCAAGGCTTTTTCAAGGTCACTGCACTTGGCCTTGACAATCTTGAGTTCCTCTTGTAATGTATTGACAATATTTGCAGCTTCTTTATGGTTGGCAACAAGATCAATCGACTCTTCTACTTTTTTACATACTTCAACAAAGTCTTCAAAAAATGATGAATCAGGAGCAACAAATTTCTAAAAATATATACAATAATGAGTTTTCTTTTTACAATGAACTTTTTTCAGATAAGATCTGGGTATATTATAGGTAATATTTGGCATTTCACTCGATCAAAGTACATGTTGAAAGTATTTATTGTGAAGGAAAATTTCGAGTGTTGGAATACATACATTTTAAGACCAAACCGGGACCAGTTGCAAAAAATGCAACTTCAAGGCCTTCCGGCTGGTCCCGGTTTGGTCTTAAAATGTATGTATTCCAACACTCAAAATTTTCCTTCACCATAAATCCTTTCAACATGTAGTTTGATCGAGTGAAATGCCAAATATTACCTATAATATACCCAGAATCTTATCCCGGCATTACCACCACCATATATACAGAACTCGTGACTAGGCTCTCGGCAACGGCTTCCGTAGCTCAGTGGTCAGAGCACTGCACTAGCATCGCAGGGTCGCGGGTTCAATTCCAGCCGGAAGGCCTTGAAGTGCAAGTGGGAAAAGTTAAATCATTCGCTATTTTTACAGTCGATCAATAAGCAGACTGAGGGGGTGGGAGAAATGACAGGTCCAATATACAAGGGGATTAGGCGATAATAATAGAAACAAAGACTTGAAAAGGAATGAAAGTGCATAAGCTAATAATAAAAAGTTCCAAGCAAACTAAAATAACAGAAAACTTTTAGGAAATTAAATAAAAGAAAAATGTTCGTTAAGACCAAGAGGATGTGTGGTGCCAAGTTTAAAAATGAGACGCTTCTCTTGCCGCTTGCGGTTATCGTTGCCACCGGAGATGGGAAGGATGGCACAGACTTTCATGTCTGAAACCAAATGGTTGGAGCTGTTGAAATGGCGGGCTACAGGTTTTTCACCATCATTGATCCTCACGGAACGAAGATGTTCAGCAAACCTGTCTGAAAGGCGTCGCCCAGTTTCACCGATGTAGATTTTAGGGCATTTATCGCAATAAATGCAATAAATTATGTTGGTGGACGTGCATGAAAAAGCATGACGGATTGTGTAGTCGAATTTGGGGGCAGTAATAACTGTAGTGGGATTGAGAAAAGGGCATGTGTTACAGCGGGAACGGCCGCAAGAAAATGTTCCCGCTGGTGCCGAGGTATTTTGTTTAAGGGCACTATGTACTAAGGAGTCACGAATGTTTTTATTACGGCGAAAAGATACCAAAGGGTTGTCGGTGAAAATGTTTTTTGTAAAATGTGAAAATTCCGATTAATAATATTTTTAACTTTAAAATTGAAAGGATGAAATGTTAGAACTAAAGGAATTTTATTGTTTGAAACTCGTTCCAAAGATGGTTCAAGGGCGTCTAAACGGGGGACGAGAAAAGCTTTCTGAACGGTGAGGTCTAAAAGGTTGGTAGGGTAACCACGTTGGACAAAAAAAGATCTCATTTCCATCAGCGGCGTCGCCAGGCCTGCTAGAGTGGGGTGGACAAAAGCACGAGGACATCTAGGGGGACCGGGGGTATGTATAACATACATTGTCACAAGTCACAATATTCATTACCCCCCCCCCCCCAACAATTTTCTCCACAGATTTGAACAAACTAAACAATCGGTCCTGATGATAATTGGGGTGGACAAGTCCACTGGGGTCCACGATGTGGTGACGCCACTGATTTCCATTGATTTGGCTTTAAAATCTTGGTCGTCGCTACATAAGCGGCGAAGACGCAAGAATTGAGAGTAAGGGATGGATTGCTTAGTGTGGTTGGGATGAGAGGATGAAAATAGAAGATAACTATGGAAGTCAGTAGGCTTGTACGAGACCGACGTTTTCAGCGAATCACCATTAATCGAAATTAAAATATCAAGGAACGACAGGAGGTCTCGCTGATTTCCCACGTGAACTTCAGAGCAGGATGAAAATCATCAACAAAGTTGATGAACTGCTCTAAAAGGGCACGTGAACACGACGCTGTTCCTAAACAGTCATCGATAAATCTGCCGAAAAAATCAGGCAAGGTACCCGTGTATTGTTCAAAGATCTGTTTTTCAACATAACCAACAAATAAGTTAGCATAGCTTGGACCCATTTTGGTGCCCATCGCAACACCACTTATTTGTTGATAATGTTCACCATCAAACGAAAAATTGTTAAGGGTAAGCACTAGTTCTGCTAAGCGGAGTAACGTGGTTGTGGAGGGTTCTAAATTAGTACGCTGATCAAAGAAAAACTTCAGAGCTTCAAGGCCATCACAATGGGGAATGCATGACGGTGTGTAAGGACTTGACGTCCATCGTGAAAACCTGCGGACAAAGGTGGCGCTGTAGTTGTCTGGAGAGCGGACTTCACACAATCCGTCATGCTTTTTCATGCACGTCCACCAACATAATTTATTGCATTTATTGCGATAAATACCCTAAATCTACATCGGTGAAACTGGGCGACGCCTTTCAGACAGGTTTGCTGAACATCTTCGTTCCGTGAGGATCAATGATGGTGACAAACCTGTAGCCCGCCATTTCAACAGCTCCAACCATTTGGTTTCAGACATGAAAGTCTGTGCCATCCTTCCCATAACCGCAAGCGGCAAGAGAAGCGTCTCATTTTTAAACTTGGCACCACACATCCTCTTGGTCTTAACGAACGTTTTTCTTTTATTTAATTTCCTAAAAGTTTTCTGTTATTTTAGTTTGCTTGGAACTTTTTATTATTAGCTTATGCACTTTCATTCCTTTTCAAGTCTTTGTTTCTATTATTATCGCCTATCCCCTTGTATATTGGACCTGTAATTTCTCCCACCCCCTCAGTCTGCTTATTGATCGACTGTAAAAATAGCGAATGATTTAACTTTTCCCATCTCATTAATTATTAGTTAGTTTATTTCCCGTGCATTTGATTGGCTACTTTCTACCTGTGACACCCTTTTGGCATATATATTTATAAGCCCTATTTATTTTATTTCATCTCGTCTTACTCTGATGAAGGGCTCCGCTCGAAACGTCAGTATCTTGTCACTAAATTCTTGGCAGTTTACCACCTTTTCACTTTGCTATATATATATATATATATATATATATATATATATATAAATATATATATATATATATATATATATATATATAATATATATATATATATAATATATATATATATATATATATATATATATATATATATATATATATATATATATATATATATATATATATATATATATATATATATATATATATATATATATATATATATATATATATATATATATATATATATATATATATATATATATATATATATATATATATATATATATATATATATATAATAAGTATATATATATATATATATATATATATATATATATATATATATATATATATATATATATATATATATAAGTATAGTGAACAAGAGAGACACAATATGGTAGCGACTTAAAGTTTCATGTTTATTCAACAATCATCAGGCTACAAGTGATTTTAAATTTGTCTTACTCACTAGATTGTATATTAATAGAATTCCCTAGGGGAGGTGTAGTTACTTCCTTAATTAGCATTATGTAGTAGGAACTTATTTCTATGACGACATTTCGAGATTAATTCGGTCCTTTTGTTCAATAGTTGTTTTGGGTCAGCTCTAACGATAGCCACTTTTTCAGAAAGACAAAGGTCACACTTCCTTGTGCCACATTGGTATGGGTATGCGTACGATGCGATGCTCCATTTGAGGGTGAAATCAACGTTGTTGTCCTTAAGCTTCCATATATGTTTTGACAGTTCGGAGTCATTGCAATATTTCCTTGACCTAAAGGACTTAGTGTGGTTGTTGTATCTGGTCTTGAATTCACCTTCCGAGGCTCCATAATAAATACGTTTACAGGTGTTAGTCTCTACTTGCTATACAGAGACGATGGTCTTGCCGTAATTGAGAACGCCAATGGGCCAATGCTTGACCGGCTGAGAAAGAAAGTAATAACGTTATTTAAGGAAGAAAAGCTCTCCATCACCATAGAAATCAACCTACCTGCCGCAGACTTCTTAGACGTATCGCTTGACCTCCCAAATGCAAAATACTATCCCTTCAGAAAACCCAACGACAAGCCATCGTACATTAACGTAAACTCCAATCATCCCCCTATTATCATAAAGCAACTACCTAATATGATCAACAGAAGGATTTCCGACCTGTCATGCAATCAAGAAGAATTCGACAAAGCCAAATTTACCTATGAATCCGCCTTGAGAGATAGCGAATTTGGCACCACACTACGATATGAAGATAATCTCCAATTAAACCGCAACAGAAACAGAAAGAGAAATATCTTATGGTTCAACCCTCCATACAACCAGCACGTTAAGACCAACATTGGAAATCATTTCATACAACTGGTAAAGAAACACTTCCCAAGGGATCACAAGTTCCATAAGATTTTTAATGTCAACACCATCAAGTTAAGTTACTGCTGCACAACCAATATGGCCAATATCATCAAGCAACATAATTCAAAAATTTTGAACACCAAACCCGACATCCAAGCAAGATTATGCAATTGCAGAGTCAGAAGTGAATGCCCTATGGATGGAAAGTGCCTCTCTAAGTGCACCGTATACAAAGCGGAAGTAGAGACTAACACCTGTAAACGTATTTATTATGGAGCCTCGGAAGGTGAATTCAAGACCAGATACAACAACCACACTAAGTCCTTTAGGTCAAGGAAATATTGCAATGACTCCGAACTGTCAAAACATATATGGAAGCTTAAGGACAACAACGTTGATTTCACCCTCAAATGGAGCATCGCATCGTACGCATACCCATACCAATGTGGCACAAGGAAGTGTGACCTTTGTCTTTCTGAAAAAGTGGCTATCGTTAGAGCTGACCCAAAACAACTATTGAACAAAAGGACCGAATTAATCTCGAAATGTCGTCATAGAAATAAGTTCCTACTACATAATGCTAATTAAGGAAGTAACTACACCTCCCCTAGGGAATTCTATTAATATACAATCTAGTGAGTAAGACAAATTTAAAATCACTTGTAGCCTGATGATTGTTGAATAAACATGAAACTTTAAGTCGCTACCATATTGTGTCTCTCTTGTTCACTATACTTATTTAGCTCTACGTAAGTATTGAGCACTCTTTTACGTTCAAGATTTCTACATTTATTTATTTATATATATATATATATATATATATATATATATATATATATATATATATATATATATATATATATATATATATATATATATATATATATATATATATATATATATATATATATATATATACACCAGTGCGGAGTAATTAAAATGATATTATATATATTTAAATTACCTTAATAGCTTAAATTACCTGACAATCACTATTGCGTGAATTCAAAATCTGCTTGATATGTTCATGTAAACTACCAATATTTGTCTTCAATGAACTCTTCAGTAAGCCATTCTCTTTTTCTAAACGTTCAAGTTTAGTGCATTGCTGAATAGAGTATATTTTGGTGTTTTCTGTACATATTTTAATCTTTTCTTCAAGCTTTCCATTTTCTTCTAGAAGTTTCTTAACTTTCTTCTCAGCTTTACCATGTTTTTCGACCAAGTTCTTGCAGTTAGTCTCTTGTTTCTCTTTCCATGTATTGAGATTATTCACACACATCTAAAAACAAACAAATATTATTAACAAATATCCTAAATGGTACATGTAGAATGAAGGCCTCAAATTTACAAATGACCAGTGGCCTTGGAAGAATGACCATTATTTGGCCTTGGAAATTTCAATGTCTTTCAGTTCTAAGGCCAGTATGTAGGCCACCTGAGGGTGCATTCCATGTAACTGAATGAAAATCTTTGCTGTGGAGTCGGGTTTCTTCTTGGCGTAATTGTATATGATTGGCTTTCTCGGCATATATAGTGCTTCATGGTGTATCTTTTCCACAAATTATTTGCCAAAATTGGCAAAATGTAATCCTGTTCCCAGTGGTTATATCAGATTATTCTATAGAATATTCAATAGAATCTACAATAGAATAAGTCCCAATAGACCGATTGCAAATATGGCGGCGATGTCATGAAAATGATGCTTTTCGGTGGTTACTGTTGCTAGGACCCGAATCATGTTGATTGATTGGCTGTTGTTTTTGGTCCAACAATTGTGATCCAATCAACTAACATGATTCGAACCCTAGCAACGGTAACCACCGAAAAGCCTCGTTTCATGACATCACCGCCATATTTGGAATCGGTCTATATCTCAGACTATCCATACAATATTCTATGGAATAATTTCTATAGGATATTTTCGTAAGGCCACACCAATTTGATACTTCGGGGCACGGATTTCAAAATTTTTAGGGTCGGTTGGTCGCAAAAAAATGGAAATAAAAATTACAAGCTCGTACCCAGTCTTTTCACCCGCATCGCCGGTGAAAAGCCTGGGTACAAGGTTGAAAAAGTACAAAAATAACCAATTTTTTATCAAATTAAATAATAGGTACAAATTTTATTTTATTTTGGTTTCACAAAAACAGGGTCGGTTGGATCCGTGCCCCCGAACAATTAAATTGGTGTGGCCTAAAGCCTGGTTCTCACTTGTCGTAAGAATCATAAGAAACGGGGAATTTTAATTTATTGGCGACCGTCTGGGATGCGTTTTCCAAATAGAAATGATTCCGATTCTTAGCTTCCGTACAGATCGGCGACAGTCTGGGACATTGCTCCAATCATGTCACACTCGTCATAAAAATCCCAGGCGATCGAGGAACGGCAAATCCCCGATTTTTACAATTCTTAGACAAGTGAGAACCAGGCTTAAGGGAGCTGTACTGATAATTTTTGCAAAGTATTATTAATAGTAACTATTTTTCAAATATATTTCACTTTTAAAACATCATTATGACGATGGGCTTAATTCGCTTGAAACATTAAACCTCCTACATGTATGCACTATTTCAGCAGTACACCAACATTTTAGAATATTCAGCTCATAAATTATGTCATAAATTATAATTATCTCATAAATTATAAATTATGGTAGATGTTTCAGATTGGATGACTTGATCCAAATACGGGTGTAATTGACCAATCAGAGCATGTGTAGCATGCATGCATGTTATTTTATAATACTAAATCATACCATATGCAATATTGTATTTAAGGTTTGAAGGTATGTTCAAGTTTTTTCTTGGATAGGAGGCCCTGACAGCTCCAAAACCTCACAATCTGAACAATTGCATGACCCATACAAGCCATAGAAGGGCATATTGTCTGAAATATTGTCTATGAAAAGTACAGTCTTACTTATTGCATTTTTCAACATATTAATTGAGTTCTCTTATTTCACTTTTTATATTATAACCAGTTCTTTTGAGAATTTTTAATAGCAGCTTTCATATTTATTATTCTTATGCACCTATCAATGTAAACCCTGTGGGGTGGGAGTGTGGGCAAAGGGTGGTGGTGTGGGCAAAGGGTGGGGATTTGACAAAAAATTGAAAATTTGAGTATGCCCAAGGGGGAATTGTATATCGATCAAATGTTTCCAACTGAACACTCCTGGGGAGAGATTAAAACAAGATATTGTACACTACACCAAGTCAAATGTTTTTGACTCTTTTGTGCACTGCACCTAGCCTGCATAGCGGCTCTCGAAGGGGGAGGGGGAAGAGCGAAAATGCGCGCAATGGCACTGCAACAAGTCAAAGGTTTCTGAACGTTTTTGACCAGATGGGTAGTTGGAAGCAAAGCTATATTTCGATTTTACTGACCTTATAGTTAATCTGCTCTTGAAGGGTTGACAAAGGCAAGGGGACCACAGACTGACCACAAGAAGAATTAACACTCATTCCAGGTCTTTTGTAATCAATACCGTGCATGGTCAAACGTCTCAACCCGTGGGGAACAATTTATGGTCAAATGCAGGTCTGCGGGGATGTGTTTCCCTGTCAAATCACTGCCCTTTGCCCACACACCCACCCCATGGGGTTTACATTGATAGGTGCATTACATGTACTGGTAAAAAAGCCTTTGCCAATGTACAGTACGCACTTCAATAATATTACATATCACAGTAGCCTGCAGGTCATGTTGGTTAAACTAAAGAAAATAACCATATTTTATATATAAGTTATATATAACTGCTTTTGTTTCTGACACTCTTCAAGGAATTGGTGGCAAACCATGCATGATTCACAGTGGTGTCTGAACTTGAAGAGAAGCTCAACATATGATAACAAATACAATTATAAAGTAAATAAACAGGAATCAAAGAACTGGTGATAGCCGATACTCGACAGCAATTATTGTGAGAATAAAAGGATGATCTGTGGATAGTGTATGTGGTAGAATGACTATAAGTTTGATACTGGCAGTGTTATCCCTGAAACAAACATTATATACTACGTCGCGCCCCCTACCTGCAAAACTTCATCATTATCTTGTACAGTTCGTCGGAGTTCATCATTTTCTTGCTGTAGATGGCGTACACGATTAGCCAAGGCGGTCTCCGCGCGATTTAATGGCACTCCAGAATCCAGAGAACAAGAACGTTGTGCCGTGGTTAGTGCAGAAGTACGAGCATCTATGTCTGCTTTCAGGCTTTTGGCATCTGCATTATTAATAAATTCATAACTATCAGTATCCGACACAGATTCGGCTTCTGTTATTTCCATTTCTTTCGCTAAGAGTTGCTATCACGAACGCTGGATATCGCTAAGAGTTGCTGTTACGGACGCTAGCAATCCAAAGTACGTTTGATCAGCAACTAGGAGTCAACGTAGATATAAACACCAAACCGCTATAAAGACGATCGACCCACTCTCGTATGTTAACGATCTGAAAATACTCTCTGGAAGACAATTAAGAAACGAAACCACATTTTCCCCCGCTAGTATTCACAAAACATATCGAAATCATAAAATCCATCTTCGAGGACAAGTAAGGATGTGATGAATTCAAACTATGTACCTTTCGAAACCGAAACTAACATTTAATATTATTCCGTGGCTTTGGTACTTGGGAATGGGGTTGTCCCTTAACCATTACGTCATATTTCAATGACAATGTGCAAAATTTTTTCAAAGAATAGTCTAATGACTCCTAATCCCAATCATCGAAAATCAAAACAGAAAGGTTCTTTTGGGACATTTCCGAATCTCAACCGGAACACAGAATGTTGCAGCATTGAAATGTTGGGTTTAAAAGTAAGGTTAGTATTCTTTATTTCAGGTTAGAGTTTTTATTTGTGCCTGAAAATAACCTTGATGCGACAATGACGTGTCTGTCAAAATTATGTTTACTTACGCTGTGATTGGTCAGTTTACCGGTCTCATAATATAATGCATCCGGAATGGCTTGTAACACCCCCCATGGTGACTTTCTAAATTTATATTACAGGCTAAATTAAATATGATGGCTAGAAAGAGCGTATTTAAGTTAGTAAAGACGTGGAGTTTGATGAGAATCGGATGAACAAAGCGGGAGATACGAGCAATGAAAGTTTGTGTCGACTATATCGGATACAAACTTTCATCGCTGGTATATCCCGTTTTGTTCATGCGATTCTCATCAAACCGCGTCCGTGATACTCAATTTAGCCTGCAATAAAAATTTAGAAAGTCACCATGGGGTTAAGCCCAAAAGCGTTATATGTTATAATTATTCAAAGTATAAGCAATTGTTTCTGAATAATAAAATAATAAAAATAATAAAAATACTCAAGAAGTTGGCAAAGAACTGGCCTTGGTGTCTCGTGCTTCTCCGGCTACAGTTCTCTCCAGTGTCTTTAAATAGAAGGGGCAAGAGTCTTGTCACGATTTCATGAAATTTTGTTTTGCATAGTCACGAATCACGAAAAACAAAATTTCATTTTCTCAATTGTTGAAAACAGTAATTAAAAGTGTCTGCCGGTGGATGTGCTTTGTTATTATTGTTTTATATATAGCTCTAGTTGGCGGGGGAAAGGTAAGATACACCACCAACTTATCTATTTAAGAGCAGTTCCTGTGTTGTAGAAAAAACCCGAAAGCGAACGCACAGGGGAAGTGCATTTTAATACTGGAGCAATGGAATTTCAAGCGACCAATCAGAAACATTACAAATTTTGGATTCCATGAGGAGAAAATTATTTTTAATCATCGGAATAGAATATTAGTAGGCCCTGTTTGTACGAAGCGGATTGACAGTAGAATCGGATCGAAAAACGCAAGCCAGTCATCTTGGCACGAAGCCGCCAATGAGTTTTCAAATGTAATTTCGCTTGAAAATGGATGAAATGGCAACTCTCTGTTTATTTACTATTCTTGCAACATCAATCGATGCTACAGATGAAAATATTAGCACTTGGATATTTAATGAGGATTCAACATTTTCCCCCATGTTGCCCGACACGCATCAAGTCGTTTTCGAACGAAACGTTCGACTTGAATCTCATCCAGTCAACGCGCCGTGGATTGACTTCAGCCGTCCCGTTTTGATCGGATTGAAAAATTTCAATCTTCTTCATGTAAACACAACAACAGACATTTGACTTAAACACTCAATCCTTTTCATGTAAACAGGCCGGGGCCTTAAAAGCCGCGTAGGCGAGTTGCACGACGTGGCGAGTAAATATAGAATAAATTAAATGGGAATTTTGCCAGCAGTTAATTACTCGGATAAATATAGTACCTTCGTTCTTTTGCTCGTTCTTGTCTCAGATATGATTATAGGTTTTTGCACATTAAAATCGTTTGTCCGGATCTCCGTAACGTGGTCGAAACCCAGTGACGTTTATAGAGAAGAGTGGGGCGACAGGAAAGGTATTTTCGCCAAACTGACGTGTTGTCATTTTATCATCTAATTTCACCAACAAACACCGAATTCTAACGCTTACCCTAACCAACTAAAAAGCACCCTAAAAAGAAGAAATAACGAAATACAAAATGACGCCATGTCAGTTTGACAGATGTTATGGAAACAAATATTTGCCGATCGGCGTTCTGTGAATCGGAAAATGTGTTCCGTCACCGTGAGTCATGAAGAGCTGAATAGCTTGCTTGAAAACTATGATTTCAATGAAGTCAATAAATGTCATTATTATTCCATTGAGTCGGTTTCCTTTGATGTACCGCGGGATGTATGCGCCATGCATACATCCCTATGAATACCAATAAGATAAGAAACGAAGAAAAAAACTATGAAAATCTTTGTCCAAGGTGGACAAAACCGACAAAACTTTGTTGGAAACCTCCTCAATGTAATAATAAGTCAGATAAACACCTCGAACGTATAATTAACGCATCGCTTGTGATTTCGCTGATCAAAGCGCTGTCATATTTACCGCGGTCTATAATTCTGATGTCTGGAATTCGGTTTGCCAATGGTTCGTACCTTATACTCCTTTTATGCCGCCCTCGCATTTTCAGAATGGCAGCTCAGTGTCATTTATCACGTAAAGTACGGCCCCGGTTTGGTCTTAAAATGTATGTATTCCAACGACACTCGAAATTTTCCTTCACCACAAATCCTTTCAACATGTAGTTTGATCGAGTGAAATGCCAAATATTACCTACGTTGAGAGAAAGAGCTCATATTTGTGTATTGATTATTCATATATTATCATATATGAATGCTTAATACAAACATAGTTAATATAACCCAAATGAACACCTCATGTCGCCCTAGACCAACACCAATCCAGATCAACTCCAATAAATTGTTGTTTGCCAACTGCACGTTACATTGTACACACCTTTCAAACTGATTTTTGTCCTTGATTATTGATTTTTGTCCTTGATTATTGATTTTTGTCCTGGCTCGGTATCTGAGTTTGCTCGCTAATCATGACATCACTGTAATTTGTAAATTGTCCAACACTAAGGGGACTGGTCATTATTTATAGGGTTCTTCACTGGGTTGGGAATATTTTAAAACTATTATAATATTTGCTTGGTCCGCTCTATCAGGGAATAACATTTTTGAAGCCTGCATGTCCAAACAAGCATAATTGGTGAATTTAATACCTGGTTGATCCTTTTGTGAGATCATGGGCACATCCAATATTAAATATGGAAATGCATGTTGTAGTGAAAGTTGAATGGCTGGTGCATTTACACACGGTAAGACAGTCACATCTCGGAACGTTTAGAATGCTGTTTCACACATGAACAGCAATACTGTAAGAACATTTATGGTTTTGTTTTTTCTGTCTCGATAAAAATACAAACATTTTTGTTATGTGCATGTGCTTGTGCTCATCTTATTAATTGTATGTTGCACTTTTTATTATAGACTTTTTTATTGTGTGTATACTTCTTATTGTGTGTTACACTTGATGAACAAAAAAATTTCATAGCCCGTAAGAAATGAGGGCAAAATATTTCATGACCCAAGGTTAATTTTACCCGACCCAGTATATCCATAAATAATGACTTCACGGCCCTAAATGAGGCGAGCATGCGCAAATTATATATGCGCTAAAATTATAAATATGTTTCTGGTTCAAAATGTTGGTTTTAGGAAGAAATAATGTTTCTTCAAGCTGTTTAGTCTTCAATTATGCCAAAGTATAGCCCCAGCCTGCACAGGCTAAAGTACATGTAGCCTGAGTTACGCCTAGCGGGCAAACTTGTTTTAATATTATAAATGCTTCTTTTTGATTTTATATTATGTCTTAAAACAAAGTAAATTTAACAAAATAAACGTAACAATTTAAACGAAAATATATATATTACATATATATATATAAATCGAGGGCATGTTGTAAAACATGGACTGATAAAACATGGACTAGACTGGACTGATAAAACATGGACTGATAAAACATACTGGTAAAACATGGACTGGTAAAACATGGACTGATAAAACATGGACTGATAAAACATGGACTGGTAAAACATGGAGGGTTAGGATCTTTGTTGTTTTGAGGTTAGCGATTATTTGTTAAATGTATAGACATCATATATGATGTCTATATCTCTTTTCGCAGCGAGCGTGGGGGTCTGGCGGGGAGCGGAGATAAGGCCCTGGGAACGAGGTTGGTTATTTGTTTAGTATTTAGTTCACTAATTCAACAAAATGTGCTACTCGATAGCTCACCAGATTCTTCGGCTGTGATTTTACGGCCAAGCTGTTATTTTTAATTTTGCGTGTTTTTTTTTGTCGCAAGAATGGTTTGTTTAAAGCTAGTAAATGTTATCGAATTCTATGTAAAAGACAATAAAACTTCTTCAAAGTGTATGAAAAAAGTATTCAGTAAATTGTTTTGCTTTTAAAAAATGTTGCGAGTGTTTTTGAAGAATGTCATTCAGTTGCTTTTTTATTCGCTTACAATACGTTCTTGTATACATAAATACTAAGTAAAGTAATTTCGCTGGTATGGATATTCAGTGTTTAAAACCCTAAAAAGATCAGTGGTCGCTACCATGAATAGGACCCATAAATCGGCCATCTTGAAAAACATTTTGGGGACATTTTTCTGAGGGGTACCCGCAGTCCAGTTATATATAGGTTAGTGGTATTTACCGGTTCGTCGCTCCTTCAGGTCCGCCATGTTTTGTTTCACGTATCAAACACAAGCTCGCGCGTGCGCAGTAGCATGTTAACATGAAAACCCGGGGACACATCTTATATTCGAGACATATTATGAAATATTCACGATATCGAAATGTAACTGCATTATAATTTGACACGTAAAAACCCATCGATAACTCACTTAACGGTCTAACGCCTATGATCAACAAGCCTTTTGTCGGAAACATGGCTTAATGAAAATGTCTCAGATGGGGAAATAAGCTTGCCCGGTTATTCATGTATTAGAAGAGATCGAATCTCACGGCGTGGCGGAGGTTTGATGGGGAAATTCCCGTAGGGGGGGGGATAGAAAAGGCGGGCGAGGGGATTATTGCGAATTCGTATTTCTAGTTATTTGCAAAAATCAAGTCGATTGTCGTTTGTTAATGACTCGTTATTCGAGTAGGCGAACAAATCAACTGATGCATGTCTAATATATAAGGCAAAACATCTTGTCACCTTGCGTTTTATTTGTAGGTCAGTTCTTTTCCCGGTAGCGTTAAAATTAACATTAAAATCACCGAGAATGATCTTTTCATACCGCCTGCAATCAACTTGTGATAGTGATTGTTCAGTCCTATATGTAGAAAATCATCCAGTGGATGGTCTGGAGGGCGATAAATGTTAGTGACCAGAAGTGGTTTACATATGTTTCGATTGATTTCCACCCAAAGGACTTCATCAATATTATTGTTAAAATCTTCACGTTCATCCATGGTGCCCAGACCTCGCACGCCGTGGCCGTGTATTTGTGTTTTGCAAAAATTCACAGTTTCGTCGAAGAAATGTTTGAACGTTATCTCGGCCAATATTTAACCAATTTAAACTTTGAAAACAGATTTGGAATTAGCGAGTCAACATACATAACATACGTGTTTACTATATCAGTGAGTACCCTTCGTAAAATCGGTTTATGTACTTAGAAATTAGTCGGCTATATTATAAGCTGGTCACTTCGTCGTATATTATTTTGAACGTTATCTCGAGTCTCGACCAATATATAACTGTTTTCAATTCTGAAAACAGATTTGGAATTAGCGAGTCAAAATACATATTCGGACTCGTATTTCTATTTCCTCAAAAAACTATGTCTCTTTTTGAAAAAAAAAGCCTTTGAATCGATTCAATTTTTGCATTCGCAACATGTGACAGTTTCAATTTCAATATTAAGGCAAATGCTGAGTATCTAGTTACCAGGACCAAATTTTCCGATGTCGCGCGTTGATGCATGTAAACTCGATTCTACTTTGCCCACCCTAGCTACAAAATCTAAAGGTTAACAAGGTCATTGGATTAGATAAAGTAAGTGCACGGCTGCTAAGGGAACCCTCTATTGCCCACCTTTTTAACATTTCTTTAAAGACATCCGTATTCCCTTCCATTTGGAAAAATGCAAAAGTTGCCGCCATCTTTAAATCTGGTAAACGGTCTGATCCATCAAACTATCGCCCGATTTCAGTCCTGCCCGTATTGAGTAAAATTTTGGAAAAAGCGGTCCATGTCCAATTATACTAATACATGAAGGCAAATTCGATTTTATCCGAAAGACAATTTGGGTTTAAACCAAAATCTTCTGCAAGTGTGGCAGTAGGTCAGTTTACTGATTCAATACTAAAGAACATGGACATTGGCCTATTAACAGGGGTGGTCTTTCTAGATTTGTCAAAAGCTTTTGACTGTGTAGACCATTCAATACTGCTAAAGAAACTTTCTCATTATGGTGTGTGTTATTCTGCAATGTCGTGGTTTCAATCCTATTTGGATAATCGTTTGCAAGGAACTCTCTATCAAAATCATTTGTCTGACTTGTCCAGATTATCTATGGGAGTACCACAAGGCTCCATCTTGGGACCGTTGCTATTTATTATTTATGTAAACGATCTCCCTAATTGCCTGGAAAGAGTAAATGTTACATTATACGCTGATGATACTGCCCTGTATTATTCTTCGCGATCTCCGGATGATCTAAAGGTTGTTATCAACAATGACTTGATGAATGTTACGAAGTGACTAAAGTATAATCGTCTAACGTTAAATGTCAGTAAAACCAAATTGATGATCATTAGAAGTCCTCGAAAGCTAACTAATATAGATCCTACTGGAATAAGCATATCAGGACAATTTTTAGAAAATTCGGAGACTTTTAAGTATCTTGGAATCACCATAAACAGTCATCTTACATGGGATGACCATGTGAATTATATTAGCAATAAATTATTGAAAAAACTAAGTCTGTTTAGAAGAATTAAGATGTATCTCCCCACCAGTGCTAGGAAACTATTTTTTAATTCATTTATGTTACCTCTTTTTGATTATTGTGATTGTGTTTGGGGGGACAGTGGTAATAACAATTTAATGCAGTCTCTGCAAATTTTACACAACAAGTCGGCCAAAGAAATCCTGATCGGTCATACCACTCTTCCGCAACTTATGCCCTTAAAACACTCGATTAGAAGCCTTTAACGTACTCATCGAAGATATTTACATTGATCTATTTATATATATAAATGTATTAATGGTTTGATTGACTATGATTTTAACTTAACTTTCAACAAAACTATACACTCCTATATAATACGAGAAATAAGGAGAACTTAAGAAAGCCCTCTTCAAAGCGCCGATGGGGTCAATGGACTGTGACCTCTCGTGCTTCTGATGACTGGAACAGTATTGATCTGTCTATCCGATCGATTAGGGAACTTCATATTTTTAAGAAAGCTTTAATTGACAAGCAGAATTTTAATTCGTGATGATCTGTTTTTATATACACACTTGTTCTTTTTACATTTTATTCATCCTTGCACTGTACTAATTTTAACTCTTTGTTTGTTTGTTTTTGTTCGTTTTTAATTTGTATAATTTGATGTAATCTAATATATTGATAGGACCCTGATGAAAATCACTGAACAGGTGATCAGGTATCCTCATTAAAGATTATTTCACAATTTCACATTCACTTTTCCACTCACAAAAGTAAATTGAAGTACCAAAATACTACGAAATAATAAGGGTGCTACAACCCCTGGCTATATATATTTATATATCGTGTGAATTTTCGCCCCTCATCACAATACTGCAAAGTTTTCAACTTTGCACTAAAAACTGTTTAACCTAGAAAATTACAAGTTAATAAAATTACAACACACTAAAAATAGGACTTAAAAATATTAAAGACTTATTAACTGAGTGTGAGTTCTGTATGGGAAAGTATTTGTCTGAGGTTTTCATACAGAACGAGCGACGAAGGAGCAAGGAAAATACTTTCCAATACAGACCGAACAAACGAGGTTAATAAAGTATTTATTATACAGGGTGTATAAAAAAAAAGCGCAACCTCGGAATTTCCCAAGAAATCCACTGTGTTCTTAAACAAAAAAGATTTTCGCCCCTGGGAATTTAAAATAGCTTGTAATCGTATTCCAGGGGCATAACTGTCTAATTACTACAAACTCGAGCACGTAAAGCAGAATTGAATCGAAATTTATGCATTTATTTAATGGTAAGTTGTTTATTTATTAGCAATTCGACAGTTATGCCCTTGGAATACGATTAGAAGCTATTTTAAATTCCCAGAGGCCTAAAATCTTTTGTGCTAATAAAAACAAAGTGGATTTCTTGGGAAATTCCGAGGTTGCGCTTTTTTTTATACACCCTGTGTGGCTTTAGTTAATTTTCTTCTCTGTTTTAACGCTATTTTCGTCTTCAACTTCTTCAGAAGCTGCCGTTTACCTTACTACGTAACTAGTATGTTTCGCTTCGTTTTACATCAGTTACTGTAGGCATTAATTTTCCGTGTTTTTAGATGATTGAAAACTTTAAAGAAAAGCAATGATATTCCAGTATATTTTATTGCTCGGTATTTTCAATGAATACGCCTAGTTCTCTTTTACTTTCATTCAAAATCAACTCAGAAATTTTCCCGCCAAAACATACCGATCGGGAAAAACGTATTGCCGAACAACAAAAAATACGCGAGCCCGGACCTGTTACCCGGTTCGGATACGGGATTTTACGGACCGTGCGTCGACAAATCAGAACACGGGAAATAGCACAGCCATATAATAATGGTAAATGGTCAGTTTCTTATAACACTGTCATGGTATACGGTAAACACCCGCTATGAAGAACATTCCACCTATAAGAACCTCAGGCTGAAATTAGGGATTTTGTGCCCCTCTCAACAAGAACCTGTTTGAGCCTGATATTTGAAATAGGTTCTTATGTCACAAAATCAATTTAAAATTCCACTGTAGCAAAGTCCCAAATGAGGATGACACCAACATCTGGTTGCAGTTGCAGTAACTGTTCAGTGTTAAGGAAGATGTACCTTAATATTGTTACATACTAGTCTAATCATCTACAAAGAAAACTGAAAGTACTGCCTAGTTAATTTCATCCATATCATCTCATTGACATTAGTGTTTATCAGTTACTGAATTGTGGCTTTATGGTTTATTGAGTTGTCTTTCTCCAGTTTTTTGCATGGTAAAATAATTACAAACCAATTTATAAGAACCTAACACCCCGATTTTTTGTTAGATATCAAATATATAAGAACCTATCCCAGGCTGGTTTGGAAAAATGTAGGTTCTTCATAGTGGGTGTTTACTGTATAACACTGTCCAATGGCAATGTATTCCAATCACCGGCAGCCTGGTATATGCAAACCTCCGTTTACCCCAATTAGTCTGAACAAGTCCATATGAAAATTCAGCTGAAGGTCTCATCCTGCAATGTCAGTATTCATGTAGACTGCTGTCCGTAGAGCAGACTTCACTGCAGACTCGATCCATGCGTGCGACACACTAACATATTCGCCAGCAAACCATATTCGGTCAACAGCACTCTCAAGTTCTTTGTGAATCTTAAGACGTTGGAACGGAGCGTGGTAGGAGTATGCTCCGAGTGTATAAGGATCTATTGACCAATGCTTTACAACACCACCAGTAAATAGTCCCCGGATGCGTTCACCGTGGATTGTGACCAGGTTACTAAGCACCATCTGTAATAACTCATTATCATCCCTACCAGCGAACACACACGACTTTGAGCCCCAGGTATAAGACATCACGATGCCTCCAGTGAAATTCAAACCAGCCGTCAAATAATACAGCACATGACTTGGTAAATCGGTTATTGTTTTTCCACCAAAAATCCCTTCCATTTCCCAGAATCTTTTTGAGAAAGCCAAGACGAGTTTTGATGTGCAACCATTTTTTGTTTGTCGTAATGCGTCTCTCTTCGTGAAACTCAAAGGAGGGTTGAACTCCATGAATGACATTACCACAGGGTTGGGTGTCATCAGAACATAGTCACCACTCGTGTTCCTAAGTTCTCTCTCTTTCACATACTCCACGATCACTCGATTTTCTTCCCGGGAGACACTTACCACACTTGCATCATAGGTAATCACCTCAGTGCCATTCAAGGCTGTTGCGAATGCTTTAGGTAGAAGATCCATGCCATCAGGAATGTAATCAAATTGAATATCATCAGAAAGATCGTAAATAATTTCCAGAACTTCTATTAATGAATATTCCCAAAATCCTTCCAAGTTGACTAAAATACCAATCATAGTGGCAGCCGCGTTCGAGAGATTTCCTTTGCCATACAAACTCTGTCTGAAACTAATCCCATCGTATTTTTCTGAAAAAACCTTCCATCCAAGTTTACGAATTTCGGCTATGTACGGCTTCATAACAGCACCAAGTAATTCCTCGGCTGTCTTTCCTTTCTCCTGAACTCTCGTCTCATAACCCACTATATCTGGATCCTTCAGATAGTCTTTGGTTTTCACGCGAATCCCATTGACATAAATATAGGTCTCTGGATCAAAATGCGGGAACTCCTGGGTATCTAGTTTGAAGATTTCTTTAACGAATGCACGAACAAGTAAGTGGGACTTTGGAATCCTCATTGCACCCAATTCCACTTGCCAACCTGCAGGATCCCTATAGGTACTCACACGGCCACCAATATGGTCCGAAGCTTCGATAATGTTAATCTTGGAGGAAAACAGCAAACAAATTAATATACACTTGTTGACTGGCGCCGAGGGAAACATCGAGTTTTACGGACCCGAAGGTTTCGATGTCACCCGAGGGCTTTAGCCCGAGGGTGACATTGAAACCCGAGGGACCGTAAAACTCGATGTTTCTCGAGGCAAAAGTCAACAAACGTTTTGTTATATACCAAAGACTTTCGTTTTTTTCAACAAAATGCATAAACGCTTACTTACAGGCTCCATTACGATTTCATCTTCGTTTAGCTTTAATACTTTTGAAGCGGGGAAGCTCGAAATCTTTCGCAATACTCGAAGAGACCAAAGTTCTTGATCTGATGCAATAATAATTGTGTATTCACGTGAATAACGCATGATTAAAGCTGACGTCAGAGGGAAACATTGCACTGTTTCCTTCTTCATTGTTGACGTCCCTCGGCAGAAAGAAACATTGAGTTTGTTGAACAACACGTGACCATGATTTGACCAATAAGATTTCATCTTTGGCAAAGGAAAGTCTTTGGTATATAACAATAAACACTTATTGACCGAGCGTCTTTATGACAAATTTATCCTGCCCGCGGTCTAAAAGGTCAGGATAATTTTACCGTAAAGACCGACCAAACGAGGTTAATAAGGATTTTTTTATATGGCTCTTTTAAATTTCACACATTTCCTCAATTTTATCGCAATTTTTAAAATCTTTTCAGCGGGTGCGTAATGACCGGTAAAGACCGCTGAACCAATCAGATTGCAGAAAAGTTGCAGACCGCACGAGGCAAGCCATATAATAAATGGATGATAATGTTTATTATTATTACATTGAGTCGGTTTCCTTTGATGTACCGCGAGATGTATGCGCCATACATCCCTATGAATACTAATAAGATAAGAAACGAAGAAAAACGCCATTTTGTGTTTGTTTAAACTTTTCCTACTCGCAGGCTATGAGGGATATCAAAATCTACAATTTATATAATTTGTTTCCAAATCGTCTAAGTGGATAAATAAGACAGAAAAAGATGGAAATCTGGGCGTACTAAGGACCTATATATGCCATACACACACACAACACAGCAGAGAATATTAAAGATGAAGATAATCTGTGGTAAATATGCGTGAATTCAGAGACTGATATTATAATGGTGAAGATTTGGACTGTTGGTTTTAAAGCCTCTTATCAGCCAATCAATAGTAAGGTTGGTTTACCGACTGCGTTGCATTGCCGAAACATTTCCCATCTTTTCAAGCGAAGGCCATTGCTCGTGACTTTCGAGTGATTACTAAAGGAAAAGCAAAGTGCAGCTGACGTAAAACTGCTCGATTTATATTCTGGAATTATGCAACCATAGTTAATTTAGAATAATGAAAATCGTTTACATGAGTAAATACACAAGCTTCCTTTGTGTTGAATCTTGTAGATTGTGAATTTCGTTGTTGTTCGGCGCTCGTAATCTCTTACAACATCGAGCGCTTCTTCTGTTGTGTCGACGTAGCCATAAAATGGATTTTTTTCATCAATAATATGGTGAATATTTACTCGCGGTGTAGGTTCAACGTTCTCTTTCATCTTAGCGCATATTCAAATCATGGCCGTGTAAAATAATGAAAGTACTGGGGCGGATCTGCTTCAAGGTATCTGAAATAGCCTCCACCTACAGGGTCGTGTTATTTTACCATAATTATGCAAATAATTATGCAGAGCTCCGGCAAACATTCCGTTGATTGTTCACAGACGGAAATTCTGGACGGGATTCCAAATGCCCATCATAGGCTAACCACTCTAAATTTACTGTTATCCTATGGACGCCAAACATTCTGGGGAGAATTAGGAAATTATTCTCAATGATTTGCCTAAAATATTTAAATATATTTGAAAAGAAATAGCTTTAATTTTCAATATTATAATACACGTGACACTTCGACCAATTTAACAGTGCACCTAGTTGAGTGAAAATGTCCTAGTTGAATGACGAAACACGGCAGCACCGCCGGCATGAACTCGCGAATCCAGGGATGTTCGAAAAATCGTGAATGGGTCAGCGATCTTTAGTACGCTACACAAATGCTGACATGAAGTACACTTCTAATTAATAATCAACTGCATAGATTATGAATTTCTTCTCTTGAAGATGTAAATTGAACTGTTGAATTACAAATTCATGAAGAGAAAATATATGAATTTATTATATGGCACAGCTACTTCCGGTGAAATTGCGTGCTCTGATTGGCTGAGACACGTCATGTGCCGGATCAGTGAACTCTATAAGGACCTTATAGAGTTCACTGTTCCGGATTACGGATTTTGACAGCCATTTTGTTTACAAAGGAACAAACCGAACAACGATAGGAAACTTTGAGAAGCAGCAAAAATTGAACGAATTTAGTAAATTAAGCACTAAATCATGTACGAGTCGGACGATGAACAATCTAAAAGAGACTCTTACTATCATGAAAGCAATAGAAGAACAAGAACAAGATTGAAAATGACGATTCTGTCACTCAAAACGTATGTAAAGTATGTTGTTTAAAAAAGCCATGCCATATAATAAACCTCTTATTAACCTCGACCGCTTGGTTCATTACGGGAAAAATATCAGACCTCGGTCTTTTATGTACGAACCTCGCCCTACGGGCTCGGACCGTACTGTCAAGACCTCGGTCTGATATTTTCCCGTAATGACCGCGCTCTCGGTTAACAAGAAGTTAATAATCTACACTACGTCTTACGGAAATATGACTCCTTTTACTGCTTCATTATACATTGAGATAATATAATCATATTTGGACTAAATATGTATTTAGAATGATGAGATTGACTTAAGACCGTTATAGTCTGCTTAGGAAATACAGTTTTAGAAAAAATCCAAAATTCAAACATTTTCCGGGGGACATGCTCCCCAGACACCCTAGAAGTGTGTCGTCACTTTTGCCTCATGTTCCCAAATTGGACGAACTATTTCAGAATCGTTGCTATAAGCCTGTTAATCCGTAATCCTTGCTATAAACCTGTTACTCTATCAGTGTGTATATGAATTAATAAGTGAGATTATTAATAAACGTTTTACAACTAGATTAGTAAATTTATCTGAATCAATTTATAATGTATTATAGTCACCTCGTGACCTGCCTGCTGTAACACATATGCGGCAGTAAGGCCAGCTAGTCCCGCACCAACCACAATGATTTTTTTCCTTGACGTTGTCTTGGGTAAACCATGTCGAACAATTTTTAACAAATCTTCATAGCTTATTTCATGGTCGCTGTCATATTCTGGAAAGGGGAAATTAGTCATCGCATTCCCTTGGCTTTTGTCAACAATAAGTAGCAGAAATAACAGTGCTATATAATATGAAAGATTTTAGGATAACTTTTAAAATTTAGAACGAATTGAAAGGAAGGGGAAAAGGAACTTTAATAATTAACAGAAATTTAGAAGGACTTTAACTCTTTCTTGTCTGGCTGAAAAACATCCAAAGTTGAACCACCTCTTTGTTCTATTGATATTTGATATCTCTGGGGATAACCATTAACTGTTGCGAAAGCTATATATTTTCTGGAAGTCCAATAAAACTGCTTTTACCAATGCTTTTAAATTTCCCCAACAAAACACGTTATAAAGTAAATGGTTTGAACCTAGGAGTATCATTAGATGTGTGAAGTTGATCGTCCAGGTTAATTTGTTGTAGTCTTGAGAAAGACTAACGTAAAAGACAAAGAACAGCCTCACGAAAGACAGGGTGCAGTTTATAAGATAAAATGCGCCGACTACCAGGACACTTATATTGGTGAAACCGGCAGAAATCTAAAAATCAGACTAGCTAAACACAAACGAGCTACTAGAAACGGGGACAGGACTAATCACATAGCTGAACACCACGTACAAACAAAACACGATATTGACTGGGACTCGGCTGAATGTATCGCCTTTAACACAAACTACAAACAGCGACTTACATTAGAAAGTTGGTATACCAACTTGGAACATAAAGTTATAAACCACTTAACAGATCACAACAATTACCGACACCATACAAAAGACTTCTTCCCACGCACCAACGAACAATAGACCTACCGACAAACAATATACCCACGCTTAACGCTTACAAACAATATTGGCACACGCTTAACGCGACACAAACAAACGATGACGTAATGAACCAGACGTATATATAGGCAAACCCTGACAAACACGCTTTACTTGACCCGCTGAGGCCGTCGAAACGTCAGTCACCAACAACAGTCTTTCTCAAGACTACAACAACCTGGACGATCAACTTCACACATCTAAAAACACATTATGTTAATAAACATTAGCATTAATTATCATACATTAGGTTGAAAAACTATAATTTTTCTAGAAAAGTCCATCATGTAGCACGTAGAATCATACCAATGGCATAGTTTTTTTTATGAAATAAAATCAAAGTTGGCGTGTTAGTGGATCTCATGTGCCTGGCGCTTGTCGATATTCAATTTTTGTGTCTACTGCGCATGCGCAGTAGACTACAATGCCATCGCATACTATGTATCTAACAGACTAACGGGCGGGCAGTCAACTTTTGATGACGTTTTGTGACGTTTGCGTGATTTTTGGGAGGCGCGTGATATTTGCGAGTGCAACTGCAAGCTTCGCCATATTGCATTTGTTGTGCAACTGTAAGCTTGTGTTTTGTGTTAGCTTGTATCACAGGGAGGCTTGTATCACGCCTGTGATGTGTTTCTCTGTTTTATTCTATATTATGGAAATTCTGATGTTTTATAATTAATAATATTGAAAGAAAGCGGCGCTTATGAGACCGCACGCGCGGTACGGCGGTAATTTGAAACTCGAAACAGCTGTCACAGGGCACTGAAATCTGAGACGATGAACACTCATGTGCGGGATAGCGGGGTACGCGTATTCACGTGGCGCCCAGTGACAGCTGTTTCGAGTTTCAAATTACAGTCGTACCGGTCTCATAAGCACCGCTTTCTTTCAATATTAATTATAAAACATCAGAATTTCCATAATATAGAATAAAACAGAGGAACACATCACAGGCGTCAGAGTTGGGCTCCCTGTGCTTGTATTCGAGTGAGTGTTCGAAACAGTAAAGATTTTCTTGTCAAGGTAAGAACTAATTTAGTAGTGTGTATTTATTACTTATATTTTATGATAACGTAAAAGCCCCGGTAAATGGCAATTTGACACAGGGAGATACGATGATCTGCGATTTTTTTCAAATTATGAACGGCAGGCTGCGGGCAATGCCATGTGGCAGCCAACTCATGAGACATGATCGTTTGTTTCATCCCTAAGCCAACTTATTTCATCTCTAACCCGAATAGCAGTAGACACATGTACGCATTGCGTACCTATTTTTAATCTTGCGTTACCGTGTGCCGATTGACGACTTCATGGGTCTTCTATGACCCGTTTTGACTGGGCCAGAAAGGAAAGAGTTAAACATTTACTGGAGTTCATACTATAGTAGTTGATTTAGAAATAAAGTCAGACACACGCTGTAATTTTTCAATTGTCATCTTAAAGGGGAACTGTAGTAAAAAACAAACCATATAATTTTTAAATTAAATTTAGAAATGTTACTAATTGCTGCCGTAGGCAGCACACTAATCTTGACTTGACTCGTGCCCAGACCTCTTTACCGAGCTATGTATAGTCAACGAGAGATCTCGATCTGTAAAAATTTTGGATGTCGGTCGGATGGATGGATGTTCAGTTTTATGACGTTTTGTGACGTAAGTTCAAGTTGCTATCGATACTCCAGACGTTATTCGTATTCACGGAAGTTGTACGGAATTAATGTTCGGAACTTGTCAACGCCACCACGAACATTGTATTTTCTGAACTCGCAAAGCAATGAGGTGAGTGAGCTGTGCCAACAGTGAACGAAGTTTTCGAACGATCTCTTCTGCCTTTGTTGTTGTCGCGAATTTCAATTCATTTCAGTGAGGAGATATTCTGTTGTTGAGGTAAGATGACTAAGCCTAGTTCTCTGTACTATGTGAGGTAGAAATTTACAAAATGTCATCTGCAATTTCTTTCCAGATAAACTATCATCAATTATCAAATTGTTTGTGAATACGGTTTACTTTCTATTTAGGTGTATATTGGTGTGAGTTCATTGTTTCTCACAAGAGCCATTGTGTTCACGCTGATCAGTATCTGGGAAGCAACATCCATCTTAAATATACCACATCAGAAGAATACATGGTCTTCTAATATTGTTGAATATGGCAAATCATTCAATATCACATATGTAGATAACAAGATAACAGATATTGAGCATGCAGAAGAATTCACATCCGTGTCCACATCAGAAACAAATTTTGATTAACTTAATTTGTCAACTGGTATTACCTTCATGTACATGTACGTCAACTGTTTTGTGTTCATATTGAACTGCATTTTTATACAAGATGTAACAAGATGATTAAACAGATGTAACTTCAACAGTTCCATAAAAATGCAGTTGAACATACAAGGTACAGAGAACTATTGTTATACAACTGTTTTATCTTTATGTTCAACTGCATTTTTATGGAATTGTTGAAGTTACATCTGTTTAATATTATACATGTTCAGGAACTACTATATTGTGAATAAATGTTGAGAACGGTTTAATACAACACAAGAGTTGGGAGGGGGCAGATGTGCTGCATCTGCAAATGTACCGCATCTGCAAATGTGCCAGGGCCCCCAGCACATGCTTCATCTGCTCATAGCTGTGCGTAATGAATTTCTTACTAACCCCAAAGTACCTTTGGTCAAGCAAGCTCAGTGTGAGCTTCATATATATGTAGAGCTCACTGCTCTGGTACAAGGCTGTATTACCTCCACTGCCGCTTCAATAAGCCCACCACTTATTTTTGCAATTTTGCACAATATCACAACTGCCTTCGACCATTGATTTCAAGGCAGCACTTTCCTTGCGATAGTAACTTCTAGTTTGAGGATATTAGCTCTTGTACTCCAGAAATACTGAACGAGAAATAATCTCGTATGAGATGAGGGATTTGACATCAGAGATCAGAAACCAGGGATAAAAAAACAGTTTAAATACCCTGACTAATGTTTTGAAAATTTATTCTGTTGCTGCACATTTAATTCGAATTATTTAACAATGAGGCCTAATACACGGATCGCGAATCTCAAAAAATGTGCGTATTTATTTGTGTAGTTTGTGTATTTGTTTAAATGTGCGTAGTGTATTTGGTGCATTATGGGATATCTTAGGTGAGTAAAATTCTGAGCTAGCGGACCAATGTATACCACGATGGTCAAATAAGGAATGACGGTAAAAACGTATAACACTTAAAAATTAAGTACTCAGTTAGAATGTTTTCGTCACTACTCTGAGTTTCACGCGTAATGCGATCTTCATGCAACTGACAGTTCGACTTCAACTTGTCGTTAATATACTCGGCGGGTTAAAAATAGTTCCGATGAAGTTGTTGTGTGTTGATCGTTTGCTGACGTTCGTTAATCGGTGATTGATTGTGTGACGACACTTCGCGAAAATTTCCGATCTTTTATTTAAGGTGGCTCCCTACTGTTTTTGAAAGGTGCAAAAATGCAAATTTCAATCTCGAAAAGTGCCCATGGATATTTCGGAAAAGATTGAAACTAAAGCTATGCATAGAATAACTTTCAGGGCATCAAATACTATTAATGGCTAAAGTGTTTCATCTGTTGCTATGACAACAGTGACGTCTCAAAATGGCCGAAAATGAACATTTAATCTAATTTATTTCGCAAACGAGTCGGTGACCCGCGATTTTTTTTGCATTTAAACATTTCTTTTAGTTTAATTAATGAATAAGCAAATTTAAAAAAAATTCTGTGGATCCAATTTTTTAAAAAACTAAAAAAACATGATTTGTTTTGTGTAAAATTATTGGATCCACAGAATTTTGTTTAAATTTGCTTATTCATTAATTAAACTAAAAGAAATGTTTAAATGCAAAAAAAATAGGGGGTCACCGACTAGTTTGCGAAATAAATTAGATTAAATGTTCATTTTCGGCCATTTTGAAACGTCACTGTTGTCATAGCAACAGATGAAACACTTTAGCCATTAATAGTATTTGATGCCCTGAAAGTTATTCTATGCATAGCTTTAGTTTCAATCTTTTCCGAAATATCCATGGGCACTTTTCGAGATTGAAATTTGCATTTTTGCCACCTTTCAAGAAACAGTAGGGAGCCACCTTAAAAGAGTTTTCTTGTCGGCCTTCATGATCATTAGTTTTTCCTCCAGGCAAAGGTTGCATCTTCGCGATCCATTTCGATA